>BSBM01001202.1:0-600000 GCA_027924585.1 Larix kaempferi | reverse complement strand
TTGTAGAAACGAGTTAACCCTCGGCTCTTGGTTATAATTTTCACATTTATCAATATAGTCAATCCATCGATAGAGTTTCTATTGAAAACCTTTCAAGGTTCCTAAACCACATAGGGTTCATTCCTTTAACAACCACATCGTAAAACAAGTTCACAGTCATTTTTAAACACCGCAACAAAACATTACTGGGCCGACTAGAAACATAAATTGAGGATTCATCCTCTTACAATATTGTTCAAAATAAATCTTAAACTCGACCATTAACCTTGATAGGGACAGTTTTTTTTTTTCAACTCTCAACAAACTGTAAACACCGGCCAAATCATGCCAAAGGTACCTACGAGAGTTTAAGAACCACTAAGGCTTACTAGGAGGTTGATGCAACATCCTCATACCGAGTTTCACACATAGAAATCCTTCAATGAAGTATCACCTGCTAGTTACAACTTTGAAATGGTTAAAACAAAGAAAACGAAGGGAATGACTTGAACATTACAATTTTATTACTACTAATCTTCAAAAAATTTACCTTAGCGTCGAAGCTACTGGATTGAGATGCCTCACGAAAACAAGACAATGAAGCCTTATAACAATTGCAGAGAACAAGAGTTTCGAACTCGAAGAACAACCACTTATAGCTAGGAGAATCGAACTCCAGTTCGACCTTGCACTTAAAGAAACTGACAAAGAAACCTTACAAACTACTTCGAAGATTGTATTGTGGTTCCACTCCACAAAGAATAAAGAGCCTGGAAACATATAAAATTTTCCCTTACGGGTCCAAGGATCGAAACCGAGGAAGGAGTCCTCCAAACAACCAACTTCCAAACCCTACATTGCAGTAGCCTGTCGGCCTCTCCACAGAACCTTTCTCAACACAATGAATGACAAAATAAAATGATAAATGCATAAACGTAGTGAATTTTAGGGTTTCTTGTTCAAATTTAAAAACATGAGAGATCAACGATGGAGGAGATTCCATCCAGGCACGTATGAGTTCGGGAAACCATTGCATTGAATATGATATTGATTATCACATCCACCACATCACCAAATCACCAAACCAAGGGCTGGTATGGAACAACTTGGCATATTGGTAGCATCTGTGACTTCCATCACGTGAATACAAACCACGGTGGCATCCACTAGGTTTTCCACCAAGCACCGTAGACTAGTGACTTTAATGCTATGGCCAGGTTTCGACAGACTGCTAGCACTTTAACCCTTTATATTCATTAACCTATCATATAACATATCAAAAGCCAAGGTGTAGGGTTACGACGTATTGTTCCTATAGTAGATTCCAAATGTATTGATCTTTGGGAGTTAGAGATATTAAGTTTATATAGTTAACAAATGACTTCATGAATTGCAGATCGCCTCTATCAAAGGTAGTTCAAATACTTAGGGTTCATCTCATGTCCTTAGTGTTAGTATTTCGAATGCTCGGTCTACATATAAGTTATATCATTTCATTTGATTAGGTTCGCATTTCTAATAGGGTTTTGATACTTAGTGTATAGTTTAGGATGCATTAATTTTTGTACATTGTAATATTTGTTATATTAATCTATGTTTTCACAAGTTTCCCATTATATTACGATGAACAAATATTATATTAGAAAAATGCAATCCTATAAGTATAGTAAATTCACATTAGAATTATGATGATTATATCATAAGAGACGATGCTATATTAGCATAATTCTATATGTAATTTATAAATGGAAAATTATAGGAGCCACTACGCCTATTTTTTTAAATCCATGTGTACATTGGAATCTAGCACTCATAGTATAAGTTTAATATAGAGGACATCACTGCTCCTTGCATTATGGAAAATGACGACAGGATTTTAATAGCACTGTTAATCTTGTAAACTAGCATGTAAACAAGAAGTAGGACAAAGACCCATACCTTCCATAACTTTCATGCAAGAAAGTACTAAGAGTTTTTCACAATAACATTGACGTTGAATTGAAAAACATATTTACTCTTAACACTCGATTTGTCGTATTATTCTTACTTGGGTTTCTGCACAGTGAAACACGTTTAAATGCTTTAGCTAAATGTAGCTAACTAAACCTTGGGGTACCTCGTAGGATCCCTTCGTCATCATTCAAAAGCAAACTGTTAGTACTTTACCAAGAAATTAATCATAGTACAAACCTATGTACAACATGTAATTTACAATTAAACACAAGCAGATCTAAAGATGTATTTTTGTGTTAGGATCGTAAATTGTCTTCTATTAAAAGATTAGTATCCATTTATTTCTGCATTAGCAAATACAACTATCACCATAATTTGTTTTAAGAAGTTCGATGTGTCGTTATCGTTATATTAGTTACGATATTTAACTATTATTTTATGTTCCGCATTAGCAAATTCAGTAATTATTGATACTTTAAAAAATTTTATTTTTTTGTAAATTTTTGGGATGTTACATGTGGTATCAGAGCTCATGTTCAAACTGTCGGCCTAAAAAGGTCCAGAGAACATGCAACAGAAAATTTTATGACAGAATAAATCTTTACTAATTCAATTTAAATTATTTTTGTTATATCAAAAATTTGTTTTCTAAGCTAAAGGTTTGGAAGGATTAGCTGAACATATGGAGGACATATTTCGACCAAACAGCCATAGTACTGGATAGCATTATGAAGAAGAAGTCCATGGTGAATTAAATGATAATTCATTAGAATTGTTACGTGCATTTCAGGAGTTAAAAGAAGAAACAAGATCTGTTAAATAGGACAATGAAAGAATTATGAAGGCAGAAGAGGAACTTAACTAGGTACTGTTCGATCAGTGCCCAACTGATGAACATGATAGAGGGATTGAAAATACCTCCAAGATTGAAGACTTACCTCATCAAGACAAGGGTAAGAAAGTGAAAACTGATGATGTGAACAACAGTTCAACATCATCAGAAGCTGCCAATGAAAAACGTAAAAAAAAACCTAATTATTCAAGTGATAGCAGCGAAGGAGATTACAAACCCAAAATAAAAAGCCACAAATAGTATGAACATATTTCTGGGGAGTTCAAGAAAATCAAACCCCCAAATTTCAATGGTGAAATTGAGAAAGGAGAGATAGCTGAAGCATGGTTGTCTGGCATGAAGAAATATTTTCAAATCTATGATTATTCTGAATCATTAAAAGCAAATATAGCCATATGCAACCTAATCGGTAAGGCAGATATTTGGTGGTAGGACATCAAAAGAGTGAAGGGCATCAAGGACAAAGATGTAAATTGGAGCACTTTTAAAAGGTACTTCAAGAAGAAGTTCTTATCTGAACAATATTATGAAGAAAAATCCAAGGAATTTTATGATTTAAAATTGGGAACCATGAACATGAAAGAGCTGAACAACAAATTTCTAAATTTGCTAAGGTATGTGCCATATCTTGTGGAGGAAAAATAAAAGATTCAGATATATTTGAGTTCCCTACATTTCAACATCAAGGACATAATAGAATATGAAAATCCAAATACTTTAGAAGAAGCCGTGAGGAAAGCAACTTTCTGCTATGATACAAACCGAAAAAGAGAAGGGATATCTAACTGGAAAAATCATAAACCTAGCAACTTTGAGCTGAAAAAGAAGAATTTCAGGTTCAATGGAAATTCTAGGTTTCACAAGAAAAACTTTCTAAATCCAAATTTCCAAGGAAACGGTCCCAGAAATAATCAGCAACAGAATTTTATAACTCCTAGAAATACACCTAATGTTACCATAACTAATGACCAAAGGGCACCTATAAAGTGTTTTGAGTGCCAAGGTCCTCATTATGCTTCAGAATGTCCCAAAAGAAAGCAAACAACTAATAATATTCACTCCATACAAGTTGAACCTACTACGGGAGACTTGGCAAGAGACATGCCCAGAATTAATGCAGCTCTAGACAACAAGCAAGCTAAGCATCAAGTCTCTATGGTAGAGATTAAAGGTATGCTACAAAACCATCTAGTTTCTATTTTGATTGATCCAGGCACTAGCCTGAGTTATATATTTACAGATATAGTAGAACATCTTAAATTAAAAATAAAAAATTTAATAAATCCTGGTTAGTTAGACTAGCAACAAGAACAAAAAGAAAAGTGCCTGATTTTGTTGAAAGTTGTGTTTTATTTATGAATCAGTTAAAGACACGAACCAAGTTAAATGTTTTACCTTTAGGATCCTATGACATCTTAATTGGAATGGACTAGTTAGAATCACATCATTTTATTTTGATTATGTTATGAGAAAATTTTTACCTGTCTAAATGATGAAGGAAAAACAGTAGAAGTAAAGGGTACTCCTAGAAAGACATCACTTATATAGATTTCAGCTATGCAAGTAAAAAGAGTAGTGAGAAAAGGATGTAAGATGTTCATAGTAAATGTAGTACATGAGGAGTCAATTACAAAAGAGGACAAACTGAAACTAGAAGATATACCTTTCCTAAAAGAATTCCAGAATGTTTTTCCAAAAGAGATTCCAGGGTTACCCTCAAAGAAAGATCTAGATTTTACTATTGAACTGATATCGGGTGTGGTACCGAACTCTAAAGCTCCATATAGGATGAATATACTGGAATTAAATGAACTGAAATCACAGTTGAAGGAACTAATTGATAAAAACTATATAAGACCTAGTGTGTATCCTTGGGGAGCACCTATTATATTTGTTAAGAAGAAGGATGGCAATTTAAGACTTTGCATAGATTATCGCCAACTGAATAAGATGACAATCAATAATCAATACCCATTGCCCCGCATAGATGATCTATTTGATCAGCTGTGTGGAGAAACGATATTTTCAAAGATTGATTTGAGTTCAGGATATCATCAAGTTTGTGTGAAGGATGAGGATATTTTTAAAACAACCTTTAGAACTCGATATGGACATTATGAGTTCACAGTCATGCCATTTGGGTTGACTAATGCCCCGACAGTATTTATGTGCTTAATGAACAATATTCTGCACAAATATTTGGATAAGTTAGCCATTGTGTTCATTGATGACATTCTAGTATATTATAAAAGTAAGGAAGAATATGACGAACATCTACGTATTATTTTAAAAGTTCTAATAGATCATCAGTTATATGATAATTTTAGTAAGTGTGACTTTCACAAGGATAAGACTTAGTATTTAGGTCACATAATCTCTAAGGAAGGAATTTCAGTGACCCTGATAGGATAAAAGCCGTTAATGAATGGTTGGTTCCTAAAGATGTGACGGACGTTCAATCATTTATGGGGATTACAGGATATTATAGAAAATTCATAGAAGTTTTTTCAAAGATTGAAAACCCCATAGCCTCCTTACATAAGAAGGGGAAGAAGTTTGTATGGGATCAAAAGTGTGGAGACAGTTTTAAGAAGTTGAAGGAATTACTAACTACAACGCCTATTCTGAGAATTGCGAATCCTAATAAAGATTTTATAGTATGCACCGACGCATGTAATGATGGACTCGATGGAGTCCTAACACAAGAAGGACATGTTGTTACATATGAGTCTAGAAAGATGAAAATCCATGACAAAAATTCCTCTACTTATGATCTAGAATTATTAGCAGTAATACACGCCTTGAAAATGTAGCGTTACCATCTTATTGGCAAAAAAATTACTTTGATGACAGATAACATGGGGTTGAAGTATTACTAGATCAAACGAATTTGAATGCTATATAGGCTAGATAGCTAACCTTTCTAAGTAAATATGATTTTGAAATTCAATATATAAAAGGTAAAGAGAACAAATTTGTTGATGCTTTAAGTCGTAATGCAAAGTTAAATTTTATTTCAGCCATCAGTACATACACAACAGATTTAAAAAATCAGATCTTTGAAGGGATTAAAACTGATGAAGAGTACATAGAATTACATGAAAAGACAACAAAAAGTAATTCTGAAAATTCTATGGCAAACTATAGGTTAAAAGAAAATGGATTGCTATTGTACAAAAACAGATTGTATGTGCCCAATGTACCAAAGATAAAAATTCTAATTTTAGATGAGATGCCCAAAAGTCATTATTCTGGCCATCCAGGTTATCGGAAAACCATCACTATGTTATGGAAAGAGTATTACACGGGGGCTTTACTAGAAGGCAATATAATACCACCTTCATTCATATTGTGGTATTAAATATTCATGAAAACCTAAAAATTATATTGCTTATATATTAAGGGGCAAAGGCTTTTCTAATTTAATGTAACAATACAAAAATACTTTGGGGTCTTTTTTATATGGGCGAGCTGACAAATATCTACCAAATGGAGATCGTGGGATCATGGCTGGATGAGAAATAAGGTTGAGGCAAGGCTCGGGCTTACCAGTATGCAGGGAAATTGCATCTTCAGGCATGCTTAAGGCCAGGGGGTTTCATGGTGAAGTGAGTTTCCAGTCGATCATAGTCGAGAGACAATCATCATTGACATCCAATTGTTACCAATAGCACTCAACCAGTTGTTACCAATAACCTTGGGAGGATCTAAGCCTCCAGGGCCTGTTATAGGCCCTCAATAGGCCTTAGGGGCTTGAATACCCAACCACTCATGCCTATTACAGGCCTTGGGAGTTTCATTCATCCTCCTAGAGTTTGTAACAGGCCCTGGGGGCTTGGATACCTAACCCACAACATGCTTATTCAGTGATTGGAAAACTGCAACATGCAATCTAAATGTTGTACTATGTGCATTAGCTCTAGTGACATACAAGAAGTGATCTCCTATCTCTTCATTAAACCATTCGATGTTGCAAATCATAATGATATGTGGTTGAGTAATTTCATTGTGGGTGAAGTAATGTGCATCCATAATATACATCGAAAGAAGAAAGGTGCATTGTAGAATGCATGTGGGGTCATAAGACGGGTATCATATCAATATACTAGGTAGAAATATAAGGGGTATAAAAAATGTTAATGAAAAAATTGATACATACAATATCTAGTGAAAATAGGTTTTTTTTTAAATTGGGAAGGCATATTGGGAGGGGGTTAAAAACATGATTTTGGAAGGTATTTTCCAATATTTAGTGAAATTAGAGGTATTGTTTCATATGCCATGAACGAACGTGCTATGATAGACATTTATTGAGTGAAGCCCCCACGGAGTATTATTGGCCCAGAATGAAGGATGAAGTAGTAGAATATATAGCTAAATTCTTTGATTGTCAAAAAGTAAAAGTTGAACATCAACATTCAGCTGGACTGTTACAGCCATTACCTATACCTAGCTGGAAATGGGAGATCATAAGCATAGATTTTGTTATTGGACTACCCAAGAATTAGAAACAAAATGATTCCATCATGGTGGTAGTGGATAAACTCAGCAAGGCAACACATTTTATACCAGTAAAAACTACTCATAAGGCTCCAGATATTGCAAAAATTTTCATGAAACAGATTTTTCGATTGCATGGAATACCAAAAGTGATAGTTTCACACTGTGATTCTAAGTTTATTGGAAATTTCTAGAGATCTTTGTTTAAAGGGTTGAATACAACCTTAAACTTCAGCATAGCATTTCATCCACAAACAGATGGACAGATAGAAAGAGTGAATCAGATATTGGAATACATGCTATGGATGTATGTTAAGGATCAGCCTGGTAAGTGGGAGGAGTACTTGCATTTAGCAGAATTTGCATATAACAACCATTATCATGCATCATCCAGGCTTAGCCCTTTTGAAATTCTTTATGGTAGGAAATGTAATACACCAGTTTATTAGAATGATCCAATTAATAGAATTATTTTAGGACCTGAATTGTTGAAGGAAATAGAACTAACTGTGCAATAGGTACAAAGAAATCTGAAAGTTGCCCAAGATAGGCAGAAATGTCAAGCAAATTTTAAAAGGACTCATAAAGAGTTCCAGGTTGGTAAACATGTTTTCATTAAGGTAATACCAAAGAAGAGTTCATTAAAACTGTGAAGTTGTGCTAAGTTGGCACCCAGGTATTGTGGTCCTTTCGAAATTTTGTCAAGGGTTGGACCTATGGCATATCAACTAGCTTTACCACCAAATCTAAAAATACATAATGTTTTTCATATTTCATCTTTAAAGAAATATGTGCATGATACTACGCATGTTATAAATTTGAATGACGTACAGGTGGAACAAGACTGCAATTTTTAGGTGGAACCGGATTGTATCCTTGAAAGGAGGGAAAATTTGCTCCGAAATCGCACCATTGGGAAGGTAAAGGTGCAATGGAAGCACCTTAGCCCAGAAGAGGCAACTTTGGAGTTGGAGAGTAGTATGTCGTCAGCATACCCAAATTTGTTTTAGGAACACTCAGAGAGTGAATAAAAAACATCGAGGACGACGTTGAGACTTAAGGGGGGGGTGTATGTCACTTACCCAAATTTTGAGACTATTTGTTTTATTGCAAAAACATTATATTAAATTATAATTAAAATTTTTTGTAATTATGACCAAATATTGGTCAAGGATGATTGTAATGACTGATTATTATTATTTAATAAAATAAAACAGGAGAAAAACACCCATCGGAACTGTTAAATGAATGTTCACTCATCCACTAGGAGGAATGGAAGATGTTAGAAGGCATGGGACAGATGTCAACATTTGCACTCCACCAATAGCGGTTAGTTATGGAACAACTAACCCTAAATTTCTGGAATTATCCCCCAGGTGGGTGGAAGAGAGCTGATGGATCATTAATGACCAGGTTAACCACTAAAAGGCCTAGGCAGCCTAGATAAGGCAATTCGAATTGAGTAGGAAGCTCTACATTATTTTCTGCAGAAATAATTCCTCAGGTGTATCAGGTGATCACTAAAAGATTCGAATAGGGAGGCTAAGTGGAATTGCATTGTGAGGCTACTCAAATATTCTGAGAAGAGAGCCAGAGGTACTAGTGCAGGTCTCTTTGACTGCTAAGTCTATATGACTGGATAAACTACTTTGCTGCTGCAAGTAGATTGATCTAAACCTTCTACAGATTCTTCTTCCTAGTGGTTCAACGAACAGGCTCGGGGGTCCTAAGGCAAGTAATTTGGCTATCTTCAGGAATTGGTTGCGTGGAATAGGCTCCTTGGGTTGTTTGTTTCTCCTACAGTCAATAAGGTTCTACTGTTCTATCTTATTGATTATAGTTAAATAATTTTTTGCATTATAGATCTAGTATTTATAGTTATACAGAAGAAATTGTTTTAATTTCTAACCTAGAGATGATGTTGTATAATGATGGTTGAGAAGATGAGATGATTGATTGAAATCCTTTCTGTATTTTTCCCATACTGTTTTCTGTATAGTACTCTAGTACAGAGAAGTAGAATTAATATAGATGAATGATGGGCATAATCCTAATTGAATGATTAGATAAATACTGTAGTATTTATTTTAAATTCTGAAGTATCAATTATGTATGTTTAAACTAAGAATATAGAAAAAAAATCATAAAACAAATATTTAGCATTTCCTGTACTTAGTCACAAAAGAAAGACATGTCATCTTTGCACAAAACTAGGTTTTCAATTATCACTATCCATTGTTGACATCTAATACTATGCATTCTATTCCAGCAGTAGGGTGTTATAAATCCAATTGTTTTAGGCATTATATATATTCTAGAAATTTAACAGCTGCAAATGTTCTTCTATACAGATTTGTTACTTAAAAACGATAAATAAAGACTTATTATTGTCATCACTAAATATCACTATTTTATTGCAGTACTCATTTCTCATATTCTAATTTAGTGTCAACTTCAATCATTAAATTTAAACACATTCATTATAGATAGAATCCTAACTCTGTACTATTGTTATTTTTAACTTTCTTTTCCAAAACTTTAAACATAGAATCGAAACCCTAAATAGGGAAAACAATTCATTACATTTTCATAACTGGTTCGATGGTAACAACCTTATACTCAGATTCGAAATACAAATACATTTAGTTTCCAGATAGATTACAATTTCATGTTCAATTACCATGGAATACCTACACGAACTTTAAATGAAAACAAAACATAGAAATACATAAACACTAGATCTTAGTACCAAGTTGACGAATCAAAACATGGAGTTGGCTCTTGGCCACTAACCAAATGATAGCATAGTCTTTTGTTAACACAGTAAAAGGAAAAAACTACTAATTGAAACCTATAGGGTAGGGTTTCAACTGATTGGAACAAGGTTGAAACCTGTGGCATATAGCCATTATAAATACATAACAGTTCAATTTTCACATTATCATCTTCCAAATTTAAACTTAAAACAATACGAGCATAGGGTTTATCTATCGAGAATTACGTAACCTACAGCTCTCGGCTGGAGTCAACGTTCATTTTTTTCTAAACCATATTATCAACTTATACAAACAAAATTCCATTTCAATATTCAAACAAAATTATAAACATTTAACACAAGACTTTCTAGGTTTTGTAGAAACGAGTTAACCCTTGGATCTCGGTTATAATTTTAACATTTATCAATATAGTCAATCCATTGACAGAGTTTCTATTGAAAACCTTTCAAGGTTCGTAAATCATATAGGGTTCATTCCTTTAACAACCACATTGTAGAACAAGTTCACAGTCATTTTTAAATGCCGCAGCGAAACATTACTGGGCCAAATAGCAACATAAACTGAGGATTTATCCTCTTACAATATTGTTCAAAATAAATCTTAAACTTGGCCATTACCCTTGACAGGGACAATTTTTTTTTTCAACTCTCGTCAAATTGTAAACACTGGCCAAATCATGCCAAAGGTACCTACAAGGCTTTAAGAACCACCGAGGCTTACCAGGAGGTTGATGCAACATCCTCACATCGAGTTTCGCACATAGAAATCCTTCAACGAACTATCACCTGCCAGTTACAGCTTTGAAATTGTTAAAACAAAGAAAACGAAGGGAATGACTTGAATATTACAATTTTAGTACTACTGATATTCAAAAAATTTACCTTAGCGTCGAAGCTACTGGATTGAGATGCCTCAAGCAAACAAGACAACGAAGCTTTATAACAATTGCATAGAACAAGATTTTTGAACTCGGAGAACAACCACTTATACGTAGGAGAACCGAACTCCATTTCGATCTTGCACTCAAAGAAACTAACAGAGAAACCTTACAAACTACTTCAAAGACTCTATCATGGCTCCACTCCACAAAGAATACAGAGCCTTGAAACATATAAAATTTTCCCTTACAAGTCCAAGGATCGAAACCGAGGAAGGAGTCCTCCAAACAACCAACTTCCAAACCCTACATTGCAGCAGCCTGTCGGCCTCTCCACAGAACCTTTCCCAACACAATGAATTACAAAAGAAAATGATAATTGCATAAACATAGTGAAGTTTAGGGTTTCTTGTTCAAAGTTCGAAACATGAGAGATCAACGATGGAGGAGATGCCAGCCAAGCACGTTGGAGTTCGGGCAACCACTGCATTGAATATGATATTGATTATCACATCCACCACGTTGCCAAATCACCAGACCAAGGGCTAAGGTACGGCAAAGCTCGGCATATTGGTGGCATCTATGAATTCCATCACGTGAATCCAAACCACGGTGGCATCCACTAGGTTTTCCACCAAGCACCATAGACTAGTGACTTTAATGCTATGACCAGGTTTCGACAAGCTGCCAGCACTTTAACCCTTTATATTCATTAACCTATCATATCACCTGTCAAAATCTAAGGTTTAGGGTTACGACGTATTGTTCCTATATTACATTCCAAATGTATTGATCTTTGGGAGTTAGAGCTATTAAGTTTATATAGTTAACAAATGACTTCATGCATTGTAGATTGCCTCTATAAAAGGTAGTTCAAATACTTAGGGTTATAACTTAGGGTTCATCTCATATCCATAGTGTTAGTCTTTCAAATGCTCAGTCTACATAAGTTATATCATTTCATTTGATTAGGGTCGCATTTCTAATAGGGTTTTGATACGTAGTGTATAGTTTAGGATGCATTAATTTTTGTACATTGTAATTTTTGTTATATTAATCTATCTTTTCACAAGTTTCCCATTATATTACGATGCACAAATATTATAGTAGAAAAACACAATCATTTAAGTATAGTAAATTCACATTAGAAATATGATGATAGTATCACAAAAGGCAATGCTATATTAGCATAATTCTATATGTAATTTATAAATGGAGAATTATAGGAGCCACTACAGTTATTTTTTTAAATCCATGTGTACATTGGAATCTAGCACTCATAGTATAAGTTTAATATAGAGGAGATCACTGCTCCTTGCATTATGGAAAATGACGACAAGATTTTAATAGCACTGTTAAGCTTGTAAACTAGCACGTAAACAAGAAGTAGGACAAAGACCCATATCTTCCATAACTTTCATGCAAGAAAGTACTAATAGTTTTTCACAATGACATTGATGTTGAATTGAAAAACACATTTACTCTTAACACTCAATTTGTCGTATTATGCTTATCTGTGTTTCTGCATAGTGAAACATGTTCAAATGCATTAGCTAAATGTAGCTAAGTAAACCTTAGGGTACCTCGTAGGACCCTTTCATCATCATTGAAAAGCAAACTGTCAGTTCTTTAACAAGAAATTAATCATAGTACAAACCTATGTACAACATGTAATTTACAATTAAACACAAGCAGATCTGAAGATGTATTTTTGTGTTATGATCGTAAATTGTCTTTTGTTAAAATATTAGTATCCATTTATTTCCGCATTAGCAAATACAACTATCATCATAGTTTGTTTTAAGAATTTTTATGTGTCGTTATCGTTATATTAGTTAAGAGATTTAACTATTATTTTATGTTTCGCATTAGAAAATTCAGTAATTATTGCTACTTTAAAAAAATTTAAGTTTTTGTAAATTTTCGGGATGTTACACTTCGCCCCCTATAGCCCATCATGTTGTCATTCCCTTCATCTCTCCCCACTAAAGCTTCCAATATCCTTCTAAGCCCTTGACCCTTTCCCACCACTATTAAATATTAACCATAGATTCCCTTGACCCTTCCCCACGCCTTCTCAAATATTAACCAAAAATTCCCTTGAGTCTTCCACACCCCCTCTCTCTCAAGTATTAAACATATATTTTATGATTTACATAACGCGAGCGCGATTTAGCACTACATAATGCGTATGCATTATGTAGTTATATAACGCGTGCACGTTATGTAGTTATATAAAACGTGTGCGTTATTGAATTCTAAAAGCATGGCAATATTTTTGAATTTAAACAAAACACGTTCGTGTTTTGTAGAGCCTAAACCAAGACGACTCACTTGCTCGCATATCAACAATAATCCTATGTGTATGCTTTGGAGTTTGCTTCGGTAATTCCAAACCTGTTCTATGTTAATGATAAACCAAATCTAATTGGGTATTTCTTCCAGTTTCTTGAGAAGCCTGTGATTAGCCACTCGTTACAGTATGCTACAAACAGTCATTTTTGACGAAATCTTAAACACAAAAAACATTTTTTCTGTAGATTAAAAATATGTAACTTTTATTTAAAAATATTAATTTTTCCTATTTTCTTTCAATTTCTTTTGTGTCCTACCTCCTTAACTCGCGAAACACATTGTTAGTGTTTCTTCCATAACTCTTCCAATTCTTGATCATTTAAAAAAACAATTGTATGGTGCACAAGAGGACACTAATTTCCATGTTCTATGAAAAATGCATTTCAATTTTTTTGCATTAAGACGTTCAAAGGATGCACCCACAAAAGAGGTATTATTTTCGAGGTTTTATCACTTAGACAATTATAAAAAAATTATAAAATTACAAATTAAATTTTTGAAAAATAATGGCGAACAAGTGCTATATGTTCTCTACATGCATGCCCATTTTTGTAGCTTGATTCCATCATTTGGGCCCTCAAAAGTTGCACCGACAAAAACATATACCTTATCATTTGCCTAAAAAACAAAAAGTGTCTATTAGGAAAAATTAAACTTGACATACTTGTGCAAATTTTCAATACATAAAAGTTATATATTCGGAAACGTGATTCAATTTAGTACATTTCATCTTTTTTACTCAATGCAAGATATTTTGTGTAAGTATCTCAAAAAATCCAAGTAAGTTGAGGGATCCTCATTAGCTTTCTATTGCATCTAATGCACCAAAAGTGACCCTCATTAGCTTGCACTGACCCTTTTCAAAAATGAAATGAATTAAATAAGATCTTTTGATCAAGTATGTTAAATTATTATCTTTTGAATTGTCCACTAGTTGTAATATGTTTTTTCAAACTAGTGCTTTCCTAACTAGTGGTCATAGGTGAACCTCATTTAAAACTAATAGTTTTTTTTTTAAATTCCCCAATTACGTTGCATATCCGATGGCACCTCCACTAAATCCGATGACATTTCCACACCTTCGACAAAAAATTTCATCAGACTTTGTCTTATGTCTATGGTTACATTTGTCGGAACTTCGACACCATCTTTCTTGGATATCCGACCGTTACTTATGTAAACGTTGTCGGAGAATCGACATGATCTTGGTAGGATATCCAACTTAGGAGTATGTAAGTTTTTTCGGATATCTGAAGTATTCTTGGTCGGATATACGACCTTTCAATATGTAACTTAAGTCAGATATCTGACGACAATTTGGTTGGATATCCAACCTTATGGAAATTAATTGTCGCCAGTTATGTGACGTGTGTATTAAAAGAAGTGTGTCGGTTAATTGACATTTTAGTGTCAGATATCCGACGAGACCTTGTTGATTTTATATATCCGTCGAAGTTTCACTGAGGTTTAAAAAAATAAAGGTTTTTCGGATTGTCAACAGAGCGATGTCGAAATTCAGACATATATGCCATTGGATTTTGGGTTCAAATTTTTCTGTGGGGGTTAGGGGTTTAGAGAGAGAGATATATTGTGGCTTAGGGGTTGAGAGAGAGAGAGGTTGGCGGTAAGGGTCTTAGAGAGATATAGAGAGATGGATATTGTGGGTTATGAAGAGAGAGAGAGAGAGAGAGAGAGAGAAAGAGAGAGACAGAGGTTGGTGGTAAGGTTCTTAGACAGATATAGAGAGATGAATATTGTGGGTTATGAAGAGAGAGAGAGAGAGAGAGAGAGAGATTGAGAAAAACAGAGAGGGTTAGGAGTTTAGAGACAGAGATGGTTAAGAGTTTAGAGACAGAGAGAGAGATGGGGAGGTGGTTAGTGGTTTAAAGAGAGAAATTACGTGTTATGGGTTTAGAGAGAGATATTGGGGGTCAGGGGTTCAGAGAGAGAGAGAGAGGAGGTGTTTAGTGGTAGGAGTAGGTGAGAGACCAAAATGAAGAGAGAGAGTGGGTGGCTAATGGTAGTGGGGGATTACATGAGGAGGGATATAGATAGAGTGAGAGGGATGGAGAGATGGTTAGTGGTAGGTGAGAGAGAGAAAAAGAGAGAGAGGGTTGGGGGTATGAGGGTGAAAAGTGGGGGTTTGGGGAAGGAGATATTGAGAGAGTGATTAGGGGTTGGGGGTTTATAGAGAGTAATAGAGAGAGAGAGATATGAGGGGTGATGGTTAGTGGTAGGAATAAGTGAGAGGGGGCAATGTTATTGGTAAGGTGTTAGAGAAATAGAGAAAGGGGGGGGTTATGGCTTAGTGTAATAGAGAGATGGGGGGCTTGAGATTTATGGTACATGTTTTTAATCAAGGGCTTATGCTTTATGGTAAGCGGAAATATGGGTGGTTGAGAGAGAGAGGGAGGTGGGGTTATAAAGAGGGAGGGGGAGTGGGATTATATAAAGATAAAGGGAGATATAGTTAGAATGAGAATGAAACAAATATCTAACAGTAGTGTGCGCATGCATTAATAGTGCATGCGCGCTTTTGGCATGTGCACGCTTATATTGTGTGCATGCAATTTGTGCGTGAACGTTACTAATGCACGCATGCACAAATTCATATTTTTTTTAGCGCGCTTTCCTTTTTCCATACTATGTGTAATGACATGGTAGGTGTGGTTCTAGTTTCAGATTTCCGAACCTTGTGCCTTGGACTACATTATAGAAAAGCATGTCATGTTTTGTAACTTCATGTTTTTCAACCTCGAATCTATATATGCTTCACATGTCCACTCCCAATGAAACTGCACATGCTTATAGAAATATTTGTGCAGATTCCAAATATCTATTTTTTGAATAAATTTGTTAGTGTTTTCTATTTTTTAATCATTTTTGTTTGCAACCATGTCATATTTACATAAAACATAGGTCATGTATTTCAGCTATAACTTTTGACTGACACACCTATTTTGAAAACGGAAAAGAACATGCATAAGTATACTGAAATACTTAGAGACTAAAAAAAATTGACTTTGTTAAGACCATGAGAGAGGGGCATAACACTTGACCTTGTGTTTTCAGGGCTTTCCCGACATCCTTGATTTAAAAAAAATATTAAATTAGCTTGGAAAATTTTGGAAAAATAGCGTTGCACCAGATCCTCCTATTATCTACAACCCTACATAATTGTTTTCCAAATTTAGACAGTTTACATACCAAACTCGGGGCCTAACGCAAACATATGCATTATGTTTTTGAAAAAAATGACATAACAACCCTAGAAGAATGCCATTTTTGGCGAAGTTATACCTATTTTCCACAAATAAAAGTTATATATTCCAGAAGGTGATTCGATTATCTACATTTCAGATTTTTACACCATGTTCTAAAAAGTTGTGTAGGTACCTGTAAAAATTCATTTTAATGGCCTAATTTATGTTTTCCAAGAATTCCATTGCAACTAACGTGTCATAAGTGGGTATCATTACCTTGTACTATCCCATCAACCTTGGATAGAAGTCAACCTTACTTAAAATTCAACTATGGATTGAAATCAACCTTAATTAAAAGTCAACCATGTATTAAAATCAACCATGGATTGAAGTCAACATTGGATTAAAGTGAACCTTGGATTGAAGATAACCTTTTATTGAAGTATACCTTAGATTGAATTCAACCTTGGATTGAAGTAAACCTTGTATTCAAATCAACATTGGATTGAAGTCACCCATGGATTAAATTCAACCTTGGATTAAAGTCAAACTTACTTAAATGTCAACTATGGATTGAAGTCAACCTTGGATTGAAGTCAATTATGGATTGAAGTCAACAGTGGATTTAATTCAATCATGGATTGAAGCCATGCATCGATTGAAGTCAACCTTACTTAAAATTCAACTATGGATTGAATTCAGCCTTAGATTGAAGCCATCCTTGTTCAAAATTTAACTATGGATTGAATTCGATGATGGATTGAAGTCATTTATGAATTGTTGTCAACCTTAGATTGAATCAACATTGGATTGGAGTCATCCTTGCTTAAAAGTAAATTATGGATTGAAGTCCACCTTTCTTAAAAGTAACCTATGGATTGAATTCTACTATGGTTCATAGTCAATCATCCACTTTTAAAAATGTCATTCTAGATTGAAGTCAACTATGGTTCAAATTGAACCTTGGATGGTTCAAAGTCAACCTTGGATTGAAGTCGACCATTTAATGAAGTCAACTATGGAGTGAAGTCAACCATGGCTAGAAATCATTAATGATAATATTATTAATGGATTGAATTAAACCATTGGAGTGAATTCAACCTTAAATCGCTAGTACAAAATGAGAAATTATCGACTACGTGACTAAAAAATTTAGTCACCACAGTTTTTTCAAGTGATTTACTACCAAATTTGAGTAATTTTGAGTGACCCAACTATAAACGACTAAATTAAATGACTAGTTTAGTCACGTGTTAAAAAATATGACTAGATAATAAGTGACACAGTTAAAACTTACTAAGGTAAATGACCAATTTAGTCACAGAATAAAAAATGACTATCTACAAGAATATAAATTAGTTGTTTATGTTAGTAATTTTAATTGTGTCACTCGAGTAATGAAAAATTACAATTTTGACAATGAAGTGTCAAAATTTACTAAATTTTAACATTGCATATGGATTCTCTCTGAATCCATCTGCAGTGTTAAAATTTAATAAATTGTAACATTGTATATGGATTTGTGTCACAAGGGGTCTCTAATGAATTAATCCTAATTAACATAATCCAAAAGTTTGTGCAAGATAAGTACAGAAATATCTTGACCATATTGCTATGCCCGATATCCATGATGATTTTGTATCCCTAAGATTATGAAAGCAGGACCCGGACCACCCAAGTTAGACCTAGTGCTACAATATAATGTATACTTAATTTAGTAAATTGTAAAAATTGCAATTTTCCATTGCTAAGAGACATAGTGGGTATCTGAATCCATTTATAGTGTTCTAATTACTAAATTTATTTCAACCTCCCATCTATTAACTTATTTCATACAACAATTTTTCTATGCTCGACATATTGTCTCTAAACCTCTTTCTTGCAAGCATACAAAGCATTCACTACCTTGTAATTAAGAGGATCAACTTTTTCAAGGCCATCTAATTTCATGAGGGCTAATTCTACCAACATATGATAATGCTTCAGCTTGATATCCCTACCTTCAAAGCATTGCAAATGTCAAATAACTTTAAAGTTTCATCCATTAACTTATTCAACCATTATTCACCTCTCAAAGAAATGGGAATACAAAGTCTCTCAACTAGAAGAACGACACCATAGTGCCTAGATTTTAAGAGATTGAGTGTTTCTTTTAACCTCCAAAAAGGATATAAGACTCTCACTCATGGAACTATTTAGAGTTTCCATGCCTTTGGAAAAGGTGCCATAGATGGTTTGGAGGTCTTCACTCAAAGAAGAAAGGAATTTCCCATCATTCGGAGACAAGGCATTAAAGCATGCCAAAACCTTCATTGTGTTATGAAATAAATTATCATTTAATGCAAAACTTCACTACCTTATAACCCACCATATGGTTCATTATGCATGTTATTGTGAACACATAAAGTCCATTTGTCTCATTCAATTCATATTTGATAATCTCCCAAGAAAATTCATGGAAATAATGAGAGACTTCACTTAGGTACTATATTGCCATGGATACCAAAGCAAAACATTTTATTAAAATAATAAAATTTCACATTTCAAAGCTAAGATATATTTTGGTAGTGTTTTATTAAAACATTAAAAGTTCACATTTCAAAGCGTAGTCACAAAGCTAAGATCTCTTTGTCTATTTAACTTTTCAATGGCAATAATGGGGAATCCATTTTGAAATCACTAGTTTCCCACCATAGTTACCCACCATCATTTGAATTTTATATATAAAAACTTGCCACCCATATTATCCAACTAAGACACCAATTCATTATCTTATGGCAATGAACAATGAAGAATCAAGGCTAGCAAAGCTATTGATTTAGGATATTTAGAAGATTTTTGGATCTCCAACTCTTCCTCATCAATTGTCCCTCATTAGTGTTTTCCTATCAAGTACTCACATAGAAATTGGATGGACCTTACCTTATAGGAAAGAAATAACGGTGGTGAATGTGAAATTCCATTGCATAGGCAGGTTGAACTAGTTACTCACTAGATTGATGGCAGACCAACAAATCAAGGCCAAATAGGTCAAAACAAGAGAAATGATCTTTCTCTTGGAAAATGAAGATCCTTCATAATACATTGTAGGAATACAAATAAGGGTGGATATGGAAGCGTTGGGAAGGAGGATAGGTCTTGTTGAGGATAATACATCCATTAGAAAATCCGAGGAGCTAAGGCACCTTAGCAATGTTCATTTTCATTCCTCTACATTTGGTGTGGTATGGCAACTCTAACAACCCTCTCAGGCTCATTCTAGTTTTTTTTTTTAATTATATTTTGTATACAACAAACATTGGGCACCTTCATTCCTTGTTTTAATTCATAGGATGAATTCCATAAAACTTAAAAAAAAAATCTAACCATTTTAGATTTCTATTCATAAACTTTAACAAAGTGGCCCTAGAATCTTCCATAAATGCTTGACAAATATTTTTCTAATTACATTATTTAATCAAGCTCAAATATTGAATTAAAGTTGTGATTTTGTAGAATTCAATAATTCTCTTTTATCCATGCACACAAACAAGTACAAAACAAAGCTAAAAAAGTGTCCATCTAACAAAAATTCAAATAGCACCAACATACCCGAAGCTTAAATGTAACTTGGATTTGTAGTTTCATTCATTTGATACCTTTAAGGGTTGCAATGATGTAAGCATTGGGGTTGAAAAATATTTCATTCCTTTGAAAAATCCAGAGTTCATGGTAACAATTATATCTCATAATCATAATCTGGAAGGATTCGATTAGGGTTTGTAGAATGGAGCTCACAAGCTTAGTTCAAGAACTAATCAGTTTCCTTAGTAACAATATAGTGTCTAGTCAATCTTGATTTTACTTTCTCTCTGATCATGATTTCATGCTTTTTTATTCACTTGATTCGTTGGAATGGAAGATGGTAGCACAGGGGTCCCAAAAGTCGCTACATTTTGAAGGAATTTGTATCGATGTGGGTTTACCAAACCCCTCCCTTTTCTTTTGGAGTTACAATATATCTAGAACAGTATATTGGTGATAAGGATAATTGGTTTATTCCCCATTTAAATGCTAGCAGTATTGATAAATAAATGTAGAAATTTTATGTTATGGGGTTATACAAAGAGGGGTCGAGCAGATCTGGTTGCTTCGGGATTTAGAATGGAGCTATGCAGATTAGAGCAGATCTGGGTAATCTTAGTGTAGAAACTTTATATTGGAAGTCCTAATAGTCTAAAGTGGTTTCCAATCGACATGAAGAGAAAGTTGTATCTGTGAACATAACTGAGTATGTATGATCAAATACATCTTATGAATGTAACATCTACATAGAAAAGACTAGAGGTTTTGGTTATTTACAATATGCTTGACATCTCCCTTGTAAGCTACATTTTAGATTATTTATGTCAGTTTTTAGATAATGATTTCGACATTTGAGGTGGGTATAGGTATACGGTTTTTGTGAGATTGGCGGGAAATACATTATCCTGCTCGTAGATGCATCAGATACCGATGGGAATCACACCTTTTACCTATAGTTTATGGGTACATATTTGACCTTCATTTAAATCTCATTCCAATCAAAGCACTAGTATTTCTATCGAATCTACTAGAGGTTGTTCTCAAATCACAAAACAACAAAATATGTGAATGATTATTCTATTGGGAACTAGAAACCACTATCTACAAGTATGCCCTGAGAATCCTCTCTAAGAAGGGAACGATCTAGGAGAAAAATCCCATTCTTGAAATTACACTAGCAACAATTAACATTATGTCATTTAACAAAATTCTATTCTATATATAAACTTCTTGCTGAGGTTTTTTGCCATGTCGATTTAATACAACATTGTTCCCTAAAATGCTTGATCAAACCCATACATTCATGACATTGCAATCTGGTTCAGAATCAAGCATGAACAACAATACCTCCAAGTGACATTGCTATACAATCATGATTTAAACCACATTTCTCAAAACAATAGAAGTTGAAAAAGTTACGCCCTATCTTGCAAATAATCTTTGTTCACACAACTTCACAAAATTCATAAAATGAAATCATATACATTTCCAGTCATATACCTTTCAAACGCTTTTACCCATTTGTGACAATAATACAACCAATTTAGTGATTTATATGAAACAATTTCAATGCTCGACCATTTATAATTTGCACAGGGCCAATCCAAGAAGGTTATATTTTCTTTCCTGTGTATAGATGTTCGAATAAATAGTTTTCTATAAGCTAATCGCAGATATAGTTTCAAGAGAAAGGATTTATGAAAACCCTTGGTGCTTCCAATAGTAGCACAAATACATTTCTGGTGGTGGTTACCTGAAATAGAATTTCTTGTGGCCATTGAATGAGTTATAGATTTACTAGAGCGATTGGATGTTCTTGAATGAACAAAAATGACTTATATGAACCCTATATGCCATCATATACTATTTTATCACTCAAACAACATATCCAGTCCAAAGAAGGGATCCCTATGGAATATGAGAGACTTATATATGAAGGTACGCAATTGGAGGATACATTTAAGTTATTTTATTACAATATTTGTAGAGTAAAGGCTCTTCTTCAGGATGAAATACTGTGTGGAGGTGCAGTGGGAAAGGTGACAACTTCATCTTCCAAGCCCTCTTTCATAGATGTGGTAAAAAATCAATCATCCCTTCACAGGCTTATTCTTCTAAAAGGTTGAAAGTAGGTGCTCTTCTTTGAGCTAGCCACTACGAAGTAAATATATCAATATTTATTTATAAGATGTATTGTCTCTTCTTCTAAATACCTAACTAGGTTTCATAGTCTTTTGATATTTATCAATAAATAGAGACCTAAAATGGTAAGAGAAAAAAATCCACTTGTTGGGAAGATATACCTCTTTGCTCAACACTTTGGATAAATGTATCCCAATTTCATCCATGTGCACCAAGTAGCATTCTATTATCAATCATAGCCCTAAAAATAACATCCTCCCCGCCAAATCCTGGGCAAATATCCCCTCGAGCATCCTACACTTCAAAGTCCACCTTTGCTTACTGCCATTTACTCTTGATTGCCAACATATACATCTATATAGAGTGAATTCTTCCTTCCAATTGGCTCGTTCTCACAAGCATGAATTTATCCTTGAAGAGTGAATGATTGAATGACACCATTTTATGTAGCCAACATGAGAAATATGGATCTCACATTCTTGAACAACATGAAGCTCACATTTAGTTAAGCTACCCTAGTAGGATTGTACTATTCTTTCAAATCACCCACGACTTCAACCTGGTCCCAAACACTAGAATGATTCCTTTGGATAATTGAACCTTGTTGTGATCCGTAAAAAACTTCCACCCTCATTATTGGACTACCTAACAAACTATTGAGTTCTATGCAGTTGGGACCAAAAGGAGGTCATTCTGTTGCATCTAGGGAACCCACTAGCACTTATATTTTTTTGTCAAAATATGTGTATACATTTATATTTTGTACTTGCAAATTTTTTCCCAATCCAAGTCAAAATCCTAACTCTTTTTCCTCGCCAATTTTTTCTTGATATCGAGTCTGGTAACATTGGTCAAAAGAGCTGACTAGACTCTTTTTTCTTGCAAGCACATTCATACATGGGAGTACTCCTGAGAGGAAAAAGAGCCATGTTTCATGTTGCCACCCTATAATAGTTGATAATTTATAACATAGTTGAAATTTCCCAAGAACAAGAATCCATAAGGTAGCTAGCCTAGATGATCCCTAATGCCTCCTGAAAACAATATCCTAACAATAGTTGGTCCAATTAAAGGCTACCAAAGGAGTGTCACTATCACCACTAAATTTGAGACCAATGTGGTGAATTCTCCACTTTGTCGTCAGGCCACAAGATTGTGTTTAGTTTTTTTGCATGATGTATGACCTTGAGTTACCATCTTGAAGCATTTCTATGATATCTTATTTGCACTTAAGCCAGATTCAAGACATGGTAGTTGGTGTAACTAGACAAAATAAAATTAATGTCCATGTTTGATCCAACACCAATAAGTTGCATCTAATCAAATGGAATGTAGTTAGGATGCAGGTTACCCCATTATTTTGCATGCGGTGTCCACCTAGGTTTTCACGAGGGTTTTTGGGTCGAATTTTTAGTTTTTTGGGAAAGTCTGAACCATGTTTTTACCTTATACCAGTTGTAAAACAAATTCTGGGTCAATTCTTAGGATTTCTGAGAATGAGTAAGGATAGAAGAAAAAAACTGCGATGCAACAGCTTGAAATATGGGCACATTGCAATAGTTATGGGCATAATTTTTTCATTGGACAACAAACAATCCCTAAACGAAGAATGTTCCGAAGCAATAGCTCTAAAAACTCAAACCTGGGAATTATTTAGACTACCTTAACCCTCATAACAACAACACGAGAGGCTTGAATTTAATTTTTAGGATGATTCTAAACAGTTACGGGCCTGCATGTATGTGGAATCAACAACAAAACCAAGTTTTGATGAGTTTTGTGTAGTTTTCAAGCATAAACAGTGGTAAAAAAACATCATTTTCAGGTCTGTCCTATTTTAGGCTAATTATGGGTGGTTTGTGGCTCACACCATCACTTAAAACATGTCCATATTGAATTCTGAGCATGAAAACAACAGTGAAGAGGATTTCAATTCAAAACTATGCTAAAAGAATTACCCATGTTTGAATGTGTTAGTATCAGTCTTAATCCTCCTAAAGTAGAAAGATTAGTATTTGACATTAGGTTTCTAATTTGAAAGGATTAGCATTGGTAACCTTGTTGTTGAACTATTTGTAGTATGCCATCTCTTCCACATTTTAAAATTTTATTAGTATAACTGGGAATCTTTTGGTGACAGAATGATAAATGGTTCCACTCCACATTTCCCTTTAACTTGGTATTTTTTACATGTTGTTGTATGATGTATCAAATGTTGCTCACCCCTTCCTCCTTGGCACCAATCTATCATCACCAGGTTCTTTCTGGAAGCCTCAAGTGGTAGGAGAGTACTGATAGATAATTCTAGTTTTCTTTCTATGGTTTTATAGTCTATCCCTCTTAGACTTGTCCTCTCTTATGAGGAAATTGTTAAACAATGTATTGGATCCTTTTCCATTGTCAATAATCCTACAGAGACATTTCCATCCTCTTCCTTATCCATCTCTGATATGGGTTCCATGGATTTACCCTCTCTCATTTTGCACTTGCTTATGATGATATGTAGCCTTTTATTGAGTTATTCCTTGGCTCATGTTTTTTCTTACTTCTCTCATTCATTTAGTATTTTATCCTTTTTAGCTTATGCATTACCTTTTAGGAGCTACCCTACAGTTTGTCACTACTAAATGTACTTTTTAGTCCAATTGAACTACCCTTTTGGTTATTCATGGACACTAATAGAATAATCCTATATTATATTCTGTCTTCTTTGGAACTTTTGAATTACAAAAATGTCATCATGAACCCATTGTGTTATTTCCTATGTTGAGTAAGACTTACTATAGTTGCGGGTGCTTTGTAATGATGTAATATGGAAACATTTACCCAAGATATTGTTGCGAATAATGAAATATCAATTATCAACTTGTTAAGTGAAGGTTGTCATGCAATTTGGTAACTAGGTATTCATTAGACATTTAAACATGAAGACATTTAGACATTAGACATTTAGACATTATCAACTGTAACATGTATGAAGTAATTTTATTATTATGCTAATAAGGTTAGTAGATGTTGATAAAGAACAAAATTCCATGATATATATCTCTTTTCATGCTAGTAATATATAATTTAGAATGGCCTTAAAATTCTCATAGGAATATTTTTATTTTGCTTGTATTTGATGTTTGTAATGATAACAACCAAAGATATCTATTGGTGTAGAAGGTATGGTTGTATTAGTTATTGGAGGATGCAGAGAACATGTACTTTTCTATGCCTTGCAACGATCATCTTCTTGTGATGTAGTGTTTTGTGCCCCATGAAATGCTAGCATAGCAGATTTAGGAGATGCAATTTGTATCAGACCTTGACATTGATAATAGTTCAATGGTTATCTCCTTTTGTCAAAGGTGGGGCATTGGATTGGTTGTTGTGGGTCTAGAATCACCTTTGCTTGATAGTCTTGTAAATCATGTTCTTGTTAAAGCAGGAATCCCTACTTTTCTCCCTTCATCAAAAGCAACAACTTTGGACGGGTCAAAGGATTTCATGAAGATGTCATCAAGTTTTATCTTGGTTCCTTCACAATGATAGACAGAGACATGGATGTCGCTTCTCCATCTTCCTCTTCTACTTCTAATTCTATTTCGGTAATGCATGGAGATCATTCAAACCTTCCATAGTCTTATTTTTGGCCATTTTTGACATTAATACAATTTCTTTTTGTTCAATTTAAGTAAAATTTTATTTCTTTATGTTAACATGCCTAGCTATTTAAGCATTTCATCATGGTGATGTATTAAGAGTTGTTTTCTTGACCTGAATGAGTCATGTGAATTCTCATTTATTCGTATTCTTTACAGGTACATCCTTTATGGTTGATACATTTCAATATGGATTAGTAGATGGTTGTACAAGAAACTTTATGACACTTTCCTTCCAATCAGTATGGTGGTTTATGCAAGTATTGGTCCCATAGATCCATCTATTGTACATCTCCTACTCCTCGCCTTTTAGCATTGCACCTTTTAGTGGATAAATGTGAGTATATTTTGGATTTTTTTAAAATTATTTTATTTAAATTCCAGAAGCATTGCAATTGGACTCAATATGTGGGGCACCAAAAGCATCCAGTTTTCATGGGAACGAGAGTTGTTGAATGGTGAACCACTAATCACAAGCACCTTCCTTTGGATAAGCTTCAGTTATAGGGGTTCTCTTCTGTCAAAATAAGCAGATACTTGGACCTAGACCCAACCACTTATATATGCCTCTAGGTTATTTGAACATTGGTTGTTAGACTAACACATCACTGGCTTTACTCTTACAACATGATCCCATTACTAGTATTTTTTATATTGAAAATTCTTTACTCTTGAATCCTAGTATTCAAATGCATCTTCAATATTCTCTATATATTTATGTATAGATTATTTAAATACATTGTACATGCCTTTTCCCCTTTTCTTTAAACGTCCCAAAGGTATCTGCATTTCTCAACATCTTAACTAGATAAAATGACATTCATTTTTCCTCAATTCATGTCTAGAATCTCAATGCTCAAACTTCCAAATGTAAATTAATTATTTTTACTAAAGTTTGGTTATAGGTTGGTAAATCTTGTACATAGTGATAACAATTTTTTTACCAACTAATAAAATTATCTCATCTATAACTTGTGACCTTTCCTTTCAAAATTTCAAGTCCGTACTCCTTCCTCTCTCCGACTATATCCCTAAGTGTAACTATACATACAAAAACATAATTGCCAGAAATTTTGGAAAAAGGAAAGGATGGAATCTTTGGTTGGATAAGTATCAATTAATTTCATTGATGGGATGATTCAATTATTCTGTCTTCAAATGGTTATATAGTATGAACATAAGAGTGAGACATTGTCAAAGGCATGGTAGTCTTTGTGGTTTCTTCCTTCAACAACATTTCCTAGTTTTTTGTGATTTATGAGTATGTCTGGTTCTCTCTGTTGTTTGTGCAAGGTATTGCACTTTTTTTTTCTGGAAGTGCTTCCAGAAACACATACACAAAGGATCTGCACCCCAGAGAGTTTTTTTTCCTTAGGTGCCAGGTCTGAGGGATAGTGATTCCACCAAAATTTCCTGGAGCTAGAATCCATCCTCATCTCTTTGAAACCCATGCCATACAACTGGGATAGACCACAATGAGAATGGAACCCTAATGGGATGCCTAACACATATGTGACTGTATTGGTGAAGCAATGACTTATTGGAATTGGTTTTTGCAGCATGAAGTTTGTAATATATTTAGATTTTGAATCTTTAAAGTTTATATATCTTAATTTAATTCCTAAAAATGGTACTTATTATGGAATCTGATGTATATATATTTAAATTAGAACAGGTTTTGCAGTGGAAAGCACTGTATAAAGCATGTCAGATCCAGGGTTGTGTGTGCAACAAATCTCTGCAAAACTGACATGTCTGTGTGTATCATTTTTCTAGCTCTTGATTCTCATAAGACAGTTATTAGTTTTTTTTTCACACCAAAATAGCTATAGTACCCTGAAACAGTTATATGTTGCTTGTTCAATATATATTAATTAAGGCATCTTTTTGCTTGTGGGAAATAGATTGTCAATGCTTTATACTACAAACCACACCCGATTCTAAGCATACTGCAAAAATTGGGAGTAGCTACAGAATTTTTCAATCTCTGGTTTCAGATGATTCAAGAAGTAAAGAAAAGTTATCAGAAAGTGAATTTGAGAAGGTATTGAGAGATTTATGATATGCCATTTTTGCGGTAATGTGGATAATGTATCTATTTGTGAATTTCAATTTGAGTTATTTTTCTAGTGGTCTTTTTCTTGTTTATCAATCCAAACATGTTATTGCGGAGAGCATGACAAGAAAGTTTTCGTTTTGGGGCTCACTTCACTCTTACCACTTCCTTCCAAACTTTTACCTGAAGAATCCCTAGGCCAAATATTAATGGTTGTACTTGTTCTGCTTGTTGCTACATATAAGGAGCAAATTGTTGGTAGCAATTCAACTGATAGAGATCTTATTTCTGCGTACATATGCTTGTATATTTTAACTTAGCATCTAGTATGCCTTAAAGTGTGTTTTATTTGTCAAGCACATGCTAATTATTTTTTCGTCACATCATGCAAAATCCTACAGTAGTGCTATGGCAATTTTTGTAACTTAATGTTTTTGGCTCTTGAACATTTTAGAAGCAACAAAGAATAATGAAGATGGAGATGATGGCATGGATGGATGGAAGAATGATGACGAGGAGGAGGAAGAAGATGATTCAGATAAGGAAATGGGAGTTGATACTGAAGATGGGGATGAAGCTGATAGTCAAAGGCTTCGAAGGCTAGAAGCCCAAGTGCTTTAACATTTAATAGAGTTTAGTTTCTTGAGAAGGAAAAATTGTCCGGCAGGTGTTTAGTTTCTGTTGTTGCATTTGGCTCAAGTGTCTTTAATTTCTTAAAGAAGTTCGATGAAAATGCTGAATTTTCAAGCCAAATATTTCCAGGCACATGCCGATGATAAAGATGATGATTCTAATGATGATTTTAGTGATGATGAAGATTTCTCGTCTCTGATTGACAATGTAGATACTTTTGTGTTGTTCAGTGATACCATGAAAGGTTTGGCACCTTTTGTATCTTAACATTTGGAAACAATTTAGAGTGCTTCGATCTAAAAATTTGTTGCTTCTCTATTTATAATGCAAGAAATTAATCCGTTGTTGGTTGGTTTTAACACGTGACAAGATTGTGGGAAAACACACAAGGCCAAAGACAAAGCCAAAGTCATAAAGAAGAGAACCAAGGTTTATAGTGGAGAAACCCTAGAAGGGAAGAAAACTCCACTTCGAATATTCTACTGCAGTGAGATTAGTTCACTTAATGTGCTGGTACATAGCTTGATCACTTCATGATGAAATAATGATCATTGAACATGTGATAACTTAATGAGTGCTCTATATCCCTTTATATGCTGAAGGATGTAGGTTAGGATTTTTTAGAATTCTCCATAGTATAATAATAATATATTTATGAAATATGGGCACTTAGATCTTTTAATTTTGGCCCTACATCTTAAGTGGGTTCATTGGTCTCTTTTACAACATTTATTTAATTTTGCACTACAAATTAGGGACAAATAATTAATTCTTACCCTATAAGCAATATTACAGTCCGACACTTTTCTAATGGTGTCATTAAGATTGCCAAATTTTGATTGCAGTAATTTAATAAATATTTTATCTTTTACTAATTTGCATTTCCTCTCATGTGCATATGAGAACACAACAATTTGCATAAAATTTTGTAGGTTTGGTTGAATGAAGAATCATAGGTCTATTAGCCAATTGAGCAGCAATGCCACATCTCAGAGATTCAGAGGTTTGGTAGATAAATTTGATTAGAAAGTACAAGGATATGCAGTTCAATATTCACTAAATTGTGCCAATTGAGCAAGCAATGCCACATGTCAGAGGCTTGGTAGATAAATTTAATTAGAAAGTACAAGGTTGGATGCAGATATGTGATTCAATATTCACTAAATTTCCTAGGATTAAAAATCAATTTACCTGTTCACCATTTTGGTGAACTTGTTCAGCTTCCTGTTTGAAATTTTGGACTGAATAGTTTTTAGGGTCAGGTGCACCAAATTTTTGCAGTCAAAGGCCTATTAGTGCGTTGCACACTTTGATAAACTCAACTAGACTATTATAACCTCTGATACATGTAACATTGTGTGATGGTACTGAGTAACAAGGTTCCAATTCTATTAGAAACATATAATAATTCAGATTAGCACTTTAAACTTGTAGATCAAGTATCTCACCACACAAAAAACACAAGTATTTAGTGATGTGTAAATTGGGTCCTTCCTGAGTGGTTGTGTGATGGAGTGTTATCCTCCCCATTTGGGTTCTATTCCATAAGTGACATGTTGATCTCATAATGAGTATATTGTTGTAATATATTTGAGCCCTATTACTGACCTGGCCCCGTGCCCTGAAGATTCTAGGGTTTACCTCGGGTATCATCCTAGAACTCAGGGGAAGTGCCTGGGGGGAAAATAATTTACCTAGAAAAAAAGTATCTAGCAATTTGTAGAAAAGATAATATTGTTAGTTAAAAGGATGCAATTGTGCATTAGAATTACAATAGAATAGAGTCTACTTTTAAGAGATTGAAATCTTGAATTGTACAACACTATGGCTCACAAACAAATCCTTACAGGTTTTTGTTTCATTTGCACTCTTTAACAATAGTCTCGCTTGTTGTTACAAATATCACTCGAAACATATCAATATCTCCTTTCATAGTTTAGTAATCCACTCATAATCATGCATCGAGAGAGGTTTTTCTCTATAAATATATATTTGGATCAGCTGACAACGTCATTGAGCATCCTCTTGGTTATATCCTTAATTCTAGGTTTATGTTTTTGTGGTCAGTTGTGCTGGGACCCTAAATTCGGTGATCAAATCTGATTGTATCAGAGATAAAAGTTAACCAAGTCATCAATTCTTCAATCATTAGCTCCATGTTATTGTCATGTCCTCAATTAAAACTTGCATGCTAAACAACATCTAATGCGTGTGCATATGCTTTCCACTTTGCCACTTGCTTTACTGTCTTCAATGCACTCAACGTTTCCATTACAATTTCTAACATTTCCTTAAGCAGTTCAATTTTTGGAAATTTTGAATTTTTTCTTTGGCCAAGTCAAGTATAGGTGACCATGGATGACAACACATGATATTGTGACCAAGGTTTAAGTGGTTGTACTTGTAACTATTCTGCAGATTATTTATATGACATCTAGGATTTATCTAGTAGGATTTTGATGGAATGGTGTTGAAGTATTTTCACAGCATGTTTACATATGGATTCCTTTATATCATAATGGAAGATGATGAATTAGCCACAACCCATATTCTGGAGTTTCTTTACTTTGATGTGAATGCTCATGCTTAAATAGATGTGTGTAATATTTATTATCTGTTATCTTATTTTCCTTTGGCAATTTATGACGAGGGTGTCACAACCCCGTGCACCAAATTAGGCTAGTGATAGGCCAATAGGATCTGGAGAAACTAGATTTTATAATGTTGTCATTTAGGGTCAGAGTTTCAAGGAAACACAAGTCCAGACCTCAAATGCTGATTTCCATTTTGCTGTTAACTTTACAAATACGTTATCAAGCATTGAAAAGATCAATTACTCCAATATCCATAGGATAGATATAATGCAATAAAATACAAACTTGCCAAATTTCCGACGCTTTCAGCCCGCCCTTTATTATTGTCTCATATACTTTCCAAATGTTCCATCTAAATATCTTGTCAAACATGTTTCTATTTGCACTTCTAGTATTTTTGATATACTGAAAAAGAAAATCATATCTAGCTTTGGACCTTACTTGACGTGGAAAACGGGATGAGGCACTTTTATAATGCGGACCTAAAATTTTATCTATTGCTTATGACAGTCTCAATTCCTCATTTTCTCACTCAGAACCTTGAAAGAGGGATCTCCAAGAAAAACTTTATCTATGTATTTTAATAGACTTTGACTATTGTGGAGGCAGTGCTTTGGAAGGTGTGAATCTTCTAAGGAGAATAAAGTTTAGGCTAGCAGATTGTGCAAGATCCATGGTTATTATAAGATGGTATTATTGCATTATTGATATTTCAACCGTGTGAAAAGGAATCAGAAAATGGTAAGGTTGAAAAGGAATTCAATAGCTAATGTTAGATAACCTTCATGCTTCTAAGCTTCTATGGCAGCTATCATTCCACTATGAATTCTGAATAAGGATTTCCAATTTTTCAATCCAATCTGGAAAAAATTATAGAATATTCAATATTTTGTAATCTTCAGTGATGAATAATATTGGATATACATAAGTATTTATATTAGTACTTTATGGTTTGGTGCAAATATCATCCTTTCGAGAGCTCCAATTAATCTCGAAGTCTGCTAAGTACTGGTTGAATATTAAGCCGTAATAGTTATCATCTGTGCACATTTTGATCAAAATGGATCAAATCTAATATTCATGGAGAAGCTTAATTTTAAGAATTAAATTTTCCCATTTTCTATGCCTCTTGAGAAACAAAAGTAATATTTAAATGATATGACTTCTTTCATTCAATATTTTACGGTTAATTTTTCATGCAGATGTGCTTTGCATTTAGTTTTTGCTCAATAGGAAGCTAAATGTGTATTACTTGTTAGAATGCTCCTTTTAGGTTTGCATAGGATTTACACTTCAGGTCATTATTTTTCCTTATCTTGTTCAAGGAAAACCTTAGTGCTTAAAAAGTCAAATTCTATTTTTTAACTACAGTTCTTACTCAATTCCATGAAATTGACACATCGAATAACATTGGTATTTGTTTCTTGTGTGATCAGAATATGGGGTGTGCCATTCATTTGTTTTATTTTCTGTTGGATTTCCAGGAAGTGAAAGTGTGTCGGAATTGTACAATGGAGGATAGAAACAAAAATGATGTAATCTTTCTTCCTAGGTGGGAAAGTTTTCAAATTCAGAGAAATGAACCTGGTACGAATTTCCCTTATGGACCATTTAAAATAATGATTGCAAAATTCTATGGAGTGGATGGCTCACTTGTGCAAAAAAATGGCAGGAAAGCATGAGGATAGTTGTTATATCCTCTGGAAGTGGCCAGCTTATAGACAAAACAAGGAAGGAAGAGACACCTTCTAGGTTTGGTCCAGCAGTTACCTAGCATACATAAGGATCAAGACATGGTGATGAGCCTGTTAGATATGGTCCACCAGTTACCTATCATACAGAAGGATCACGACATGATGATAAGGCAATTATCTGTCTATCTCTCTCTCAGGTATGTCAATTGTTTCGTTAGTGACTTGTCTACTAAGAGACAAAGTATGATCATAATATATATCTAAGTATATAAAGGAAGGTCTAAACCACATTGTTTTCTTTTTTATGTCCATTTATAATTGTATTGCATGTGCTTGACTAATTTTGTTGTACAACTATGGGATATTGTATCCAGTAGACAGGTAGAGTAAATTACTACTTTCATGTTTTCAATCTCTTTTTGTTTTGTTTAAACAATGGCATTCCATGTGGGTATTTTGGACAAAGTTGAACAGTTATGGGAGATTTGCTAGTTCTCTTTCGAGGTACATATGATAGTGGGATTGGCATAGTCTATCTTTACCTTTTATTTTATTTTATTAATATAAATCTGGACATGCTTTCTTTGCCTTGATTGCAGGTTAGTGGTTGTTTAAGTCACCTCTGAATAAAATGATCACATAAGTATTCATACTTGTTGTTAGCAAGCAAACTCGAAGGTATTGTTGCTAATATTTCATCTCATTTCATTTCCATTTATCTAGTGGCTAAGAGTACTTAGAGCTAATGCCCATTCTTCTTGATTTGAAATGGAATTAGTACTATATTTCTTTTTACTATTCTATATACATTTTAGGTAATGAGTTGCATTATTGGAGATTAAAGAAATTTACAAGGGATCCTATCTTGTTGATTCCAAAATTTCTATCTAATTTTTAAAAAATATTTTAGAGGTTACTTTTTCCTAGGATGGGCATATACATCCTAGGAATGAACATCAAATCTTATAAAAACTCTCCAAATGTTGCCTAACAATATGTCCATCCATTCTAATATAATGTAATAAGTAAATGATGTGTTGGTTTATTAGATGTGGAGATTTTTTGTACATATCCAAATTTACTAGTTCAAGTTTTGATCCTTTGAAGTTAAGATGGACATCCAAATATGATTGAAACTATATGAAGGTTGTGTAATATGTTCATGGAACTTGAGAGAAACATGCACCTGTGTTCATTTTACAAGGGACGGTGGCTTGGCCCACATTGGAGGAAGATGAGTTTGGGACACCATTTGCTCATCCTTTGCTTCTATATAAACTGAAATTCTCCTTTCCATGGCATCATCCACCATTATCTTCAACTTATGAATTTTTAGGCAAATTCAGATATCTTGGCATGACTCTAGATGACTCGGTATATAGTTTAACAATGGATGCATGCTTGTCATTCCTATAAATTTTTGGGATTTTTGCATTTTGCATCATTCAAGCATACAAAATAATGATTATCAAGTTACTATATATCCATAATGTATTACCTTCACTAGTCCTTCAAGTACTTCAACTGCTTTTATTAAGTGCAAAAATATATATGCACTTAATAAAAACAGTTGAAAGACTTGAAGGACTAGTAGAAGGTAAGCCATTATGGATCTATAGTAACTTGGTAATCATTATTTTGTATGTTTGAATGATGCAAAATTTGTTTGAATATCATCATTGTCAAGCAATAACAACTTCTTAAAGGGTGCTAGCTCAATGGTAGAGCACCTGCTTTAATTATAAGCATGAGATTGGTGGTTCAATTCCTTCGTCCCTATCATAAATTAGTGACTAAGAAAACGACTAAATTCACATATATATGACTATTAGTAGCTAATTTCCAATATCTTATAGCGCGACTAACATTTAGTCATATTTAGATTAGTCATTAATATGTTATCATATAGTAGTTTATTTAGTCGTATATTTGATCATTAATTGTGGCAATCAATGACTAAATCACTGACTATCAATGACTAAATCTGTGACCATCAATGACTAAATCAACGACTAAATCAATGACTAATGAGTCAACCAACTAATGACTAAGTGACATATGACTAGCTATAAGATAGTGGAAATTATCTATTATTAGTCGTTGACTCAAAAATAGTCGTTTATAGCCGAATTTTAGTCACTTTTTTAGTCATTAATTCCTCATTTTGTACTAGTGAATTGAAGTCAACCTTGGATAGAAGTCACCGATGGATTGAAGTCAACCTTGGATTGAAGGAAACTGTAGATTGAAGGAAACATTAGATTGATGTCAACCTTTGATTATAGTTAACCTTGGATTGAAGTCATCCTTAGATTGGGATGAAGGAGACATTAGATTGATGTCAACCTGGGATTGATGCAACCTTTGATTGTAGCCAACCTTGGATTGAAGTCAGTCTTAGATTGTAGTCAGCCTTGGATTGAAGTCAAGATTGAATTGAATTTAGCCTTGGATTGAAGTCAAACTTGTATTGTACTCAACCTTGGATTGAAGTGAACCATGGATTGAAGTCAACCTTAAATTGAGGTCAACTTTGGATTGAAGTGCACCTTGAATTCAACCTTGGATTGAAGTCAACTTTGAATTAAAGTCAATCTTGGATTGACTTCAACCTTTAAATTAACCTTCAATTGAAGTCATCATTGGATTGAAATCAACCTTAAAGTCAACCTTGGATTGAAGGAACCCATGGGTTGAAGTCAACCTTGGATTGAGGGAACCCATGGGTTGAAGTCAACCCTGGATTTAAGTCAAACATGGATAAAAGTAAACCCAACCTTGATTAAAAGGAAACTATGGACTAAACTCAACCTTGGATTAAAGTTAACCTTGCATTGAAGCCAACTAAATCTAGTCCATAGTTTCCTTTTAATCAAGGTTGGGTTTACTTTTATCCATGTTTGACTTAAATCCAAGGTTGACTTCAACCTTAGATTAAAGTTAACCTTGCATTGAAGGAAACCGTAGATTGAAGGAAACATTAGATTGATGTCAACCTTTGATTGTAGTTAACCTTGGATTGAAGTCATCGTTAGATTGGAATGAAGGAGACGTTAGATTGATGTTATCCTTGGATTGATGCAACCTTTGATTGTAGCCAACCTTGGATTGAAGTCAGTCTTAGATTGTAGTCAGCCTTGGATTGAAGTCAGCCTTGGATTGAAGTCAAGATTGAATTGAATTTAGCCTTGGATTGAAGTCAAACTTGTATTGTACTCAACCTTGGATTGAATTGAACCATGGATTGAAGTCAACCATAAATTGAGGTAAACCTTGGATCAAAGTACACCTTGAAGTCAACCTTGGATTCAAGTCAACTTTGAATTAAAGTCAATCTTGGATTGAATTCAACCTTTAAATTAATCTTCAATTGAAGTCATCATTGGATTGAAGTCAACCTTAAAGTCAACCTTGGATTGAAGGAACCCATGGGTTGAAGTCAACCTTGGATTGAGGGAACCCATGGGTTGAAGTCAACCTTGGATTTAAGTCAAACATGGATAAAAGTAAACCCAACCTTGATTAAAAGGAAACTATGGACTAAAATCAACCTTGGATTAAAGTTAACCTTGCATTGAAGCCAACTATGGATTGATTTGAACCATGGATTGAATTCAACCTTGGATTGAAGTCAAACATAGATAGAATTCAACCATAGAGTGAAGTCAACCTTGGATTGAAGTCAACCATGGATTGAATTAAACCATGGATTGAATTAAACTTTGGATTGAAGTAAACCTTTTATTATAGTGAACCTTGGATTGAAGTCAACCTTACTTAAAAATAAACTATGGATTGAAGTCAAATATGGATTCAAGTGAACCTTGGATTTTAGTCAACTATTGATTGAACTCAACCTTGCTTCAACATCAACTATGGATTGAGATAAACCATGGTTTGAAGTAAACCTTGGATTGTACCCAACCTTCAATTGAAGTCGACCTTGATTAAATGTTAAGTATGGATTGAAGTCGACCTTGGATTGAAGTCATCCTTGGACTGAAGGAAACCTTGGATTGAAGGAAACCTTGGATTGAAGTCAACCTTGGACATAAGTCAACCATGGATTAAAGTCAATCTTGCTTAAAATTCAACTTGTCTTAAAATTCAACTATGGATTGAAATCAACCTTAAATTATAGTCTACCTTGGATTGAAGTTGGCCTTGGATTGAAGTCAACCATTGGTTCAAGTCAAGCACGAATTGAAGTCAACCTTTCCTAAGATTCAACTATGGGTCGAAGTTAAATATGGATTAAATCCAACCTTGAATTGAGTTCAACCTTGGATTGAACTCACTGTTGTTTAAAATTCAACTATGGATTGAAGTAAAATATGGATTGAAGCCAACCTTGGATTGAACTCAAAATTGCTTAAAAATAAAATATGGATTGAAGTCAAACATGGAGTGATGGCAACCTTGGATTGAAGTCAACTTTCAATTGAAGTAAACCTTGGAGTGAAATCAACCATCGATTGATTTCAACCTTGAAGTTAGCCTTGTATTGAACACAACCATGGGTTGAAGTCAACCTTAAATTTGAGTCAACCTTGGATTGAATTAAGCCTTGGATTGAAGACAAATTTTGATTAAAGTCAACATTTCTTAAAATTTAGCTATGGATTGAAGTTAACCTTGAATTGCACTCAACCTTGAAGTCGACCTTGGATTGAAGTCAACCATGGATCGGAGTCAACCATGAATTGAAGTCAAGCTTTCTTAAAAGTCAGCTCTGGATTAAAGTCAACCATGGAGTGATGTCAACCTTGGATTAAAGTCAACTTTGGATTGAATTCAACCATGTATTCAAGTCAACCTTGGATTGAAGTCAACCTTATACTGAAGACAACCTTTGATTGAAGTCAACCTTTCTAAAAGTTCAACTCTGGATTGAATTCAACCTTGAATTGCAGTCGACTTTAGATTAAAGTCGAGCTTGGATTGAAGTCAGCCATGACTTAAAGTCAAGCTTGCTTAAAATTCAACTATGGATTGAAGTCAGATATGGATTGAAGTCAACGTTGGATCGAAGACAACTTTGGATTGAAGTAAACCATGGATTGAATTCCACCTGTTATCTCCTCAAATGGTTTTGCAAATTTTGAGGAGCTTCATTCGTTCATGCTTATTTTTTCTTTTTCTTAGGTCATTTTCCATAATCCATACTTTCATTTTCCCCATTAAGTTCCCATTGATCATGTTTGGTACAGGATTTTGTGACTCAGTCTATGACTTGCATGTCAATAAAACACAACATTTTTATCAGTTTTCATACACCTTCATGCATTTTTAGGGCATCTCATATCCTTTAATATAATATATATTTTTATTTATTTAAGCCTTATTGACTAGAAGTGTTGTGTGTGCTTAAGTGAAGCATCCTAAGATCTAAATCCAATCCTATTACGAAATCTAGTGCATATGCCTAAGTCTAGAGTAGACATATAGACTCAAGCCACGAGTCAAGATGAGTCATACTACATAACCCACGATCCCAACTCTCATGTTAAGTCAATAAAACTATAGGCCGAGTACACATCTGAAAGCAAATCCACTTAATCTACCAAAGTCAGGCGCAAACACCAAACTCTCCATTTCCACCTACATTATCAAGATAACCTAAGCACTAGTGGTGCATTAAATATTTTCATAAAATCCCGATGCATGTGGGATATGTATCGTGAGATAAGGATAAAACTAATCAAACACAAATGTAAACAACTGACAGATGCCTGGGATTGTAGATTCCATGCGCCAAGCTAATTGATGATTAAGCATGCCCGATTTTGCAGGCAGACAATGCGTGTGCAACAATTTTGGTGAGTATTAGCTGCATGTTGGAGTTTTTGACAGGTCGAGCATCAAGTTGAAAGCTATGGGTTTCAAGAGAACATGCAGGAGTTTAGTGTTCTCCAAATGCACGACACATTTCAAATGACACCGTAAAAGGAATTTTCGTTGAATTCTCATGCTCATCGATTCCCATGTCTATTTGTTGTAGAGATTGACGTTAATTATTCCAAGCTGTAAGTGTTGATTTATTCACCATTCAATAAACCCTTTGTAAATTCATATGGCGTGTAAGCAGAGATCTTGTGGACAGAAGAATTTTCCACAAATATTTGGCAAAAATTGGAGCGCAGAGGAAGGTTTGACTATGAACTCATCAACATTTACATTTTGGGAGATTACTTCTGCCCTCAGAAAGCAATCGAGAGATAATCAATGATATGATAGAACTTTTTCTGTCAAAAGCACGCTTATTGCTGGGATCATTTATTTATGTAAACTTCATTGGAGAGTTTCAACCATGAATTCATTGTTGTTCAATACAACAAACTTTCACTAGTTGTTTTAAGTAGGGGTATGAGAACTTCAATGGATTCTACAGGAAATACTAATCGTGTGCAGCATATTAAAGAGAGAGTAATGACTTATAACCCAGATGATGGGTAAATCTCAAGGATTATCATTTAGCTGATGTTTGAGTAATGAAATCTATCTCAAGATAGAGCTTTCGTTGGCTAATATAGGCTTTCACAACTGTCTTAAGCCACCGAAAATAGAGCTTTCGGTTGCTTACGGGCTTGGATTTTGGCTCTCCTATCCCCGAAAAGCACAAAATAGGATAGAATGACATCTTCTGCATAGATCCGTGTCTTGTCATTCCAAAGAGGACAAGGATGGTTTCAAAGTGAAGATTATAATTGATAAGATCTGTTTCAAGATGTTGTTCCAATTTTGCAGGTGCTAACAAGGTGGAGAAGTTGAAGTTTCTTGTCTATTTTTGGAAAAAGAATGATCTATCCTCTAGGTGGCATTTTCGACCTGATCCATCCACCTTTGGAGGTTTGCTACAAGTGTCGAAGATTCGAGGACTAGCAAGATGGTGGTTACCCTTTTAAATAGCAATCTTTCATAATTTTTAGAAATCTGTTTAAACTATCTATTTTTAGCAAATTCTATCCAGTTTTTCAGGATCTTAAACTGTTTTGTAAAGGCGATAAAGCCTGTGATTTCTGGAGAACAAGGGGTTCGACTTTGGAGACCTTTTTTATAATATTACTATTAGAATTCTCATTGCATCTTGGTTATAAGAGCTTCTTTTCCCATTTATGTTCAGTTTTCCTTTTCTATCTTTCTATACTTGCATTGAAGTGTTTATTTCATGTATGTTATATTTGTCTATGATTAATAGTTGTCATCCTATCTTTGTGTTGATAAATTGAATGTCAAGTATCATTTATCTATTGTGATTAGCCATTCATATATGCTTTTGTATGAGTCTGCTAGCATAATAGGATTTCTACCTACATCTACCTTTTATAAACTTTTTGAACAACATGGTTAAAAGCCTCGTCTATCTGAGTATGCCTAGCAATGTTCTGAGCGAGTGAGTTTCATTCAGTAATCCAACTCGATCCATTTCACAAATCATTAAGAAAATTTGCAAGTTACTAGGCTCCTTTGACCTATAGTCTAGAAGGACTCCTAGAGTGATAACATTTTGGTGCCACTGTCGGGGAGAGGAGATTGAAGCTCAACTTCCTTGGGAGAACGACATAGATCTAGCTTTGATGATAGACAACCCTGGACATATTCTTGGTTGTAATCATCTATCTGGAGACTCCATGAAGGACGGATTCAGTTGCGACTCCATGAAGGACGGATTCAGTGGCGACTCCATTGCTTAGAAATTTGTTTGCGACTCCATTGGTATGACATGAACAAGATCTTAGCAAAGAGGTATGGTTTCTATGATTTTTCAAAGATTGTCGGATTCCCTAATCCAGTGCCTAGTAGAGATGAATGGGATGTCAGCCTTCCCATATTTCGAGGAGAAGAATGGGAAGTGCCAGCCGAACATTTGCTTGAATTTCATGATTGCATTCATCGGTTGCAAGTTGTACATGAAGGTGTTCGAATTAAACGGTTTTGGTATTCATTAGAGGGGATTGCTCATGATTGGTACCAGTCTCTCCCTATTGCTAGTATCAGTTCTTTGGCAGATTTTCATGCTGCCTTTCATGTGTTTTGTAAAGACAAATTTCCAGTTGACTTTCTCTACCCCGAGTGTTGTCATGAGTTCAATTTATTGAATAGATAACTAAACATTCATGAAGAGTTTGCTGCAGTAGAAGATACCTCTCATGATAATCGATATATTGATAATCTTCAGGATGATAACCATATTACATATGTTTTTGACATTGCATCAAATGCATCTATTGACTTAGGGTGTCATGAAGTTGAGATTGTCCCCTTTGAAAGCTTGAAAGATGAGGGGCTGGTTTTTACATTAGCATGTGACAGAGTTGAATCTGTAGCAAATACTCAGGGTATTTCTCAGTTTTCAGATTTGCAAACGAAGGCAGATTGCAGCAGATATGAGGAGGAAGATGATGAGCTGAAACGTTTAGATCAGCAGTTCATCATGCATGCTTCTCTGACATAGGTTGAGTAGTCCACATTCAGCATCAAGATCAGTGAAAGAAATTAGCAGCAACATTTCAATCTTCAGTTGGAACAGCTGCTTGAAGAGGTATTCTTTTATGATTTTAATGACCCTATTGCAAACTATTTGGAATCTATGAGCAACATTTGTGTTAAAGTATTTGTGTCAGATGAAAGTTGGCTTTATCATCTATTCAAACCACTTTTCTGTTGGCTACGTATTCCATTATTTTTCGTGTCAAGATCAAGAATAGGTTTAGCAAATCAATTTCTGATATGGCTTCATTGGAAGCATGAGTTCACTTGATAAGAAACAATACAGTTGGTTAGTGTAGGAGTTAGTAGAAGAATAAGCTATCCATACGAGCAAGTAGATCCTTTTAGTTGTTTTCACTTTTTTTTCAATAAGCAGAGCAGGCTACAGGCAGGCACATGCATGCTACAAGTTTTTCAGAGAATCAGTTAGACATGCCAAATGACTCCATAGCCCAATGGTGAAGGCGACTGGAACTACTAAGTTCTTGGAACCTCACATGGAGGTTTCCATACCCAAGTAGGAGACAAATGTTATCTCCTCAAATGGTTTTGCAAATTTTGAGGAGCTTCATTCGTTCATGCTTATTTTTTCTTTTTCTTTAGTCATTTTCCATAATCAATACTTTCATTTTCCCCATTAAGTTCCCATTGTACATGTTTGCTCCAAACTTTTGTGACTCAGTCTATTATTTGCATGTCAATAAAACACAGCATTTTTATCAGTTCTCATAGACCTTCACTCATTTTTAGGGCTTCTCATATCCTTTAATATAATATATAGTTTTATTTATTTAAGCCTTATTGACTACGCTTAAGTGAAGCATCCTAAGATCTAAATCCAATCCTATTACTAAATCCAATGCATATGCCTAAGTCTAGAGTAGACACATAGACTCAAGCCACGAGTCAAGCTGAGTCATACCACATAACCCACGATCCCAACTCTCATGTTAAGTCAACAAAACTACAGGTCGAGTACACATGTCAAATCAAAGCCACTAAATTTACCAAAGTCACGCACAAACGCCAAACTCTCCATTTCCACCTACGTTATCAAGATAACCTAGGAACTAGTGGTGCATTAAAGATTTTCAAAAAATCCCGATGCATGTGCAATATGTATCGTGAGCTAAGGCTAAAACTAATCAAACAAAAATGTAAACAACTAACAGATGCTCGGGATTGTAGATGCCATGCGCCAAGCTAATTGATGATTAAGCATGCCCTATTTTGCAGACAGAAAATGTGTGTATAGCAATTTTGCTGAGTATTAGCTGTGGGTTGGAGTTTTTGACAGGTTGAGCATCATGTTGAAAGCTACGGGTTTCAAGAGAACATGTAGGAGTTTAGTGTTCTCCAAATGCACAACACATTTCAAATGACACCCCAAAAAGAATTTTCATTGAATTCTCATGCTCATCGATTCCCACATCTATTTGTTGCAGAGATTGAAGTTAATTATTCCAAGTTGTAAGTGTTGATTTATTCACCATTCAATAAACCCTTTATAAATTCATATGGCGCGCAGGCAGAGATCTTGTGGACAGAAGAATTTTCCACAAATATTTGGCAAAAATTGGAGCGCAGAGGAAGGTTTGACTATAAACTCATCAACATTTGCATTTTGGGAGCTTACTTCTGCCCTCGGAAAGCAATACAAAGATAATCAATGATATGATAGAACGTTTTCTGTCAAAAGCATGCTTATTGCTGGGATCATTTATTTATGGAAACTTCATTGGAGAGTTTCAACCATGAATTCATTGTTGGTGAATACAACAAACTTTCACTAGTTGTTTTAAGCAGGGGTATGAGAACTTCAATGGATTCTACAGGAAATACTAATTGTGTGCAGCATATTAAAGAGAGAGTAATGACTTATAACCCAGATGATGGGTAAAGCTCAAGGATTATCATTCAGTTGATGTTTGAGTAATGAAAGCTATCTCAAGACAAAGCTTTTGATGGCTAATACAGGCTTTCACAACTGTCTTAAGCCACCAAAAACAAAGCTTTTGGTTGCTTATGGCCTTGGATTTTGGCTCTCCTATCCACCAAAAGCACAAAACAGGACAGAATGACATCTTCCACACAGATACGAGTCTTGTCATTCCAAAGAGGATGAGGATGGTTTCAAAGTGAAGATTATAATTGATAAGATCTGTTTCAAGATGCTGTTCCAATTTTGAAGGTGCCAGCAAGGTGGAGAAGATGAAGTTTCTTGTCTATTTTTGGAAAAAGAATGATCTATCCTCCAGGTGGAATTTTCGACCTGATCTATCAGCCTTTGGCGGTCTGCTACAGCTGTCAAAGATTCGAGGACTAGAAAGATGGCGGTTACCCTTTTAAATAGCAATCTTTCATAATTTTCAGAAATCTATTTTAACTATCTATTTTTAGCAAATTCGATCCAGTTTTTCAAGATCTTGAACTGTTTTGTAAAGGAGATAAAGCCTGTGATTTTTGGGGAGCAACGGGTTTGACTTTGGAGACCTTTTTTATAATATTACTATCAGACTTCTCATTGCATCTTGGTTATAAGAGCTTCTTTTTCCATTTATGTTCAATTTTCCTTTTCTATCTTTTTGTACTTGTAGTGAAGTGTTTATTTCATGTATGTTCTATTTGTCTATGCTTAATAGCTGTCATCCTATGTTTGTGTTGATAAATTGAATGTCAAGTATCATTTATCTATTGTGATTAGCCATTCATATATGCTTTTGTATGAGTCTGCTAGCATAATAGGATTTCTACCTACATCTACATTTTATAAACTTTTTGAACAGTGTGGTTAAAAGCCTCGTCTATCTAAGTATCCCATTTCACAAATCATTAAGAAAATTTGCAAGTTACCAGGCTTTTTTGACCTACAGCCTAGAAGGACTCCTGGTGTGATAACACCGCCTTTGCTTGAGGTCAACCTTGCTTAGAAGGGAATTATGGATTGAAGTCAACCATTGAGAAAAATTGTATAAATAATTGAACTTATATTATTATTAATTATTTAATTTTTATTTATTTATTATCTATTTATTTAGAGTATTTATTTTCTAGGTTTTCATTGATAATTTTATATTATTATTTTATAATCATAATCATAAGAATAAGAATAATAACAACAATTCATGAATCCTTACTCATACGCCTAGCACAACCACATTTTTAAAAGTGATTGATATACTCACTTTTTAATGTATGGGAGTGGTTGATATATCTACATATATTAACTACTTTTTAAAATGTGGTTGTACTAATAACTATAATTGATAAAGATTCATAGTTTTATAATTGTTAATAAAAATATTATAAAATTATAAAAAAAATATAATCAAAAGATTAATAAAAAAAATATAAAATATATTATAAAATTAATAAATTATTAAAATAAATAAATTAAAATAGATTATTTCAAAAGGAAGGATGGATAGGGATTAAATAAATGAAATCGAGGAAAAAGGAAGGAAGGGGTTTACTAAAGTGAAGAAAAGAAGGATGATATTCCTCAATATTTTTAATAATGTTTTAAATATTTGATTAAAATTTAAAATTTATATATTTCTCTGAATACAATCTAAATTTTATTTTTTTTAATCTTCTCAAATCTGGCAAAATGAAAATTACAATCTAAATTTCATTATTTTTAGTTTTCCCAAATCTGGCATAAAGGAGATAATTTGAACCGCCAAAGAACGTATCAGGCACTGACGTAATATCCAGTTCGTGTTGCAAGGGCAGTATGAACTTGAAGGAGGAATCTTCCCAATTATGGCTGCATTTGTATCGAGTAGAAGAGCGGAGAGACTCTTCAAAGCATTCATAAACAGAAGGGCAGGCGCCTTAGTCACCAAACCCTCTTAGAATATTTTAATGAATAGTCATTGTTATATGTCCACGTTTGTGATATCGAGCACAATAGAAGGGCACTTTGACATAGTAAGGGATTCACAATAGTTCCACCTTCCAATTTTGTTGTCGCTAACATTGGGTAATCTTCATCTCATATACAAATATACAAGGATCTTATTTATTGTCGGATTCTAAAGAAATTGTCATCAAGATCTAGAAAGACAACCAAATATGAACTTTACATAGTAATCTGCATTTCAAAGTTTGTGAAAACAATTTAGAGAAAAATATATTTCAAGATCATAGTAATCTTGGTTTGTTGAAACAAAGATTCCACCTATTTACATCACGGACATCCACACTGCTACCTTGATCTTCAACATAATATTTTTTGAAACATTAGTAGTAATATTGCTTCCTTTTTGTCCATATATGTTACTATTTGAGAGTAATCTGTTTGGATCATACTAGTTATAGTATCAACTTATCAAGTACACTTTAAGATTGCTATAGTGTTAAAAAATAGTTTGCTTAGAAATTATCAGGTCTCTGAATTTAGCTAAAAGAATACTTAAAGCTGGAAAGTAGTAGAATTCTGGATTCAGTCTAATTTCCTAAATGACCACATCTTCGCACAACCAGTTGATGGGATATCCCTAATCCAATTGGAATACTTCTAATAACTACCTACGTGTGCTGCTTATGCACCTACAAAACCTCTGCTCAGGCTGGTCAAAGTTCCTATTGTTGGAAGGGGGTCAAAATTTCAAATCCTACGCTAGATTTATTGCTATAGGGATGTACTGCAGCACATACCTACAAAACCTCTCCTCAGGTTGGTCAAAGTTCCTATTGTTGGAAGGGGGTCAAAATTTCAAATCCTACACTAGATTTATTGCTATAGGGATGTACACATTAGCCATTTAATTCACATGCTTACTAACATATCCTCTCGATTAAAAATCAAAATACTTGAGTGATCCTGTTTGACCCATGCATTCTCCAAATACTCTCGGACATGAATACAAATTGACATGAAGGGCATCATGAATGACAAAATGTGTTAAATGTGTTAGTTTTAACACATTGCCCTTGTTGGTTAGCAATGTAAGCTTTTTTGGGAAAGACTTTTCCAACTTCTGAGTCAAACATGAAAGCATTTAGGTCAGTATATATTCCTTTAGAATCTAGGATAAACTTGTTGTACACTTTTTGTGTTGGACAATTAGAGAATTATTTTGCAAAGATGGGTTCTTTTTCTTCATCTTCACTAGAAGAGGATGAATATTCATCAGATAAAGACAGAAGTTTCAATTCCTTTAGTATGGAATCCCTCTTAGATTTCATTGATTCCTTAAACTTGCTCTATGAGCCTTCTTCGGCTTGCTTTTCTATAGAATCTTCCTCCTTATATCTAGCAGTTGAATTTGTCAATATTTCAATAGCTTGATTCAATTATCTTCTTTTCTCAACCACTTCCTCTGTATTTAGCACTACCTTTTCCTCTTGGCTATTGTAACCAACTTTCTTTAAGCCCAAATCTTGGCTTACACATCTCGAATACAAATAACTCTCACCTAATTATCTTCCTCCAAAAATGTTTTGTGTGCATAAGTCCAAGCAACATCAATTGATGCACAATGATTAACTATGATGTTTAATGGATTGTGCCTCCTAAGCATTCCTTCACTGATAGAGACAAGCTATCACAAATGGGCTACAAGAAAATGTGCTAGAATTTCCCCATAAAGTCCATGTCACTTCTTCTAAGGATGTCATGGATCTAGTCATGATCACTCAGTGCTTTGACACCATAAAATTGTTGGGCATTCAACCCACATGAATTATAAATATGTAACTACAGAAATGAGAAGATTACAACAGAACACATCAATAACACTAGACACAAAATTTACGTGGTTCACCCACTAAATGTGGGCTACATCCACGGGACAAGGGCATGCAATCTTTATTCACCATCAACAATAATTTACAAACTATCTCGGAGAGGGCATAAAGCCCCAGCTCAATATCTGCCTCAATGGGCCACATACTTAAGCAAACCATCAGTTACGCATAATTGACTATACCATTGGTGAAACCACCATGAACAAACTTGACCTCAACCGTCAATTGATTGTCACATTCCAACAATTTCCACCTTGACAACAATTTACCTGATGCCCTGCCTTTGTCCATTTGTGCTTCTAAATACCAAAGCACCCATTTCACTGCTTCACCTGGATTTGTCTTATATCCACTGACAACACCAACTGCATGTGAAAAGATCTCATCGCATACATCACACCAGCGTACCATACACGAGACATATAACCATTTTGTTCATTACATGGACATACCTGAAGAAAGCTTAGGATGTTTACTCGTTTCATCGAATTTCTTGTATCATTACCATGTACTCTTAATGTGATAACCAAAAACTTACCATCAGATTGTCTCTTGTACATTCACACTCAAGATTGTTTTGCATCTCTTAGATCCTTCATATAGAATATCCAACAACCTAAACCAACCTATTGATCTTAAACCATGCTTGTCCTAGCTCAATCATAATGCCAACCTTGGCTCACTATGAAATAATCCAACATCTTGTACCACACACCTGAGAGACTGTTTCAGGCCATACAATGATTACTTTCAGCTTGCAAACAAATCTTTGTATGCAATCCTGAGCACCTTCTATGATCCACCTCGAACTTTACATCCGAAGATCTTAGCCAAATACGGCCAAGACAACCAAATGAACCTTTACAACTCACCTTCAGGTCTTTTTACAATGGAGTTAACCAAGCCTTTAAAATAGGCTTCATTACATGTAATCTCATGGGAAAAAAACATAAGCACACAACAACCAACTCATGCCCTACCCCTTTTAGTTTACCTAAATCTATGTTTAGTTTCATAGGTAACTAACAACCTAGGGTATGCAGGCCATTTTAGGTCTTATAGACATATGCCTTGTTACATGTAAAAAACTAAATTTTACAACTCCAAAAAATAATAATAATCTTTCTACCATTTTTCTTTTGTTTTGTTTTTTATATATACCCTACCCTTACAAATGTATGTTACCAACACTTTCACTCTCTTAAAACCCTTGACCACCCTTAAACCAAAAACACCCAAGAACCATATATCAGAGTTATTCTTTAACCTCTGATTCTTTTAATTCTTTAACCATGGATATTTCAATATTTTAATTACACAAGCCTTTATTAAATCAATGCTTTTTTAGAAAATAGAGCATAGCTAAACCATGCTTGTCCGTGCTCTTTCTCCATGATGGTTGCTCCACCTAGGAAGACAATGATGCTCAGGAAAGATTGACCTCTTTGTACACACGTTCACGGACTTTCTACTGCACGGAATCCTCCACCATCATGTTGTCTTGGGAACTTACTTCTCTGCAACTAGCAACCCAGTCTCATCTTCCACAGTGGACTACAAACCTCAGCAGGAGCGGCCCCCTCTCGGGTCTACACACTTTCTCTACTAGCTCCTCCACACGACGATGAGTCTGCTTCTCCTGGTAGCTTATGGCGGCCACTTCTACCATCACACAGTTACTGGCTCCTTCACGCACATTCACGAGCTGGCTTCTCCACCAATCGACCCTCTCGAGGCTCCTCTTCTGCTTGCTCAGGCTCCCCATAGCACCAACTAGAAATCCTGTGCAGGCTCCTATTCCCGCTCACTCCTGCTGACTGTGACCTCCACCATAGGGCTCGACCTTCACGGCCGGTCCTCTACCTCTGCACGGCCCAGCAACACATCCGGCTGTCTTTCTCTGCATTCACACAGATTCTTACCACGAGCAGCTTTGGCTGGCACTTCATCCAGCTCGTCTTCTGCGCACGGGTTTCCAGCATGATCCTTCCACTCGACCACGGTTTCTCTAGTAAGGCAATGACAACCTTACCACTGCTCTGGTCACCGCTCTTTCTCTGGAACGCTGGCTCTTTCTTTGGAAAGCTGGAACGCGGGCTCCCAACACCGGCTACTCTACTTCTCTGGCTCCTCTTGTTCTCTGCAACATTTTGCTCTTCACCTGTGCTCTGATACCACTTGTTGGGCATTCAGCCCACATAAATTATAAATATGTAACTATAGAAAACAGAAGATTACAACAGAACACATCAATAACACAAGACACAAAATTTAAGTGGTTCACCCATCTAATGTGGGCTACATCCATGGGACAAGGGCATGTAGTCTTTATTCATCATCAACAATAGTTTACAAACTATCCCGGAGAGGGCATAAAGCCCCAATTCAATCTCTACCTCAATGGGCCACATATTTAAGCAAACCATCAGTTACACATAACTGATTATACCATTGGTGAAACCACCGTGAACCAACTTGACCTCAACCGTCAATTGATTGTCACATTCCAACAAAAATATGTTAGGGCATCATCCAAGAACACGTCTATCTTCATTCCGCATGGTCTAGGGCATGTGAGAGACGTGAGTGAGTAAATGAGGAATGGAATTATGCAAGCATCAAGTATTTATGAGTGAGAAAATAAGGAATGGACTTATGCAAGCATCAGTATTTCTCAGGATTTACATTAAAGAACATTAGGAAGGATTTGATTCTGCTTTAATGCATGAAATATGCTTGTTTCCTTTACTTCCTCGGTGAAAACAAGGAAACTTTTATTATAAACATGAGTACAGGTGCCAAGGTAAATAAATAAGGTGTATTTGTCTTTCATTTCAAATTCCGAGCATCCATCTTTCACTTTTTATGTACATGAAAAATGAACAGTCCAGCTGTACACACTTAGGGTTGAAAGGAACAAGTCCATAATAAGAGATTAAATAGATCGAGAGATATTTATTTACCACTCTGTTAGGTTTTAAGTAGAATTATTTCCACCAAATAGATAGCAGGCACAGTTCTATTTTTTCAAGGAATGAAAACAGATTTTGTCATAATAATTTCACATTGGAGATTTTAGAAAAGAAGGAAGAGAGAGAGAACATAGATACTTTCCTATTTTAATTTTACTTAATAATCCTTCCATGAAAGAGGATCATATTTTCGTGCCCAATTTTGAGTGGGGTGGGGAAGGAAGGGAAACAAACCCACCTCTTAATTTGTGGGAGGAAGTAAACCTTAGGGACCGTATCTAGAGAAGACTAGAGGAACTCAGGCTATTAGAAGAACATCAGAGGAATCTGCTATGATCAGTCCAAGAATCTCACATTTGGAGCAGTGCCGAGGGAGACAGTAGTGGTAGGCTATCATGTTGATGTGTCATAATAATAATAATAATGATGTGTCATTATTATTATTATTATTGGGTTAATGAAACATCAAGTGGCACACTTCACCTGGTGACCAGTCAATGTATATTTATACATTGTCACAAGGATCATTAAAAACCATCTTTCTTTATTCAATTTGAATAATATTTACAGATATATTTCTTTCAATTTCATAATATACAACAACTGGTCATTACATATTATTACATATTACATATGAAACTAAGTAGATTTCTGGGTCATATTCTATTCAACGATGGTTCATCAGTGGTTGAACTCTCATCTAGCTAGAAGTGGTGCTGAACATATTAGTTAAAATTTAAAACTTTTCTCTGATTATCTTTGGATCTCTACAAGATGCCAAAGTAGATGTAGAGGAACAATTGTGTGCACCCTCATAGAGAAGGAAAATTTATGGAGTCTCTTCACCATCATAGACAAGCTATGGAAAAAGGTAGTGTAACATTATTTTGAAGAGATCAAATGCTACGACCTACCCCTAACCCTCCCTTGCATAATCTGTTTAAAGAAGGCTTTAAATATAGCACAGTTGATTGAATTTAGCTTTACATGGAGATATCAAACTGGAACAAGAGAGAAGAAAAACTCCTTTCGAAAAATTGAATTAAAAATATGCACACCCTCTTTTCGACCAAACTTGTATCAGGATCATTACATTTGGTTTAGTTCAGTGTTGGAAACCTAGATTTCAATTTCTTGCCAAATTGTATCAAGATCATTACATTTGGTTTGGTTCAGTGTTGGCAACCTAGATTCCAATTTCTAGCCAAATGGGTATAATGGAATGGCAAAATAACCTGCCCAAACGCAAGTCTTGGTAGAAAATTTGTGGTGGAAAAGAAAGGGTCTTCATTGTGCCTTGTTTACGAGGTATTTGAGAATGACGTTTACCACATATTCTTGAGATGTCACTAGGCTCAACATTTGGTATTTTTCTTGGATTGTTTGATTTAGATATGCTCGAACTGGATTAAATGAAGGAAGGCATAATTTGGGCAGCCACTTATGCAGCCTATTCTTGGAAAGGCCCAAAATTTGGTTTAAAAGCATCCAAGCCAGACATCTCTTCCTCTTCCTGTTGGTTATTAATATTCTGCTATAGACAATCTGAACTTCACTAAATTTGGCCATTTTTTTAGGAGAAATTACCCACCTTTGAATTGGCAATTGGAAAGATACTACATAAAATAGGAGAGGGAAATTCAACTTTGTTCAAGCGATGCCCACGTAAACAAGGATTGGCTGATAACTTGTGAAGGAATTACATGCCAGCTATAGCCAGTCTCTCAATCTAACAAATATCCTTGACAGGAATATCACGCTATAGTAGGAACATACTCAATTCTTCCCCTCTAGATGTTGTGCAAGGTTATTGTGAGACATGAGGAGGAGTGATATTGCATAATTTCAACATCCCAATGTGTGGCCAAAGATACCATTTGGAAATCCCAAATGTCATGTTTGAAATGTAGACCCCATCCATCAATTACTGCACCATGATTCATATTATTCCAATCAATAGGTTCAACAATGGCAATAAAGTACAAGGTAGAGGGAAAATAAGAAAAGATCACCTACCGATTGTACTAGAGATGGTGAAAATATGGTATCTCCAACAAATTTAAAAATGGATGCAAATATGAATCATAAACATGGAGCTATGGATCATGCCTCCTAAGCATTCCTAATCATGACTTCTCCTTTGATTCCTAATGAGTGATGAGATACATTTTGGTTTCAATATTGATGAAATATGAGAGTTTGAGTTTTTTTAATAGTGTAATTATTTCCATTCACCTTGGCTTAAGGTATTGGAGGTGGTTGGATGAGGAGTGCATGTTACATGGAGATTGGATCAACCTTCCAGGATGTCAACCAATGCCCTTTCTTGCTGAAAGTCCAGGTTTGACCAAGTTTTATCATGATGTTCCTAGAGTGATTAAGGTGGGAAAATGTATCCATTCTATTAATCATGTCCCTCTCTAATTTCCTTGGAGGTGTGATTGGATTCTGGCATTATTTGAATGCTTTAAGTGGCCTGCCAGACTGGTACATAGTGTGACCCTCGTGGTGACACTATGACTTTGAATAGGTTGTATTTGGAATGTAAGGATGATATTTATGGATGAAAATAGATAAATTCACTTGGTTAAGGTGTCCCCTTATGCTATTAGTGATGATTCATGGTTGAAATTAGGTGTGCTTGGTTTAATTAGCCTCTTAAGTCTTACTGTCACCACGATGTCTTCTTCAGTTGAAGTATGTGTTCAGAGGTTAAGGGTTGGTTATAAAGAATTGATGTAGGTTTTATGAGTGGTATGAAATATCAATTGAACGCAAATACCAATATAAAAAATACGAAGGAAATCGGCTTAAACATAGTTGTTGGGTTTGATCCCCTGATTAAAAGACGTTATTTTTCTAGTGCAAATTTATTCTCTGCATATTTCCTCTTCATGAAACTTGAACTGTAGGATTTACAATATGAGATAGAATTGGGTTTTCTCTTATCATGGTTTGTTGTAGTGATTAATACGTTGTTGTTGTTGCATTGGAATCTCTACACATAGACGATTCAATGCTTTTTTAGCTTCATAATGATAATCTTGGCCTACAACATATGTGAGGTCACACTATGAACTACTTGAATTTATTGTCAAGGGCATGATCTATATGCCATACTGGATGATGCAAAATATGCTTTTAAAATATGTGCAACAGTGAAAGTGAGAAATGTCGCACTTCCAAAAAGGGATATATGTTAAATTGCAACCCCATACAAGGATTTTCTTGACATGTCTAATCAAAATTCCCTGGAAAACCACTTTTTCAATTCAAGGTATATCTTGTGTAAATTATGAATGTGCCATTATTTCTTGATTTTCTTGACCTGTATAATCAAGATATACGCATTTGGAATTGTTGCTTTGAGGCTGAAACACGACCTTCCAAATTACTACTTATTTCTCAATTTTTAATGCATGCTCTTCTACTGCCTGCCTCTTGCAGGAAAATAGGTCAAGTATTCTGCCAACTACATTGGAATGAACAATGTCAATATATGTGATGATTTGTTCTTGATGAGCTTTAATATTTTTCTTTGTACAATGTGCATTGAGAATGAAAAATATTCCTTCCACATGAAAATTAGCCATTTTAATGAATTTTGCACCCATCTGTCTCCTCCCCTTTTGCAAATGGAATATTGTTCTTTCTAGATACATTCTGTACTTCACTTACCAGAAGATTTATGACAAGAACCGGAACATTATGTTTAGAAGTGAATATTTTTAGGTGGATTCGCTACACTAGTCGTAGTCTTCCAAATTGGATCTTGAAATATTGAGGTTGCGTGTACCAATACTGTAAGCTGAAACTGCCTTTGGAGTTGATCTAATTGGTTACAATTTTTAATGTCCCAAGAGAATGGGTTTTTGAAATGAATGCACAATAGCAAGTGACTTAAATATTCGTTTTTATTTTGTCTTCCAATGATAAATATGTTAAGAAAACACTGAGCACCTAACAATAAATTTAGGTTGATTGACTTGATATATTGTAATGTTTTATATGGTTCAAACTTTAATCCATTTGAATCACTTGGACTCGTTATTGATATTGTTACTTTCTCTGATCCCAAAGGTGATCTCTAATATGTCTTTCATATGTCCAATGTTTATAACTCCAATTTTAAAAAAAGAACATTTCTCCACAATAATATCATCTCACAAGTAATACCCTTCAAAATCAAATTTCAACTAAACAAGTTTAATACTGGAAGAACTTAAAGAGGCTTTGTAATAGGAAAACAAATTATGTGGAATTTAATCACTACTCAATAAACCTTACATTCAATCAACAAAATTAACATAAAAATGTTGATGCTTGAAAGTATACTTTTTTAAAGTATATAATAAAGTAAATTGATTTCTCCAAGTCATATATTGTGAAATTAGTAAAATTCCAATCAACAAAAAGAAGAATGCATCTGAAGGATAGATTTATTCTATTTTTCATTAGAAGCTAAATTATGTTGGAGGATGGTGAAAGAACTACCACACCTATGGATCAAGGTATTAAAGAAAATGTATACTAATAGTGTCCCAATGAAACTTATTAAAATTAATGAAATTACCATGGGGTTCAAACATCCAAAATGTAATAGTCATAGTGAAAAAATCTTATAGATAATTATATTGTAGGAAATCCATGGTATTTTTAAAGATAAGTTTTGGTACAAGTCATTGTGAGTCTATCATCCATGGAGAAACATCCCTAGCGAGGGGGTAATGGAGGTTCTATATCTATCAATACGAAGAAATTAAAAGACTACTATAGCCTTAATTTATTGAGGGAAATGGAAAACCAAGCATGGATACCAAATGAAAAAAGATGGATCAGATTAGTTAATTCCTTTGCAACCTCAAGAAGCTATAATTCAAAGTTAACAATTATATGAGAGAAGCATCATGTATATAGAACTACTTGGAACTTTTACATGATGTTGAAAATTTGTTTGTAGGGTGAAATCCTTTATGGAAGATGGACATTATTACCATAGAGGTACTAGAGGTACTTTTATTCACTATATTTGATAATCATCAAATAATCCCCATAGTTTTCATGATAAGAAGTTTAAGAATAGTACATTACCACTTCATGGAGGATTTAAGGATGCTTTGTGTAATATGCCATTGTGGCTAAGTGATAGGATGGTGCTAAAGATAATATGTGGTCGATAAATTTAAACTTTCAAGTATACAACTATTGCATCCAAGCACATTATAGAAATTAATCAAACAAAAAGTAATTGCATGCATAAAATGTATGTCTTGCTATCAAGACATGTCAAATGACTAACATATGAGTAAAACAAGGAGACAATGCCAAAAATATTTTTGACATTGTTATTGCATTGGTAAGAATGGGTTATATACAAATAATAAACTTTCAAGTAGACAACTATTGCATCCAAGCACATTATAGAAATTAAGCAAATGAAAAGTGATTGCATGCATTAAATGTATGTCTTGCTAGCAAGACACGTGAAATCCATAGAATTGAAAGACTGATTGCATCATTGAACAACAATTTGAAGAACCATGTAAATTCAAACTATGAACAAAAACATATGGAACAATTTCTATTGATTAATATAAAAAGTGTAAGAAAATAGAGAAAATTGGAAAGAAAGAAAGCATGTATCCATTGTAGTCAATCAACCTTAAGGATTGACACAAAAGCACAAGTTTTCATTCAATCACAAAGCAACAATGGAGAATTCAATACATGTCCACAAAATTTATAAACTCCAATATAATGTCCATAAACTATAAAGTCCAATTTATATAATAGTTCTATGTTCTAACCCTAGAATCAAAGAAAAAACCATTTTTCAACCAATGTGTTCTCAATTCGTATGAAATGTGCTAGTGGCCCATGTTTTCAAGCATGGCATTATGATCTTCTATTGACAATTTCCATTGTCGATTCTTGGACTTTTTCCTAGTCTTCACTGGTTTCAACTGCAACTAGGACGCTATGACTAAATGACTGTACTGAGCACATATAACATTTGGCTCGTAGTCTTGAAAAAGAATATGGTCATTACATTTCCTTATTTTAGCAAAGAAATGTCCCATTAAAACCATTGAACCCGCTGCATACGTATAATTTGACGGATCCTTAAATTATTGCAATAATGTGCTTTTCAACCTAGTGCATCTCAATAAATAATAATGCACTTTTTTTGGATTATATATCGGTGCAATGACAACAAATACATCACCTTCTCTAACCAAATCAGAAACACGATCATAATCCTTGTTAATCACAACCACTTCATTATCGTGCTCTTCAACTATGATATTTCCAAATAGAGACAATGGTGTCAATTCTTGGTGTATTCATGGTTTGACAAATTTGTTAGTTTGGTTTTGACACTCATTGAAGGACTCTACATCATCAGTGCATGCAATATAGAAGCAAGAGTACTTTAATTTCTTGATTGCGTGTATATTTTCCATATTTTACTCCTAATGGAGTGTAAGCCCCTTGTTTTAGGGATTGTGGCACAATTATATGGCATTGATCTTTCAACATCGCTCATTGTAATATTCTAGAAGAACTTGTTCAAGATATATATAAAATATTCAATCATATGTAATGATAAACTTAACAATGTTGCCAATCAAGTCACCTTCACAATACCTCTTTTAAGAAAAGGTCGAAACCATGACCAGTTATACAGAGAGAGCATGGCTATGTGCTCAACGTCAACCTGTCCTCTTAAAATAAAATTCTTAAGTATTTGGAAATCATGGCAAGATATTCCATAAGTGAGTTAACTGAGAAACATGCCTCTGAACTATACATGCAACTCGTAGGGCCTCGATCAATGCTTAAATATAGAGGGGATAAATAAACATAACCATTTGTGTAGATAGGCAAAGCCAATATTTGGCCTCCCTACCTAATAAGATCCCTACCTACTAAGATGTGGTAGGGATCAAATGTAAGACCCATAAGCTCATAAAAATAACAATATGGATCTAATCAATAATAACATATTTATAACATGCATATCAAGGTGGATCTAATCAACATGAAAATAAGATTTGACATATATATTGGATCTAATCAACAATATAACATAAAATATTCTATGGATATTTAAGGAGCCATACCTAGTTAGATACCCTAACAACTACCATTACCTTGACATCTCAAATTCCCACAACTGAAGGTGGGAGGACGACTCTCCACCCAACCAACCCCCAACCAATGGCTAAGGCCCCCGAGCACCCAACAATTAACCCTATGCTAGAGCTTTCTTGCTTCATCTTTCTTGGCTCCTCCGAAGCTCTCATTCCAAAACGCCGAAAGACCAAAAAGATCCCTCTCTCTTCTTCTTCTCCTCCTTTTATCTCCCCCTTCTCCTTTTTTCTTAATTTATTTTAATGCAATTTGTTTTCCATCACTTTTCTTTCATATTACCCATTATATTATTTATTATTTTACATTTCATTATATATATTCCATTATACATATTTCATCATATATATTTCATTATATATATTCCCTTTTTATTATTTTACCCCTTTTATTTCATTATTATACACGAGTGTTGTTACATACTCCCCCCCTTCGGGAAACTTCGACCCGAAGTTATAATATTCAAGCAATAAATACAATACTTATTCAATCAATCAATCAAGTAAATACTAGAATATATAGGTAGCTAGTGGTATTGTGAATTTAAGAGATTTATATGTGTGGCCACCACATAAAAGTCTCCAAGCCTCTCTAATACAATCAAACACCCTAAGTTGCAACATGCTCTAAAGTAATTCCCTATGAGTATAGTATGCAACAATAGAAACAATTATGCATCATACACATGGAAGCATTAAACAATTAATTAATAATTAATAATTATGTATCTGTTTACTTCCTCTTTCCTTACTCACCCTCTCTTTGAGAATCATACCATTTGCCACCTCCATAAACCTCCCTTCCAACTCCAGATGGTACCATTCTCCATGGCACGGGCCCTTTACTGCAACATGTCCATTGATCATATAATAAGCATCAGAAGTTCCTCGGGAATTTACCACGACATTTCCACCTTCCCAACTTCTAGTAATAATACGGCCTCATCGGATTCTAACTAGAATCAGGGCCTCATCGGTACTAACTGGCATCTAGTTACCAATACCCCGATCTTGATATTAGTATCATCATACCCTAGGCATCTCGGAATGCTAGAGTAAACATCCTCCACAACACCCTCAAGGCACTAGCCCTAGGCATCAAAATTCCTTCTACATAATCCTCCCCCCGGTGAGTATGTCTACAACCGTGGACTCTCGTCACATCAGAAGTTCTCCGGGAAGTATTTGTGGCATTGCCAACTTCCCAAATTCTCATACTAATGATATGGACTTATCAAGGAACACAAGGGGTTATAGAAATACACACAAATGCAGAGGTACAACAAAAATAAGACTTCATTTCATTAATATCACATAACGAAAATATGCTTATAGACATAATGGAAATAAACTAGCTAGAGCATTGGTAGCTATCTCTGAGAAGAGATGTGGTGGCTACCGGCCTCTGAACTCTACTTACAATGGGGCTCCAAGCCTCTCTATTATTGAGAAACAAAGCAAAAACCTAAACATCCAAAAACCTAACCCTAGGAGATGAAACCATGCCAAACTATGGACCCTGTTGGGGTAAATTGGTACATCAATTTCCCGACGCCATAACTTTGGCATACTATCTCCATTTGACACAAATGTTGATGTATATGTAACTTCAGAATGTATTTCATATATGTATATTGTACTCCTATAGAGATGGTATTATTCCTCTATACAGAAGTGTCGTCATTTATATTGTAAGTGTTGTAACTTATACTTGATGGGTTATTAGACCACCTTATTGGGGTCAGCCCTATATAAGTTATGTGGTTCGAAGGGTTATTATACCACCCTATTGAGGGTCGGCCATGTGGGTCAAAGGGTTATTATACCACCCTATTGGGTGTCGGACCAGTCAGTATTATGTTATGTGGTTAAGTTAAGGCCGACCTAGTAAAGGTTTTTAGGCAAGTCAAGTCAAGTATAAATAGAGTGCAGGAGGCACTCTATTTCATCATTCTATTTCTCTCTCACACTCTCGGGAGAGTGGTGCAATCGGGGAGGAGGAGAATATGCTGCTAGGAGATGTCTATCTCTTATTCTTGGGTTGTATCATTGCTCTATCTATCTCTGAGGAAGTTATTGGGGTTTTTCACCTTTATGGTTTTCCCCAAGTAAACTCTGTGTCTCTTGTGTGCTTGCATTATTGTGTCCATGATTGATATGCTGTAGATATGTTGTACATGTTGTTCTCTCAGTTAAGATCCTAGATCAGATTGAAGTAAATTCTGAAAAATTAACATGGTATCCAAGCTAGCCTAAAAGAAGGCATGGTATGGCATGTATGACACTTGTTGCAATTGTGAAGCTAGGGCTTGATATAGCAAAAACTACTCATCGTAGTACTTTCACTATAAATACATTTTGGAGAGGTTTCAAGGTCAAATTTTTTTTACACGATCAGGCTAAGATCCCCATGTACCTTGTGTCTAAACGACAACCTCTAATTCGTTGTACTTTGGGATTTATGATCTGTATAATATAGGGTTTTTTCCTCTTCCAGATATTAGTCATAAACAAGTGACCTTGCAAAAAAGGTCATAACTTGGGATAGGAAGCTCCAAATGAAATTTCGTAGAAAGTGACAAGTAGTGCACAGACTTTAATTTCTCAGGTAACTTTTTCAGAGGCTGAAACTGAACCAGTGACACATGGCACACCGTACAAGTTTGCTCTCATGTTTTATTCCATAAACAGGTCACGTTGTGACACTTGGCATAAATCTTTCTTAGAGAATCCGTTTCAGGTCATACCTATGGGGTTGGGAAGACAATAGGTCGGGATATCACAGGAAAAAATTTTAGACCCTATGGATCGAAAGGTTCGGAGTCACACTAGAAACAATCAGGTACATATTTCTCTCAGAATAAAATTAGTTTTTAGCACCTTCATTCATGGCTTCCGGAATTTAGGGTTCTGGGAAAGTTGGAATTTTCGTAATCGAAGACTACGGCTGAATGCTACTCATCAAAATTGAAATTTAGAAACCAAGATCAGAATTTTTGGTTGGGCATAAGGCCGGGCTTGATCAGACCCTAGTTCATGACTTTGATCGAAAAAGTGGAAAATTAGGGCTTCTCCAAAAATGGAAAATTTTGAAATCTATGACGATGGCTGGAAGCTCCTCAGAAATATAGAAGCTTAGAGATTTGGATTGAAACTTTTGATTGGGCAGAAGGGTGGGATTTATTAAACCCTAGTTTGGGATCGTGTCCAGAAGATCCAAAAGTTTCAAAGGCAAATTTGAGGGGTGAAACTTTGCAGTTTTCAAATTATGAGTATACCAGCTTGGTCAGCTCATCAAGGTGCATATTTCTATCCTTTCAGAAGTTTGAAATTCAAAGTTTGAATTTTTAGGGTTTCACTAACAAACCCTAATCGAGCTCCAGATCTAGTTCCTACAAATCAAGTGGATTGGGTTAATCTTAGAAGAGAATGGATTGGTCACCTGCATAAGTGAAGAAGTTCTTGTTTCAAAGGGAGATGAGGCTAAGGCCTTACATAAGAAGATTACAAGCAATCTCGACAGGTATGACTCATCTAGGTATGTTTCAAGATTTGTTCATGATTAAGTTTATGGTATGTTTGTCTTCATGTTATTACGGTTAGTACAATCTTGATTAAATTTAGACTTGTCGTATCACCTTAATAAAATTATGAATGCATGATAGAAGATATTCATTGATTAGGGTGTTGACACTTATGATTGTACTAATGCATTATGGTGTTGTATGAGGTTTATGTTGTCCGATTACACCAAGAAAGACAAATCATGTTCTAGTTCAAGAACATATGATCATGATGACATAAGGACAAAGATTCATCCATTGTCATGAATCACTTAGAAGATCTATTTGCGAGGTATGTATAACTTGGTTCTATAATGGTTAACCTATGAGATATGCAGGTTACTAGCACAAGTCATTGAAGAGAACAAAAAGACATCATGTGGGTATGTTAGACATAACTATCTAACATACTAATCCAGGTATGTTTTTCCTATGTCAAGTTAGAATCCTACCTTGTGTTAGGATCCCTTATATAAGTATACTTGGTATGATTGGTTATGTTTATTCATAAATTTAGAAATGTAAGTAATCAAGGGTTTATGCATTTTATGTCTCTTATCTTGATTGATGATTCAACTAACCAGAAGAGTCCTATGATCAAATAAGAATATGCATGAGTAAAAGAAGACTTCCCTGAAACCTTGAATACTAATGTTTATTATCTGTGTTCGAAATGATAATGACTATACGTGTTTAAGATTATTGTGTTTTGATAGTATTAAGATTATACTAATGAATGTGTGATTATGTATGAGACCTCGAGGATAACACAATGATGATACTAATAAGCATTCATAGTGATGGATATAAGTTCAAGGATAGGTAATCCAGGAAGCAAAGATCAAGAGGGAGCACACTCTAGTTGTTCCTGCAAGGAAGCAAAGATCAAGAGGGAGCACACTCCAGTTGTTACTGCAAGGGAGCACAGATCAAAGAGCACACTTCATTAGTTTCTGCAAGGATGCAGATATTCAGAGGGAGTTGAACACTTCTCACAATCCACATCAAAATGGAGTTGCAGAAAAGAAGCAAAGACTGAGAGGGAGTCAACCCAACAAACAAACAAAGATAAGTATTTGAATTATCATTCCTTGCATATTTTATTGTTTAAATAATACTGTTCAATAATGTATATACTCATGTTCCTAGAATTAGGTTGTGTATTATGCATAGTTGCATTGATGAATAGTATACTACTAATATACATGGGTAAGTGGCCTATTGCACTGTACAACATTCCATTGCTACTTATCTAGAATGAAACCTCTTTGCTGACATGTTGGGAGTTGTGCACACTCTTAGCAATGTTCTGGTAGAGATTGGAAGGCATCTAGAAAGTTACGAGATATGGATAAATGTTGTATTGAAGCATTGGCTAAGATAATTGCATGACTGTATGACATATTTATTTATGTGTAAAAATTTGTTCTGAAAACTATGAGATATTTTCTAATCATGCAATTTAACTTGTTGTGTAGGAAAGATCGTATACCATCACCTGCAAAAGAAGGACTACAACATTTGTTCAGCAACAAAGTTATCTATTGAAAATATTGAAGATGTTGAAGTTCCTAGGATCTGGGAAGAATGCCATGATACAGGAGTACCAGTCGATCACGAAGATGTTTGGGATGCAGTCCCAAAACCTGAAGGGGAGTCTGTAATGACTCCCAAGAGGATCTACAAGATCAAGCATGCTACAGGTGGTAGCATAGAGACTTTTTCTCCTGTAGATAGATACACTTCCATTAGATCCATACTTGCTTTGGCTGCAGTGATGAAATGGAAGATACACCAGATGGATTTCAAAACAGCGTTCTTGTATGGTGTAGTTGAAGAAGAAGTGTATGTGGAGCAGCCACTTGGTTCTGAGACACATGACAGGGATTCATATATGTGCAGAACTTGGTATGGTAGGGTAGACAGCTTTCTATCTAGTTTGGGCTTTACCAAGAGTAAAGCGGATTCCAACCTTTACTAGAAGGTTGAGGAAAGAAATCTAGTGATACTAATTTTGTATATGGATGACCTGTTTATTACAGGTGAAGATGGATTGATGGCTGACATGTAGCAGAAGCTTGCTGTCGAGTTCGAGATGAAGAACTTGTGGATCATGCACTATTTTCTAGGCATGGAGGTGTGGCAGAGTGCAGATGGAATCTTCCTTGGACAAGGGAAGTATGCAGTAGATATCCCGAAGAGGTTCGGGATGATGGACTACAAGGCCATGTCCAAACCTATGGCATCAAACCTGAAGCTTCTGTGTGATGCTTCATCTGAGCCAGTTGATATCACTATGTATCGTCAGATGATTGGGTCCTTGATGTACCTAACGAACACGAGACCAAATATTGGCTTTGCGGTGAACACATTGAGCCAGTTCCTGACGGATCCGAGGAGTGTTCACTTGGTTGCTGTAAAGCATATTCTGAGGTACCTGAAGGTTAAAGTTGATTATGGGTTCAAGTATGATGTGAATCAAAAGTTTAAATTGCACGGTTATGTTGATTCATATTGGACAGGCAGTGGTACTGATAAGAAGAGCACTTTTGGGTGCTGCTTCAGTATGGGATCAGGTGTGATCTCCTGGTTTAGCAGGAAGCAGTCCTGTGTAGCACTAAGTACAGCCGAAGCAGAATATGTTGTGATGGATGAGCAGGTTGCAGATGTATTGACCAAGCCATTGGCCATAGTGTAGTTTTAGTACTTCAGAGAGAGGCTTGGTGCAATTTAGATCGAGGTTCCTTCCAAAGGGAAGTGATGAGTTCAGAAGATGTAGATGCACATGAGCTTTTCTGACATGGTTGATGTGTTCTCCCATGGTCGTGATGTAATTGCTGAGCAATTCTCACATGGTGGTAGATGTGTTCTCCCATGGTGTAGATGTAAGGGTTTAAGCCATTTTTCACATGGTGGTAGATGTGTTCTCCTATGGTGAAAAAGTAAGGGATGGAGCCTTCCTCGAATGGTGGTAGATGTGTTCTCCCATGTCGATGGTGTTAGTGTTGGATGATGTGTATATGGGTTGTGCTTCGTGGACAATGAGATGATCTAAAGAGGACGATGCTATGATGATTAGGAGGATCATGGATGATGAGCATCAGGACGATGCTCCAGTTACTGCTCTGTATATGTATATGCATCATGTTCGATGCTGGATATGATCAGTTGGTTCATCTATGTATGTATGCATCATGTTGGATGCTGGATATGATCAGGTAGATCATGTATGTTGATATGTATCAAGAGGATACATTGTATGATCAGGTGGATCATGTATGATTATATGTATTAGGTAGATACTTAGTATGCATCAAGTAGATGCTTGTATGATCAGGATGATCATGGTTGACGAGCTTCAGGATGTTGCTCCAGATGACATGCATCAGGATGATGCAGTGATGATGATCATGATGATGTATGGTGAGTATCAGGATGATACTCTGTGGCCGTGGAATAGGTTGTGCAGATGAGCATGTTTGGGAGATCCTATAGGTCGGAGTTGTGTACCCATAACAGCTTGGGATGCTCTTTTGAGACATTGCTCTGGGAGGACATATAATTTGTGCCCTGGGAGATTCTTCAGGTCAGAGTTGTGTACCTATAACATCCCAAGATGCTCTTTTGAGGTTTTGTCCTATGGAATATAATAACGCCCTGGGAGATCCTTCAAGTCAGAGTTGTGTACCCATAACATCCTGGGATGCTCTTTCGAGGTTTTTCCATGACCACATATAATTTGTGCCCTTGGATATCCTACAGGTTGGAGTTGTGTACCCGTAACATCCTGAGATGCTCTTGCGAGGTTTTGTGGTGACCACATGTAATTTGTGCCCTGGGAGATCCTACAGGTCGGAGTTGTGTACCCGTAACATCCTGGGATGCTCTTTCGAGGTTTTGTAACGCACGTAATAAGTCCTAAGGATTCCAAAGTATGGCTAGTGATGATGAAGACCTGCAGGTGGTGGGCCTACATCCAGTATGAAAAAGGACTGGCTCTGTAGAACTTCCTATGATGAGTAGATTCAGATATTGATTGAGATAGCAACAGCAGTGACGATGACGATGACGATGACTTGATGACGATTATCCAGTGACGATGATCCAGAGAAGAAGACTTGTGATAGAAGACCTGTGTCGAGAAATACCGTCCTAGTTAAGAGGGAGTGTTGATGTATATGTAACTTCAGAATGTATTTCATATATGTATATTGTACTCCTATAGAGATGGTATTATTCCTCTATACTAAAGTGTTGTCATTTATATTGTAAGTGTCATAACTTATACTTGATGGGTTATTAGAACACCTTGTTGGGGTCGGCCCTATATAAGTCATGTGGGTCGAAGGGTTATTAGACCACCCTATTGGGGGTCGGCCATGTGGGTCAAAGGGTTATTAGACAACCCTATTGGGTGTCGGCCCTGCCAGCATTATGTTATGTGGTTAAGTTAAGGCCGACCTAGTAAAGCTTTTTAGGAAAGTCAAGTCAAGTATAAATAGTGTGTGGGAGGCATTCTATTTCTCTCTCACACTCTCAGGAGAGTGGTGCACTTGTGGAGGAGGAGAAGCTGCTACTAGGAGATGTCTATATTTTATGCTTGGGTTGTATCATTCCTCTATCTATCTCTGAGGAAGTTATTGGGGTTTTTCACCTTTATGCTTTTCCCCAAGTAAAATCTCTATCTCTTGTGTGCTTGTATTATTGTGTCCATGATTGATATGCTCTACATGTTGTTCTCTTAGTTAAGATCTTAGATCAGATTGAAGTAAATTCTGAAAAATTAACAACAAATGATACCTTGGTTGAAAGATCTATCCGAGGACTATGCCGAATAAATGCGAATGGGTACATTCGATAAGAAAGATTCCCCAAACAATGTCATTTAGGGCCTCAAAACAGCTCCAGATGTTCAGGACCCGAAAAACTGCTAAAAATAGTAAGTTGTGCTATAATTAAGGAAACTAAAAGAACAATGTCGGGGCCCTAAGTGGAATAGGCGGGTGGCCACCAATATCCACCTGCATCATTCCTCCCCCCTTAAAGAAGCAATGGTCCCCATTGCGTGGAGGTCCTCCATGAGATGAGGAAACTTCTGCTGACCTTGGTCCCTGTTGAGCCACTTGCCTTGGTGTAGGAGTTGGCCAACATTGACAGCCCGATACAATTGGATCTATTGCTGGTGACTATTCTTGATTTACATGTCCATGATACAATCTGTGGTGGCTTGTTCCCTGCAATCTGGGTTTAACTCTATCGCTATGAGTTATCCTGCAATGTCAGAGATGTCTAGTAGAGGTGGAAAGTAGGGCCGAAGGAGATCCACATTGAACACTGGGTGCAGACCAAGGAATGGTGGAATACTAAGCTCGAAGGAGTTATCCCCTACAGCCATGGTGGTAGTGTATGGCCCATATCGGAGCGACCAAATCTTATGGTAGGGTCTAGCAGGGCACTCCTTCTGCAAATGTGGCCACACTTTGTCGCCCTCCTGGATGTTTTGTGGAACCCAATGCTGATCATGTTGCTACTTATATTTGGCAATGGTTCTGTCCAATATGTCATGAACTTGTTGGTGGATGTGCTGAATGCGCTCGATGAAGTTGTTTTCCTTGTCTGCTTCTGACTAGACATGAGCCAAATCGGACGAAGTGACTGCAAAGGGCATGGCTATGTTGATGGGACATAGTGGCTGGAATCCCAAGCCCACCTGAAAGGGGTTGTGGCTGGTTGAGCTGTGGAGAGCTTGGTTATAGCTGTGTTGTACATAGGGTAGGCTCTCATCCCATGTGCATGGATGCTTTGAGTTCTACATGTGTAGAATGTGTATGATCATCTTGTTGATGACCTCTATCTTGCCATTAGTTTGGGGATGGAAAGTTGTGGAGTTGGTGATCTTGGTGTCCAGCATCAACCAAAGGCTGGACCAAAATGTACTGAGGAACCTGCTGTCCCGATCTGAGATGATAGACTGTGGGATCCCAAAGTGTACCCACATGCGTTCAAAGAAGACTTTAACAGTGGTTTCTGCTGTGATATTCTTCTTGCAAGACACCATAATGGCCATCTTCGAGAATCTGTCGATGACCATGAAAACACAGTCGTTGCCATGCTTAGTAGAAGGAAGGACCAACATGTAATCCATGGAGATGCATTCCCACGGTTGACTAAGGGTAGGTAGCGGAGTGTAGAGGCCTTGCTTCTTGATGGTCAGTTTGGCAATGGCATAGGAAGTGCAAGACCTGATGTACTTCCCAACATCCTTTCGAATGTTTGGCCAATAGAAATACTTCTGGTGTACTACAATTGTTTTCTCGACCCTGAAATGCTCAGCGACGAGATTGTAGTGGGATTCCCAAATCATATTGGTGCACTCACTTCAAGGAACACAAAGGTGTCCTAGGTGCCATAACAGTCCATCCTGGAGGTAAAAATTGGGAGCTTGCTTACCCTCCAAGATCGTCATGTATGCATGGCCAAATTGTGGATTTCTCTTGTAGAGAAGTGGCCAATCAGAAGTCTCATGCCAACAAGAGTTGAGCATGGTGTTTAACGCCACGATCAGTGGTCGACTAAGACAATCTACAACATTATTGGTTATTCCTTTCTTGTACTTGATATTCAAATGAAATTGTTGCAGATATGCGGACCACTTCTGATGGTGATCGTTCTGCAAATTCCCTTGGGTTTGCATGAACTGCAGGGGTCAGTGGTCTATGTGGATGATCGTTTCCTTCCCCAAAATGTAATGCTTCCATTATCGGCAAGCCTGCACAATGGAATACATCTCTTCGTCATAAGTGGGATACTTTCAAACTATGTTGGAGAGTGTCTCACTCTGATATGCCACTGGATGTCCCTGTAGAGTAAGAACTACCCCAATAGCATAGTCTGAGGCATCTGTCTTGATCTCAAATGGTTGTTGCAAGTCTAGTAATGTGAGCACCGGGTAGAGCAGAGGCAATGTTTCAACTTGACGAATCCCTCATGTTGAGATTCAGACCAAAATAATTTCACTTTCGCCCCTACCTTGGTGACTTGGCTCAAATGCCAAGTGATATGAGAGAATCCCAACATGAACCTATGGTAGAAATTGGTAGGACCCAAAAAGCTACGGAGCTCTGTTAGAGTGGTAGGGTTTGGCCGATCCCTAATGACTTAGATCTTGGCTATATCCACATGCACCCCTCGCTCATAAATAATGTATCCCAGATACTGAACCTGGGTCATGCCAAAAGTGCACTTCTCCAAATTGGCACACAACTTGTGGTTTTGCAGTGTTTGGAGGACCTGCCGGATGTGGTGGAGGTGCTCCTCCCACGTTTGGCTAAATATCAGGATGTCATCGAAGTACACTACTACAAATGAGTTGGTTAATGGCCGCAAGATGTAATCCATCATCCTCATGAAGGTTGCGGGAGCATTGGTCAACCCAAAAGGAATGACCAACCATTCAAAAAGGCCATCCTTGGCTCTGAAGGTAGTCTTCCACACATCGGAGGGTTCGATTGGTACCTGGTGGTATCCAGACTTCAAGTCAATATTACTGAAATATTTTTCCCCCCTGAGTTGGTCCAAAAGGTCATCCATCCATGGGATCGGGTAGCTATTCCAGATAGTGATCTTATTCATCCCTCGATAGTCAATACAGAGTCTCCAAGTCCCATCCTTCTTTTGCACCAGCACGATCAAGCTCCCACAGGACGATGAACTTGGTCGGATGTGCCCTTCCTGCATTAGTTCCTGAATCTAGCTCTTGATTTTGTCATTCTCCATAATAGAGTGCCGATAGATTGGTCCATTGGGCAGCAGCGAGCTTGGTGTGAGATCAATTGGGTGCTTGACCTGACATTGCAGAGGCACCCCTGTGGGTGAGGTGAAGATGTCCCCATACTCCTCCACGACCTTGTGCATCTATTGTTGTTGGGAAGAGGAGCTCTGTCTAGAGATTGTAGCCACAGTCTTATTCTTTCCATGAGGGCGGATTACCAGGAAAACAAATTTCCTTGTTTTGGAAATGAGTTTACTGCATTGTTTTGCAGTAACCAAAGAGATGGCGACAGGTGGCGCTACTTTCGATATCCTGTACAACTTATTTCCCAAAGTAATAATAACAACGTGAGGCCAGGACTCATACATAGCATGTCTCTTCCACAAGTATGGTTGGCATAATAATACATTAGAAACATCAAGAGGAGCAATGTCACATAATATCTCATCTGTGAAGGGATTGATGTTGTAGGGGAGGCGACACTATTGGCTGACACGAAGATCCCGTCCTTGGTGAAGCCACCCAATGGTGTGCAGTTGTGGATGTGTTGTGGTCAGAAATCCCAGCCGATTCATGACCTTTGCTGAAATGAGGATTTTTGGTTCCCACTTTCGAAAAGTGAACCACATCGCAGAACCCTTTACTCACATCTAGGAATGGAAGAGGCGCTCCCCCTCCTCTGGATCTTCTGGTTCCTCCTTCTGGACCTTAGTGGTGGCAACAGTGCTGGTGGGATCCACATCAATAATTTGCTTACTCTTGTCATTACTCTTTTTGGGTTCTGTTTCGGAGTCGAAGTATGCATCCAATTTAGAGGCCTTCAACTCAGCCACCAACAACTTCTTGGCCCGACACTTACTTGTGTTGTGCGTGGAGCTCTTATGAAACTCACACCACTTTCCCGTGTCCTTCTTTGGCTTCGCAGTGTTTTTCTTTGCTTGCAGTTTTGGCAGGTTATCCTGGGTTTCCCCGCCTTGGATTTATCATTTGTTCTGTGGTTTGAAGGAACCTTTCCCTTGCTTCTGAGTCACAGATCCAAAGTCTCACTTCTTCCATTTGAAATTTTGCTCAATCTTGGTAGCAAACCAATATGCTATGCCAAGTAAAGAGATTTCGAGGAACTCCATTTCCTACTGAATGTATCTGTGCAGACAACTGCGTTACTTCAACACCAAATGTTTCTCTGAATCTTTGATACCCAATTTTGTGCACAGGGTATGGAATAGGTTCGTCAACTCATGCACATCTTGATGCCTTTGCTGCTACAGTGTAGTAATTGTATATACTTTTCCTCATAGCTGCCCACGGGATAATATTACTCCTTGTTGGCATCTCAGACAGAATTCCAAGTGGGTGTGACCGAAAACGGAGACGGTTCCCTCTCGTCCTTCTGCTCACAGTATGTTTCCCACCAATGGTTGACATGGGGGGCAGCTTTAAGGAGTGCAAAAGTGATCCTTTCCCGGTTGGAAAATTCATGCACCCATAAATACCCTTCTAATGGATTCAACCATCTATCTATGATGCCTGCATCTATTTGGCCTTCAAATATGGAAATTTCATAGTTTACTTGTACCTTGAAAGGGGTTGCACCTCTAGAGTGGCTACTGCTGGGAAGTCATTAAAGGATCTGGTCAAAGTTATCCATCATCGCATTCCTTTATTGCTTGAGGGCCCCCTCGAGCAATATTTTGATAGGATCTCTTGCTCCCCCATCTTTCTTTTCATCCGCCATGGGCGGTCATTGGGGTTTGTGAGACTGATCTTGCAAGGGTTCAACCAAGTCGAGCCCTAACTCCTTATACCCCGACCTCGTTGGGGACATGCAAAGCAGGATCAAGAAAGAGAAATCCTTCTCTGATATCACTGATCTAGACTTATGAAGGAACACAAGGGGTTACAGAAATACACACAAACATAGAGGTGCAGCAGAAATAAGACTTCATTTCATTAATATCACATAATGGAAATATGCTTACAGACAGAATGTAAATAAACTAGATAGAGCGTTCGTAGCTATCTCTGAGAAGAGATGTGACAGCTATCGGCCTCTGAACTCTGCTTAAAATGGGGCTCGAAGCCTCTCTATTATTTAGAAACAAAGGAAAACCCTAAACATCCAAAAAACCTAACCCTAGGAGATGAAACCATGCCAAACTATGGGCCCCGTTGGGATAAATTGGTACATCAATTTCCCGGTGCCGTAACTTTGGCATACGATCTCTGTTTGATGCAAATGATACCTCGTTGGAAAGATCTATCTAAGGACTATGCTGAGAAATGTGAATGGGGCCATTTTCTAAGCAAGATTCACCCAAAAATGTTGTTTAGGGCCTCAAAATGGATCCGAAAGTTTAGGACCCCCAAAACTGCTAAAAATAGTAAGTTGTGCTATAGTTAAGGAAACTGAAAGAACAATATTGGGGCCCCAAGTGGAATAGGTGGGTGGCCACCAATATCCACCTAGATCAACTAAAGTCAAGACCTGCTGGCATAGAGATAATTTTTGGGCTTGTCCCCCAACCCATAAATATATTTATAGTAGTCATTCTCATTCGTGGTTATGGGCTCCCACGAAATCATAGAATACTTAGCCTCATCAGGCTATTTGAGTGGATCACCTGGAACAACTGGCACTCACCACAATGAATAATAATTAGTAACCATTTCTCAATATAATAATATATCATGGATGAACCTTGAATCATGTGCTAACAAGAATGTCTAGCCACCAGTTCATATTGCATTTCTTTGCATCATAAGCCATTGCCATGATAAGTCATGCCAATTTTATCATCTAATGCATTTAGGTGCTCTCTGCTTCCATTATAACATAACTGGTCATGATACTTTCATAATTTCACTAAGCATCTCATTAATATGCTATGATAAGCTACCACATTTCAACATTAGTACTATCAACATGGAGTAACAACTCTCATAATCCATCATCATATCAAATATTCATTCAACGGCGAGCAATAAGGGTTAGCATGAAACGATAACATGTCATACCAAATATATAATATAATCTCTTATTCCTCACTAACACATGTCCGAGCTGTAAAATACCAAAATTAATCACAACATGATTTCATACCATTTATGTGCCAAATGTCATTTATCTTTAGATGCAATGACAAGCTATTAAAATGCTAAACCATCACGAAATAATATCATTTTATGTTCCATGCGTCATCTATCTTATAAAGCACCATAAAGTCTTGAAATAACATCAAGAAGTATCACATACACAACCCATGGCTATAAATCACATGGCTAGAAACAACAACATCAAATTTCACATGAATAATGCATGAACATGAATCACATGTCTATAAGGAATCCTTCTAAGGAACAACATGTAATAACACAATATCATGTTCCCCATAACTTACATTTCAAGATGCCATACATAAAACTATAAATTACCAATTGAGTATTAGCAATCAACGTATCATGTACCTCATGTCCTATACATCTAGAAACCATAATAACTGAGTATCAACATGAAATATGCATCATGGAAACTGAGTAGTAGTATGAACAACTGAGTATCACCATGTAATATGCAGCATATGTCCTCTAACTTTAGAAACCATAAGAACTACAAATACTAACTCAGTATCAACATGAAATAAATAATACTTTTAATGCAGTAAAACCCACCAGCTTATAATGCACTAATTCTTTTATGCCCCCCCCTTTTTAGGAATAAAACATAGATTGATGAGGGAGAGAAAGGAGATTTCTAAACCCAGAAAAATCCAAGATACATTGATGGTAATAGTTCATCCGATGTGTACAATTTCAAAAAGTCTTAGCAATCCAAACTTCCTGAGTATAATGAAACAAAGGTTGATCATGAAAACCGTGTTTTTGATGACTATGTTTCTTTCCCTAAATGACTTTGAGCATCGATGCTTCATTCATTGATCATGTACAACCTGGAACTACTAATCTCTTTGAACATAGGCCAATGGTAGAAGGGATAGAGCATGAAGTACATAATAATTTCCAAAATCTCCATGGAGGAATAATTATAGATAGACAACCTGTCATAATGCATAACAAAGAAAACAATGAGTTGATCCAATAAGCATTGTCATCTATATTTGTTTTCAAAGTTGCAAGATAATCTCCATGAGAAGGTACATCACCTGTCTTAGGAATCCTTTTCAATACTATAGCATTGCCAAAACTGCTTTGATACATTTTCTTCAAACTCCCTTTTCCCATGGATGTTCCCTTTATGCACAAGATCTTGATTTTATTAGGGTTAGTTGTTTTTCTTTAGTTCATACTTTCCTTTGGTATGATAGTTAAAGTCACATTTTTAGTCACATACCAAACCTATATCTCTTGCATAGGTGGTTATAATTAAAAACAATGATACTATGACTACGCTCTTTTCTCACCTAGACCACACCCAATGTACACACCCTTTTTGTTAACCACATAGATGTGTTTGGGACTATTCCCCCTTCATTCACCGTGGCTGCATACATCATATATTTACTTAAAAAATTTCAACAAAGTGTATAAACCAAGGGAGGCGCCCTTCTTGTCTTTATTCTACTCATTTATATAAACCTATAAAAGGAGTTTAATAAAGTGTCGACCAAGGATTGCACCCTTGTTGATTTACTCCCATATTTTATATCACAAAGAAAAGTATATTTTAAAACTCATTTGACAATGATAAAATATAAACAAAGATGAAAAACACAACTAATTCCCCACATGACACATGACATTGTTGTTTGTAAGAGTATCAATGATATGAACCACCTAAAGAACACTAATTATTATGAATTCATTCCTCATCCCAACACATGTAGGCCTCATAATCAATACATTAAGGCTTGACTGGAGACCCTCACGGATTTATCATAGATGTCTAATGAAATGTAGACATGGATTTCACTTCTAATATTTAGTACGTTATTAAATTCTAATTTTGAAGATAATGGAAAACATAACTCAAAGGTTTCCAGAGAGAAGCCACCTCTCCCTAGACTAATGCATATATATTGAAGATTAATTAATTGGGGAACCTCTCTACAACTACCAGAGGAGTGGAACAATGTCCTTTCTTACTATATGGCTGCCAATTCTATCACAACTGTTGGAAATATCATAATTAATGAGTTGATAGCATATCTAACTACGCTGACTCTGACAGCCACCCTGTTAGTTAGTTTGTGTCAGTGCGTAGAGTCTGAGATGTCAGTATGTCAGTAAGTTCTGACCCAATCCAGCACACATCATGTTAGTATTTAAGAAGCCGCATTTGTATTCCGTAAGATCAGATCTTCTTAGGTAGAAATTTATTTTTGTATTTAATCGAACCCCATAGCTTCCAAGTGAAGCGATATTGAGTCGGTGATATGAAACTCTATAAATGAAAATCAATCATACATGATTAGATAGAGATGTAGAGAAAGAGAGGGAGCCCAAGCTCTACAATAAGTGTGAAAGAAGAAGAAGTGAAACCCGTGAAGTGTTTCAAGATTCGAAGCTCTGTTTAATTGTGAAAGGTTGAAGTAAAACTCATCTCTCTGTAAGTGCGGCAAAGTTACTCTGTTTTACAGTGGTAAATATATAAGTTCTTAAGTTTTATGCATTCATTCTCAAGAATGTTGGTTTATGCATAAGCGCGCATCTATTTCATATTGACCTATGTGAATGATTGTTTACATTAACGCGTAGTAAAAGAAATCAAGATTTCTAAGTATTTCACAGTGGAGAAAGTTCTATTTTAACAAGGAGTAACTGCACCATAAGTTTCACTTAGATGTTTTTGGTTCTTATGTTTTAAGATAAATATGATTTAAGTCTGGTTTATGCACAGTTAGATAGGTGTACAAAGTTAACCACGCAGTTAATCTTTGTAAAAGTTAAAAGAAGTTTGAGAAGTGATTTGTATGAAGTGCGTAGTTTATACAAAGTTAAGTTTCACAAAGTTAGAAAAGTGCGCATTTGGGACAAGTCCAAACTAAAGTGGAATCACGTAGTTAATCTCTGTGCAGTAGAAAAGCATAGTAAAATGGTCAATGTGAATTGCACAGTTAATCTTCGCGCAATTAATTTGTGAAGTAAAGTAAAAGGTTTAAGAAAAATTAGACTAAAGTATTTGCTAGGACATGCGCAGTCCCATAGCAAAAGAAAAAGAAATATTCATCATCTGCACAGTTAAATATTATTTACTGCACGGTGACCTTTTCCCTTGATCTGGTATCAGAGCTGGTTTACAGAAAGTAGAAATTGTATTTACAAAAGGGAAAAGTGATTAAGAATGGCTTCCACTTTGGGTAATTTGCAAACCCCAATATGTTCTAGTAAAAATTATGAATATTGGCCTCTAACTATGAAAGCTCTATTTAGAGGTCAAGATATATGGGAAATAGTCCAGAATGGTTATGCAGAATGAATAGATGCAACAACATACAACAATCTCACACAAGTTGAGAATAATGTATTAAGGGAACAGAGAAAGAAAGATGGAAAGACATTGTTCCACATACATCAAGCAACACATGAATCCATACTCCCAAGAGTAGCAGCAGCGCAGACAGCAAAGGAAGCGTGGGACACACTGGAAACTACATATCAAGGTTTGAACAAGGTAAAGACTGCCAAACTTCAGATTCTTAGAAGAGATTTTGAATCTATGTCAATGAAAAATACAGAGTCAGTAGACTCATTCTATACTCGTATTATTGGTCTGGTTAATCAAATAAAGTCTCATGGAGAAAATCTAGGTGACCAAAGAGTTGTTGAAAAATTTCTTAGAGTTCTTCCAAAGAAATTTGAATATTTGGTTGTGACCCTGGAGGAAAACAAAGATATGTCCACTTTTACCATTGATGAATTGCAAGACTCATTACTCAATCATGAACATAGAATCAGCGGTTCAGATACATCGCTGGAAGGTGCATTCATAGCATAGTCATCTGTAAGTCATGGGAGAGGTAGAGGAAGATCAAACTCAAAAGACAGAGGATGAAGTTCGTTCATAGGAGGTCACAGCAGTAGCCCTGCGCATGTCACTGGTAGAGGTCAGAATCAAACTCCCAATGATCCAAGTGGAAAAAGGTATGATAAATAAAAAATTCAATGTCATTACTGTAAGAAGTATGGACACTTCGCATATGAATGCAAGAAGAAGCAGTACGACCAAGGAAAGCAAGGTGAAGCTTAGTCAAGAAACAACAGCACTACGAACAACTCACTGTTCTTAGCATGTGCATCTCCACTGAAATGCAATGTTGTCCAAGAAACTCCAGATGACATATGGCATTTAGACTCAGGTTGTAGCAATCATATGACTGGTAATTTAAATCTATTTTCTAGTCTATATAAATCAGTTCAAACTGATGTCACACTTGGAAATAATCTTCAAGTCACTGTTTTGGGTAAGGGTACTATTGATATTCTAACCAAATAGGGGGAGCAAAAATATATGTCTGATGTTTATTATGTTCAAGGTTTGAAGCATAATTTGATGAGCACTGGACAACTAATGGAAAAAGGTTACAGAATCCATATGATAGGAAAGTGTTGTCTGATCAAAGACAAATATCCAAGCAATCAGTTGATAGCCAAAGTGCAGATGACAAGAAATCGCTTGTTTCCTTTGAGGATTACACCAATCATAAAAGGAAAGACAACTCAAGTTGTTCATGCAAGTCAGAATGAAAACTCTAGAATTGTGCTTAGTGCAAAAATCAAAGGAGCAGACAGTCATTGCGCAAAGGAGGAAAAAGGCAGTGCAAGGCAACCTGCGTTTCGAACAGAAATAAAGGATGAATCCTAGTTATGGCATTTCAGATTTCGACATATGAATTTTGCTAGGCTGAAGCTACTGCACATGAAAGACATGGTGAAAGGATTTCCATTGATTGAAAAACCAGAGAGGATTTGTGAAGGCTGTATTTTTGGAAAACAACACAAAGAGATTTTTCCAGTCCGAAAGTCATACAAAACTCATGCACCACTTGAAATTATGCACTCTGATATTTGTGGATGATGCAAACACCGTCCATGGGAGGATGCACTTATCCTCTCACTTTTAATGATGATTTCACAAGAAAAACATGGTTATATTTTCTATAACATAAATCTAATGCATTTAGTTGTTTTCAGCAGTTCAAGGCACTTGTAGAGAAGCAGCGTGGTTACAATATCAAGATATTAAGAACAGACATAGGTGGTGAGTATGTCTCAAATGATTTCTTAAACTTCTGCAAAAATCATGGCATACAAAAGCAATTCACTGCGCAGTATACACTGCAGCAGAATGGCATTGCATAGAGGAAGAACAAAACCATTATGGAGATGGCGTGCAGCATGTTGGCAGCTGTGCATCTGTCAAATGAATACTGGGATGAAGTAGTGGCAGCTGCTGTATACATCATGAATCAATGTCCTACAAAGAGCATCAAGAACAAAGTTCCACAGGAAGCATGGACAGGTATGAAACGTAGTGTTTCACATTTAAAAGTTTTTTATTGTGTAGCATATGCACATGTTCGAGAAGAGCTAAGAAGGAAATTAGACAATAAAGTACAGAAACGCATTTTGATTGGGTATTCTGAAGACACAAAAGCATACAAGTTGTATAACCCTATCACAAGAGAAGTCATTATCAGTCGAGATGTTCAGTTTGTGGAGAATGAAGCATGGGATGGAACTGTAGAGAAGAGTGTGAAAATCGTGTCACATGTTGGACATGATGACAGCGCAGAAGATGTGGATGAGACTCCACATGTAAATCAGAACTATGTAGCTCTATCTTCTCCAAGGATTGCGCAGTATATTCCAGCACAAGCAACTCTGACACACGGCGCAACTCAAGCTACTCCGGCAAGCACACCAAGTGAGCAACAAACTCCATCAAGCAGTTCACGCAGCTCGACACCAGCAACTCTACCAAGGACAAGAAGTCTGCGTAAGATATATGAGAGTGGTACACCTAATTCATTCTCATGTTTTGCATTATTTTCTCAAGTTAATGATCCTCTAACATTTGAAGAAGCTGTTGAAGATAAAGTTTGGGAACAAGCCATGGATGAAGAAATAGAATGCATTCAAAAGAATCAAACATGGGAACTGGTTTATGTTCCTAAGGACAAGGATGTTCTAAGCGTGAAATGGATTTATAAGACCAAGCAAGATGCTGATGGAAATGTGCAGAAGCACAAGGAAATATTGGTAGCAAGGGGGTTCACTCAGAAGTGAGGCATAGACTTCAATGAAACCTTTGCACCTGTAGCACGAATGGACACTATTAGAACAGTTTTGGCCATTGCAGCACAAAAGAAATGGCCTGTTTACGAAATGGATGTTAAGTCTACATTTTTAAATGGTTATTTGGAGGAAGAAGTATATGTTGTGCATCCACAAGGCTATGAAGTTCCAGGACACGGAAATAGAGTATAAAGATTAAAAAAGGCACTTTATGGTTTGAATCAAGATCCTAGAGCTTGGTACAGTCGCATTGACTCATACCTCATTCAGAATGGATTTCACGGAAGTGAATGTGAGCCAACGTTGTACACAAAAGTAAACCAACAAGGTAATAAGCTAATTGTATGCCTGTATGTAGATGATTTAATATTTACTGGTGATTTTGGCATAGAAGAATTCAGAACAGTCATGGAAAGTGAATTTGAAATGACTAATTTGGGGCTTATGAAGTATTTTATGGGCATTGAAGTCTAGTAGAATAAAAATGGTATTTTCATATCTCAATCAAAGTATGCAAGTGATGTCTTGAACATATTTAAGATGTTAAATTGCAAGGCAGCTCCAACACCAGTGATAATAGGTTTGAAATTGAGCAAGAATGATGATGGATCCAATGTAGATCCTACACTGTTTAAAAGGATTGTTGGAAGCCTTATGTATCTTACTAGAACAAGGCCAGACATCATTTATGGAGTAAGTTTAATCTCAAGATTCATGGAGTCACCAAAAATATCGCATTGGCAAGTAGCTAAAAGAATTCTGAGGTATGTAAGTGGAACAAAAGACTTTGGTATTTTGTATTCAACCTAAGAAAATTTCAAACTCATTGGATACACTAATAGTGACAATGGAGGCAGCATAGATGACAAAAAAAGCACATATGGGAATACATTTCATGTAAGAACAGGTGTTGTATGATGGGATTCAAAGAAGCATACCATAGTAACTCTTTCTTTACCAAAAGCAGAGTATGTTGCAGCTACAAGCATATCATGTCAAGCAGTTTGGATGCGTAGAATGTTAAGTGATCTGTTGTAGGTTCAGCAAGAACCCATAGTTATTTACTATGACAACAATTCAACTACCGCACTATCAAAGAATCATGTGTTTCACAAGAGAACCAAGCACATCGACACAAGGTATCATTTTATTAGATAATTGATAAACAACAAGGAAATCTATTTAGAATTTTGCAGGTCTAAAATCAAGTAGCAAACATCTTTACAAACCCATTGGCAAAAGACTCATTCCAATTTTTGGGAAGTTGTTTGGGAGTGACTAGTTCTGCGTAGTGAACTATGTCAGGAACAGAGCATGTTTCAACTATGAAATATTTTATAATATTTTAATTTTAATTAAAGATACCCATCTACTCATAATTAAGGGGGAGTGTTGGAAATATCATAATTAATGAGCTGATAGCGTATCTAACTACGCCGACTCTGTCAGTCACCCTATTAGTCATTTTTTTTCAGCCCACAGAGTCTGAGATTTCAATATGTCAATAAGTTCTCAGCCAATCTAGCGCACGTCATGTTAGTGTTTAAGAAGCCGCATTTGTATTCCGCAAGATCAGATATTCTTACGTAGAAATTTATTTCTGTGTTTAATGCAACCCTATATCTTCCAAGTGAAGCGATCTTGAGTCGGTGATATGAAACTCTATAAATGAAAATCACTCACAAAAGATCAGATAGAGATGTAGAGAAAGAGAGGGAACCCAAGCTCTGCAAGAAGTGTGAAAGAAGAAGAAGTGAAACTCGTGAAGTGTTTCAAGAGCCCAAGCTCTGTGTAATTGTGAAAGATTGAAGTAAAACTCACCTCTCTGTAAGTGTGGAAAATCTACTATGTTTTACAGTGGTAAATATATAAGTTCTTAAGTTTTATGCATTCATTCTCAAGAATGTTTGTTTATTTATAAGCGCACATCTATTTCAAATTGACCTATGTGAATGATTGTTTACATTAACGTGCAATAAAAGAAATCAAGATTTCTAAGTATTCATAGTGGTGAAAGTTCTATTTTAACAAAGAGTAACTGTGCAGTAAGTTTCACTTAGATGTTTCTGGTTCTTATGTTTTAAGAAGAAATGTTTTAAGATAAATATTATTTAAGTTTGGGTTATGTGAAGTTAGATAGGTATACAAAGTTAACTGTGCAGTTGATCTTTGTAAAAGTTAAAAGAAGTTTGAAAAGTGATTTGTATTAAGTGCACAATTTATACAAAGTCAAGTTCCGCAAAGTTAGAAAAGTGCGCATTTGTGCAAAGTCCAAACTAAAGTGGAATCACGCAGTTAATCTCTGCGCAATAGAAACATGCAATTAATCGACGCGTAGTAAATTGGTGAAGGTGAATTGCGCAGTTAATATTCACACAATTAATTTGTGAAGTAAGTAAAAGGTGGAAGAAAAATTAGACTAAAGTATTTTCTAGGACATGCACAGTCCCATAGCAAAAGAAAAAGAAATATTCATCATCTCCACAGTTAAATCTTATTTACTGCGTGGTGACCTTTTCCCTTGAACAACATGGAAGTAGGAAGTTAGCGTATTTTTCAATTAAAATAAAGGGTTGTTTCCTCTCTTCATACACATGTCCTTAGTATTCAAATATATCTATCAACTTGTGCGAGTTCTCTATAGAGAGAGGCCATCCAGTTTTTAACACGATGGTGAGGATATTAACTATAAGGATCAGTCTTTATTGGAGGGAGGAAATCTACTACAACAAAACCAATAAAAATTTATAAAATGAGTGCAGGGATCTCAAACAGAAACGATTTTGTGTCCACCCATTCTCATAAAACAAAGATTCATATGGGTGATTAGTGGGCATTGACCTATCATGCTACGGCAACAATGACAAGACACTATATTTATAAGGATTAAAGGAAATGCTTCTTATCTCTGAGTGTTGTATAGAGACAATATCATTTTGGGTAAACTCCCTCTTCTTTCCAATCCAACCATAAAATCTACATCTTCTCTCCAAGGGAGAATCACTCACTCCGTCCTGTGTTTTCTTTCCGCCACAAGATTGTGCCTTCTCAGGTTATCTATGGAAATGGGTTCCTGTACCGTGCTTTTTTTTTCCAAAGATGAGGAATCAGCTCCCCCTAATGGAGGTCACCATCCATATGTGTGAATGAAAGGTCTCTCAATGATAATTTGGATTATCATCTGGTGCAGTGCACCCACTCCATTTTAATGACTAGTAATATGGATCAATTACTTGTAGTGAAAACAAGTACAGGGAATGGAAAAAACGAATGTAGAATGGAAGGACCAACTTTTATGGGATACAAAAAAAATGATGCGGGTGAAAATTATTTTTCCCAAGTGAGTAGGAAACATATATTGTCAACAAGGAAATGAATATATACCAGTCATGCACCCTTTCAAACCATTATGTAAATGAAAATGATAATCAAACACATGATCAAATGCTAAATTAATATTGAACATACAAGTAATACTGAACGACTACACATTACATTAGGTTTTCAAAATGTGCCCAGCATTATTTTGCCAGGCTTACTTGATTGCATTTTACAATTAATTTTTGTTAGGACTTTTCATTGGAATCACTAAATTTTTTTCTTCGAATGGACTTGATCTAGATCTGTATCAGCTCTGTGGTACATACAACAATCAACTAGGAAGTGAGAACATACCCTAAATAATGTTTTCCCTAAAATGGATCTAGGATGGTTATGCAGAATGAACAAGTTTTCTGTGAACCTCGTTAATTTTGTGAAGTATGATGCCTTTCGATATCGGAAACCATCACTGTAAATTTTAATACAAAGGCTAGAAAATGAATACCACTAATCTGTAATCTGTAAACAAGAAGACAAATCCAATTTCAAAAAAGAGCAATCAGTTGGTTGAGCATTAAATCCTATGATAGCCATAACAATCTATGACTATTAGCATAGTTAGAAGCCTTTATGCAAGCAGAAAGGTGACTAGGTATTATATCATAATACACTTATTGTAACTATCGGGGCTAAAGATTTGTTTGAAAGGAAACATTCTCTCTCCTCTCTCTCTCTCTAGTAACCAACAAATGCTAGCAACCGTTGTGTGTAATTACAATTCTCATCGATCTATGGTTGCATATTAGGATCCGGACCCCAATTCTCGTCAGCTATATTACTTTGGAATCTTCGTAATATGGATTTTCGCTATCTGCAAGGGCCTCTTGGGCTATCTTGAATTTCCTTCGAGTTTCCCCTAACAAAGTGATGCATGAGCAATAACCATTGTCTTACTCTTGATAGTCCTACTGAACAAATGCCTTCACGCACTACTCACACCCAATACGTGGGTCATTTTCCACTAAAAACTTGGCATCCATCTACATTACCTCTCTAGTGCACGTTAAACAAAAAAATAATAGAAAAAAGAATGTTACATTCGGGAGGCACCTAGCCTTAAATCCTTCTAATGGATCTCACAACATTAAAAGATACCAAATGTAATAACTGTAACCATTGAGCTATAACACCGAGCACATAAACTCATTACAAAAACAATTAAAAAAACTATATATATGTATATATATATATTAAATGACTACATTCCAAGCGCTCGGTAGAACAAGTGACAAGCTGTGTCCAAAATTGGTTTTAAGCATGACTACTCAAAATAGAGGTAGAGTGTTATATCAAGTCGCACCTAGTTCAAGCATGGATATATGCTATATTAATTCAAATAACACAATAACTGTTGATGATGGGCTACACCCCCCCTTTGCTTGCAAAGGTATTGAACATATCATTAAATACAATGCCTATCTCCCACATTTACTATTTTCCCTATGCTTTGGATAGATTAATATGACAAATATGTAAAAAATTACACCTCCAGTTATGATGCACAAGTTATATTACTCTTCTATGCAATCAAGAACATATCTTCTACAATTTCAAGAGTAAATGTTCAAGCTGTTGGATTTTACTTCTCAAAAGGGTTGTTCAGTTATGTAAAAATAGGCCCAAAAGAAAATTATGTTTTGTATTCACAGATTCCCCTTTTCTTTTTAACCCAGGTTTATAAATATATTTAATACTTATCAAGCAGAGATGGGCTTGCACCCTTTCATAGATTTTAGGCACAAAATGCCAAACTCATGACTGTCCAAAGATTAAATTCGCACATAGGAAGAAACACTTGCATGCCGAATAGGGTTAAACAAATAACTAGAAGGAGTATAGAAGGAGTATATGTCAAAATACAAGGTTCGTGCACTTCTCAAGTGGTTGTGGTGCAACTAAAACTCAAGCTTATTTTCAACTATATAAAAACTCATTCAAGAAACTGAAATGTCTAGTCTTTAGTATGAAAAGAGGTTGATCCTATGGAAGGGAATCTTTCTCTCTTTTGTAGCAGAAAAGTATCACAACTATATCAGATAAAAAGGGGGGGTTCGACCTCTCAACTGTAAATAGGTGTAAAGCAATGTTGATTCTTAAACTCAATGAAAGAAACAATTCTTTGAGAAACCGTCTGCAACCTTCACATAGAAAATCTATATAAAACAAGATGTGTAAATTCAAACATTTTTCATCGAGAATGCTATCTCTTGTAATAGATCATTGTGTAGGAAGAAGAGATAAAGAAACTACTCTATGTGTTGATTTCAAATAATGATTGACCGCGTTATATTATCAACTAATTATTATCAAATCAGAGAAGGATAGAATAATAATCACGCCTGTACTTTCTTTGAACCTTGAGTCTACTAGATAAAATGCAGAAATGGGGAAGGCTTGTGCCCTCGATCAATTTCCTCCACCAGGTACTAGTCATCATCCCCCCCTAATTTCCTCCTCGACTGCACCTTACTTACAATCCTCTAATCACGAAAAGATGGTTGGATTCTCAAAGAAACGCCTTTCTTGTATACTTTTCAGGTCTTGATTTGGAAGGAAGAATTGAAGTACGACATGTACATACTCATAATATGAAGCTAGAAAAAAATGTTGATCTATCAAAAATTGCTAAACAGACACAACTTTTCATTGGAGCAGAGCTAGTAGGTCGATCGAGGGAAGCGACTATAGTAGCTCAAAGGGAAGCGATCTGTGCCGATATTGTTTGTAGTCGGCATTATTGGAAATATAAAAATTAATGAGCTGATAGTGTATCTGATATGCACCGGCTCTGTCAGAACTCATTTTGTTAGTCTGCAACAACAGTGAGTCAGTTTGTAGCGAATCCGGCTCATGGCAAGTTAGGATTTAAGTAGCTACATTTGTATTTCGCAAGATCAGATCTCCTTAGATAGAAATTTATTTCAGTCTTTATTAAAACCCTATAACTTTGAGGTGAAGCTAAACCTAAGTTTGTGTATAAATGAAAACCTCTCATAGAAGATTAGATAGAAATGTAGAGGTAGAGATAAGAGATGTATGAAGAGAAGAAGTGAAGATCCGTGAAGTGTTTCAAGAGCCCAAGCTATGTGTAAGAAGTGAAAGTTTGAAGTAAATCTCATCTCTATGTAAGTGCAACAAAGTTACTCTATTTTACAGTGGTAAGATTTATAGTTTTATGCATCTATTTCATATTGACTTGTGTAGATGTTCTTTACATTTACGGTCTGTAAATCAAATCAAGATTTCTAAGTATTTCACTGTGGTGAATGTTTAATTCTAATAAATATTAATTGCGTAGTAAGTTTCACTTAGATGTTTTGGTTCTCATGTTTTAAGAAGAAATAAAATTTTATTTAAGTTTGGGTTATGCGTAGAAGACCGCGCAATTAATCTTGTAAAGTTAAAAGAGTGTGCAAAAGTAAATATTGTGTGAAGTGCGAAGTTCATACAAATGCACATTTATGCTAAGTTCAACTACGCAATAAAAGGTTGAATTGGGCAGTTAATCTCTGTGCAGTAAAAGTGGAAATGCATAGTCATTTTCCACGCTATTAATTTGTGAAGTAAAGTGTTGGATACAAAAGTGGAAGAAAAAAATTAGAGCCAAGTATTTGCTAGGAGAAGCATAGTTCTATAGCATACAAAGGAAAAGAAAATATTTATCATCTGCATAGTTAAATTTTATTTAATACGCAGTGTGCCTTTTCCCTTGATCTGGTATCAGAGCGAGGTTTACAGAAAGTAGAAATTGTATGTACAAAAGGGAAAAGTGATTAAATGAATTCCACTTCAGGTAATTTGCAAACTCCAATATTTTCTGGTAAAAATTATGAATATTGGTCTCTAACTATGAAAGCTTTGTTTAGAGGTCAACATGTATGAGAAATAGTCCAACATGGCTATGCAAAACCAACAGATCTTGCAACATACAACAATCTCACACAAGCTGAGAAGGATGTTCTAAAGAAACATATGAAGAAAGATGGAAAGGCGTTGTTCCACATACATCAAGAAACACATGAATCCATACTCCCAAGAGTAGAAGCAGCGTAGTGAGCTAAGGAAGCATGGGACACTGGAAACTTCCTATCAAGGTTTGAACAAGGTAAAGACTGCCAAACTTCAAATTCTTAGAAGAGATTTTGAATCTCTGTCAATGAAAGATACAGAGTTAGTAGACTCATTCTATACTCGTGTTATTGGTCTAGTTAATCAAATAAAGTCTCATGGAGAAACTGTAAGTGACCAAAGAGTTGTTGAAAAAGTTCTTAGAGTTCTTCCAAAGAAATTTGAATCTTTAGTTGTAACCCTGGAAGAAAACAAAGATCTATCCACATTTACCATCGATGAATTGCAAGCCTCATTACTCAATCATGAACATAGAATTATAGGTTTAAATACGTCATCCATAAGTCGTGGAAGACACAGAGGAAGATCAAAATCTAGAGGCAAAGGAATAAGTTCTTTCAGAGGAGGTCGTAGCAGTAGCCCTACACATGTCGCTGGAAGAGGTCAGAATCAGAGCCCCAGTGAGCCATGTGGACAAAGGTATTATAATTAAAAATTCAATGTCATTACTGTAAGAAGTATGGACACTTCGCATATGAATGCAAGAAGAAGCAGTATGATGAAGGAAAGCAAGTCCAAACATAATCAAGTAACAACAACACTTCGAACAACTCATTGTTCTTAGCATGCGCATCTCCACTGGAATGCAATGCTATCCATGAAAGTCCAAATGACATATCGTATTTAGACTCAGGATGTAGCAATCATATGAATGGTAATTTAAATCTATTTTTTAGTCTAGATAAATCAGTTCAAACTGATGTCACACTTGGAAATAATTTTCAAGTCACTATTTTGGGTAAGGGTACTATTGATATTCTAACCAAATAGGGGGAGAAGAAATATATGTCTGATGTTTTATATGTTCAAGGTTTGAAACATAATTTGATTAACACTGGACAACTGATGGAAAAAGGTTACATAATATATATGATAGGAAAGCATTGTCTGATCAAAGACATATATCCAAGCAATCAGTTAAATTCCAAAGTGCTTATGAAAAGCAATCGCTTGTTTCCTTTGAGGATAAGACCCATCATAAAAGGAAGAACTAATCAAGTTGTTCATACAAGTCAGAATGAAAATTGTGGAACTGCACTCAGCGCAAAGAGCAAAGGAGAAAACATTCATTGTGCAAAGGAAGAAAAAGACAGCGCAATGCAAGCTGCATTTTAGATAGAAATTAGGGATGAACCCTGGTTATGGCACTTCATATTTGGACATCTGAATTTTGGTGGGCTGCAGCTACTGCATATGAAGGATATGGTGAAAGGATTGCCATTGATCAAAAAGCCAGAAAGAATTTGTGAAGGCTGTAACTTTGGCAAACAACAAAGAGATATTTTTCCAGTTGGAAAATCATACAGAGCTCACACACCACTTGAAATCATGCACTCTGATATTTGTGGACCAATGAAAATACCATCCAGGGGAGGATGCACTTATCTTCTCTCATTTATTGCTACAAGAAAAACATGGTTCTATTTTCTAAAACATAAATCTGATGCATTTGTTTTTTTGAGCAGTTTAAGGCACTTGTGGAGAAGTAGAGTGGTTAGAGCATCAAGATATTAAGAACAAACAGAGGTGGTGAGTATGTTTCAAATGCTTTCTTTAAATTTTGCAAAAGTCATGGCATACAAAAGCAATTCAGTGTGCGATATGCACCCCAGCAGAATGGTATCGCAGAGAGGAAGAACATGACCATTATGGAGATGGCGCATAGTATGTTGGCAGCCATGCATCTATCAAATGAATACTGGGTTGAAGTAGTGGCAACTATTGTATACATCATGAATCAATGCCCGACGAAGAGTATGAAGAAAAAATTTCCGCAGGAAGCATGGACAGGTATGAAACAGAGTGTTTTACTTTTAAAATTTTTTGGTTGTGTATCATATGCACATGTTCCAGATGAGTTAAGAATAAAATTAGACAATAAAGGACATAAATGCATTTTTATTGGGTATTCTGAAGACAGAAAAGCATACAAGTTGTATGATCCTATTGCAAGAAAAGTTATGATCAGTTTGTGGAAAATGAAGCATGGGATGGAACTATAGAGAAGAATGTGAAAATCGTGTCACATGTTGAACATGATGACAGTGCAGAAGATGTGGATGAGACTTCGCATGTAAATCAGAACTGTGCAGCTCCATTTACTCCTAGGACTACGTAGCATGTTCCAACACAAGAAACTCCGACACAAGTCACGGTTCAAGCAACTCCGACAAGCACTCCAAGTGCATAGGAAACCCCAGCAGGAAGTTTGCTTAGTTCGACACCAGTAACTCCGCCAAGGACAAGAAGTCTACGTGAGATATATGGGACTGGTACACCTAGTTCATTCTCAGTTTTTGCATTATTTTCTAAAGTTAATGATCCTCTAACATTTGAAGAAGCTGTTGAAGATAAATTCTTGGCACAAGCCATGGATGAAGAAATAGAATGCATTGTTAAGAATCAAACATGGGAATTAGTTGATGTTCCTAAGGACAAGGATGTTATAAGCGTGAAATGGATTTATAAGACCAATCATGATGCTGATGGAAATGTGCAGAAGCACAAGGCAAGATTGGTAGTAAGAGGATTCACACAACAGCCTGGCACAGACTTCAATGAAACTTTTGCACATGTAGCATGAATGGACACTATCGGGATAGTTTTGTCCATCGTAGCACAAAAGAAATGGCCTGTTTATCAAATGGATGTTAGGTTTGCATTTTTAAATGGTTATTTGGAGGAAGAAGTATATGTGGAGCAGCCACAAGGCTATGAAGTTCCACAACAATGACAAAGAGTATGCAAGTTGAAAAATGTGCTCTATGCTTTGAAGCAAGCTCCTAGAGCTTGTTACAGTTGCATGAACTCATATCTCATTCATAATGGATTTCACAGAAGTGACTGTGAGCGAACACTGTACACAAAAATCAACCAGCAAGGTAATAAGCTAATTGTCTTCATGTATGTAGATGATTTAATATTTACTAGTGATTTTGGCATAGAAGAATTTAGATCAATCTTCGAAAGTGAATTGAAAATGATTAATTTGGGGCTTATGAAGTATTTTCTAGGCATTGAAGTCCAACAAATTGAAAATGGGATATTTATATCTCAAACAAAGTATGCAAGTGATGTCTTGAACAGATTTAAGATGTTAAATTGCAAGTCAACTCCAACACTAGTGATAACAGGTTTGAAATTGAGCAAGGATGATGGTGGATCCAATGTAGATCCTACACTGTTTATGTAATGTCGCTAAAAAATAGTAAAAATTTAAAATTTTTTGTTACTGCAATAAAATATATTTAAAGATGATGATTCATAAATTAACTTCAGTACTGAGAGAATGCATCGGTACTTGTTTGCGACACTTAAGAATTTAAGGTTTTGTAAGCAACTTAGTCTCACTAGTTGTTAGTCTTTTGGTTCTACGGAAGTGATGTGTAGGGTAGATAATGTAATTATGTCGCAAGTGTACAAATGCTAGAGGAATAGAAATCTCCTTCTTACTGTCTTAAGAAAAAATATGCATATTTATAAAAGTCTAATTGGTATCTTCAGGCGAGATGGACCCAGCTTGTTGATGAAAGTTTGAGGCCCATGATGGAACACTGGTGTTTTCATAAGGAAAAGTACCCCCGACATAGCTACCGATAGGTAAGGGTAGTCCTTGGGAAATTCTGGTCTTACTTAGCACATTGATAAAGTATTGTTTCATAAATGTGTGCAGGTGCTACTATGAGGGAACTCTCCCTTAGTAATCCTACCACCATGAGTTAGCATGTTACATGACCAAAGTGTAATGGCTAGGGTGCAAAACCTTGGGATAAAACAATATGTTCATACCTCTAAATCATTGGTGCTTATGCAACCTGTTGATGTATATGTAACTTCGGAATGTATTTCATCTATGTATTTCATATTTATTTATTGTACCCTTATAAGAAATGTGTTATTCCTCTATAAGGAAGTGTCGTCATGTGGATTGACAAGTGTCACAAGTGTGTGTACTTGCCGATGGGTTATTAGACCACCATGTGTGGGGTCGTCCCTAAAATATATATTATATTGTGGATGTATCTCGATAGACAAGTGGGCCCCATAAGGTCACTGTGCAAACAGGTTAAGTATAAATAGAGATAGGGAGATCTCTATTTGGATCATTCAGAAAGACACACTTCTCCGACTCAGAAAGTGGTGCACTAGTGAGGAGGAGGATCATCTGCTCTAGGAGACTATCTCAAGTGTATTTTGGTTGTACTTTGGTTGAGCCATTGCTCTCTCTAGCTTTGAGGAAGTTGTGGGGTTTTTCACCTTAGGGTTTTCTCCAAGGAAACTCTGTGTCTCTTGTCTCTCATGCTTTTGATTCTTGTGATGCTTGTCATGCTTATTGTGATTGTTATGCATTGATATACTGTATATATTATTCTTTCAGTAAAGATCCAAGAGTATTGTGAATTAATGCTCAAATTTTAACATGGTATTAGAGCTAACCTGAGAAGAAGACATTTTGCAGTGACAGAAACTTAAGTTTCTTGTTTATTGGGTTTCTCTCCATAGTTTTTGGAAAATCAGTATAGTAGATTGACTCTACTCATCAAGGAGAATCTATCTGTCCAATCATAATTCAATTCTAAGCATTTTCAGATTTGGCCCTAAAAATTATGGTTTCCACAAAAATAGGAATTTTTGAAATCTAAAGCCATAGCTAGAAGCTCCTTGCAAAAATCGAAGTTTAGAGCTTTGGATTGAGATTTTTGGCTAGGTAGATCTCCGAGAAACTCAAAACCTAACTCAGGGCTCTCCCTAGTGAACCCGGGAGGACATAAAGGAAAATATGAAGGGTAAAACTTTGTTGATCTCAAATTCTAAATACACTAGGCTGATCATATCATCAAGGCGCATCTTTCTATCCTTTCAGAAAGTTGAAATTCACATTTTGAATTTTTAGGGTTTTTCCGACAAACCCTCATCCGAGACTAGATCCAGTTTTCAGCATTTCAAGTGGTAAGACCTAAATCTTTTCTATTTCATTTGAAGTACTCTTTAAGATGTCTCACCACACCAAACTTGAGGATAAGCTGGAAGGGGTTGATAACTTCCGAGCTTGGAAGTATAGGATTGGGTTAATCCTAGAAGAGAATGAGTTGGACTCATATATAAAAGAAGACATCCCTATCTGAGAGTATGAAGAGGCTAAGGTATTGCATAAGAAGAACTTGGTCAAGGAAAAGAGAATCATTGCTGATTCTATCAAAGACCATCTCATACCCCATGTGTCTTCTCTAAAGACACCCAAGGCTATGTTTGACTCTTTGACCAAGCTATTTGAAGGAAAGAACATAAATCGGAAGATGACCTTGTGGAATCAATTGAAAGGGGTCAAGATGTCGAATGGAGAAACCATTCAATCCTATTTCTACAAGGTCTCTAAGATCAAAGAACAAATTGAAGCTGTAGATGAAATGGTGGAGAATGGTGAAATTGTTATGACTACTTTGAATGGCCTACCGAGGTCATGGGACTCTTTTATCCAAGGGATCTGTGCCAGAAAGAAGTTAATCTCCTTCAACAGATTATGAGAGGATAGTCTCAAGAAGAAGCAAGGCTTTTGGCAAGAGAAGAGAAGATGGAAAATGAAGATCAAGCTCTCACAGCTCACACTAAGAAGGGCAAGTTCAAGAGGGAACCATCCCATCAAAAGAAAAAATCTTCTCATCATTTTCACAAAGATAAGAAAGATCTAAGGTGTTTCACTTGTAATGAGAAGGGTCACTTTGCTTCAGAATGTCCCAAGAACAAAAGAGACAAACACAAAAACAACAACTCCAGCAAGAAGAAGAAGGGTAACAAAAGAAGGTACCATGCTCATGCTGTCGAAGATGATGAACCTCCAAAGAAGAAGGCTAGGGCTGAAAGTGATGATAGTAATGATGACTCATCAAGTGAAGAAGAGTATGTTCTAATCTATGCTCTCATAGGTAGTATCTCCCATGGTTGTAATGATTGGTCAATTGACAGTGGGGCTTCCAAACACATGACTAGGTTTAAAGAATCCTTTGTAAATCTGTCTGAACATGAATCACCCCATAAAGTGAAACTTGGGGATGATTATCAATATCCCATCAAAGGAAGTGGTGAAGCTTTCTACAACCTAGATTCTGGAAAATCTTTGAAAATGAAAGAACTCCTTTATGTACTTGGGCTCAATAAGAACTTACTCTCCATCTCTGCATTGGATACAACAGGTATGAGGGTTGCATTTGTGGATGGCCAAGTACTAATGTGACCAAAGGGAAAGACCATAGATGATGCAATTGTGATTGGAGAGCAAGAGGGAGGTTTTTATAAATTAAAAGGACAACCTGAACATGCCATGGTGCATGAATCCATGGAGCCAAGTGAACTTTGGCATAGAAGACTTGCTCATATGCACTATAGGGCACTTCCAATTGCAAGCAAGGCTGTAGAGGGTTTTGCTGAAATCAAGACCAAACATAAAGGTGTTTGCAAAGGATGTGCAAAAGGTAAGAATATTAAGAAGGCTTTCCCAAGCAGTGAAAGCAAGGAAAAAGATATCCTAGAAATCATCCACTCAAATGTATGTGGTCCTATGTCATCTAGTTCTCTAAGTGGGTATGTTTACTATGTCTCATTTATTGATGACTTATCCAGGAAGACTTGGGTATACTTCTTGAAAAACAAAGATGAGGTGTTTGATAAGTTCAAGGAATTCAAAACCTTGATGGAGAATCAAATTGGCAAAAAGATCAAAACATTCAGATCTGACAATGGTGGAGAATTCACCTCAGGTGACTTCAAGAAGCTTTGTAGTGATTCAGGGATTAAGAGGGAGTTGACTTCTCCTTATAATATTCAACAGAATGGAGTTGCAGAAAGGAAGAACAGGACAATCATGGAAGCAGCAAGGGAAATGCTGCATGACCAGGATCTACCTATGCATCTATGGGCAGAAGCAGCTAGAACAGCTGTATATGTGCAGAATAGAACACCCCACAAGATATTGGACAACAAGACACCAGAAGAGGTCTTTTCTGGTAAAAAACAGGAAGTCAACCATCTCAGAATATTTGGTTGTCCAGTATACACTCATGTCCCAAAGGAAAAGAAGACCAAACTAGATCCTTCAGGAAAGAAGGGTATCTTTTTGGGTTACAGTGAAAGCTCGAAGGCTTACAGAATATACTTTTCAAGGTTCAAGAAGATTGATGTCAGCATGGATGTAACATTTGATGAAAACTCAACATTCATCAAATCAAGGAAGGCAGCTATCAAAGTCTATGAAGAACCTAAGGAAACTAGATTTCAAGACACTACCATGAATGAAGCAATTCTAGAAGTTGTTCGTGAGTTTGAAGATCCGCAAGAACCTGTAGATCCACCCCGTGAGGATAACTCTCACAAGAGGAAACCTGCATGGGCTAGAGAGCTTATTCAAGTTGCAGAAAGATTTGGCATTCCAGAAGAGGAACACAGAGCAAAGAAAAGAACCAGATCACATACCAGCTATGTTGCTTTACTCTGTGACATTATGAACGAAGAACCTTCCAGTTAGGAAGAAGCAGCGGAAAAGAAAGAATGGAAGGATGCCATCATTGAGGAATACCAATCAATAATGAAGAATGATTTTTGGGATGTTGTCCTAAGACCTAAAGAGAAGTCTGTTGTGACTTCCAAATGGATATACAAAATCAAGCATGCTGCAGATAGCAGTGTAGAGAAATACAAAGCAAGATTCGTAGCTCATGGCGTCTCTCAGAAAGAGGGAATAGATTATGAAGAAACTTTTGCACCTGTAGCCAGGTATACTTCCATCAGAATAGTACTTTCCCTGGCTGCAACAATGAAATGGAAAATACACCAGATGGATGTCAAGACTGCTTTCTTGAATGGTGTAGTTGAAGAGGAAGTATATGTGGAGTAGCCACTCGGTTTTGAAATACACGATAGGGAGTCATATGTGTGCAGATTGAAGAAAGCCTTGTATGGCTTGAAGAAAGCTCCCAGAACTTGGTATGGTAGGATGGACAGTTTCCTATCTAGCTTAGGCTTTACCAAGAGTAAAGCAGATTCCAACCTCTACTACAAGGTCGAGGAAGGGAATCCTATAATTCTACTCTTGTATGTGGATGACTTATTTGTAATAGGAGATCAGATATTGATTGCAGATACTAAGAGGAAGCTTGCTGCTGAGTTCAATATGAAAGATTTGGGAAAGATGCATTAGTACCTAGGTATGGAGGTGTGGCAGAATTCAGGTGGGATCTTCCTTGGTCAAGGGAAGTACACAATATATATTCTAAAGAGATTTGGGATGATGGATTGCAAGTCCATGGCCACACCCATGGAATCGAATCTAAAGCTTCTATGTGATGCTTCATCTGAGCCGGTTGATGTCTCTATGTATCATCAGATGATTGGGTCCTTGATGTACCTGACAAACACGCGACCGGATATTTGCTTTGCAATGAACACATTGAAGCAGTTCCTGACGGATCCGAGGAGTGTTCATCTGGTTGCTGTAAAGCATGTTCTTAGGTACCTAAAGGGTATAATGGATTATGGGCTCAAGTATGAAGCGAATCAAAATTTTAACCTACAGGGTTATGTTGATTCAGATTGGGTTGGCAGTGCTACAGATAGGAAGAGCACATTTGTGTGTTGCTTCAGTATGGGATCAGGTGTGATCTCTTGGTTCAACAAGAAGTAGTCCTGTGTAGCACTGAGTACAGCTGAGGTAGAGTATGTTGCAACCTGTTCAGCTAGTTGTGAGGCAGTATGGCTACAGAAGCTACTGTTTGAGTTATCTGATCTCCCATTGGATGCTACTAGTATATTCTGCGATGACCAAAGTTGTGTGAAGCTATTTGAGAACCCAGTGTTTCATGATAGGTCGAAACACATAGAGATCAAATATCACTATATGAGGGATATGGTGCAGAGAGGAGCCGTGAAGCTCCTGTATGTTGTGACGGACGAGCAGATTGTAGATGTGCTGATGAAGCCACTAGCCAGGGTGAAGTTAGAGTACTTCCGGGAGAGGCTTGGTGTTCTTTAGATCGACGACACTTTGAGGAAGAAGTGATGGATACATTTACTGAAGCCATCCCAAGCATGTTGGAAGGAGGATCCTTCACATGGCTGTGGATGTAAGTGCTAGATGATGAGTATCAGGACGATGCTCCAGTTACTGCTCTGTATATGCATCATGTTGATGGTGGATATGATCAGTTGGATCATTTATATTTGTATGTATGTACACATCATGTTGATTCTAGATATGATCAGTTGGATCATTTATATGTATGTATGCATCATGTTGATGCTGGATATGATCAGTTGGATCATTTATATTTGTATGTATGTACGCATCGTGTTGATGCTAGATATGATCAGTTGGATCATTTATATGTATGTACGCATCATGTTGGATGATGGATATGATCGGTTGGATCATTTGTATGTATTTGTATATGCATGATGTTGGATGCTTGGACCATGTATCTATATCAGGTGGATAAATTGTATGATTAGGTAGATCATGTATGTTGATAAATATCATATATTTGTATTTGTATCAGGTGGATACACTGTATGATCAGGTGGATCATGTATGATGATATATATCAGGTAGATACTTGGTGTGCATTAGGTGGATGCATTGTATGATCAGGTTGATCATGATGATGAGCTTTAGGATGTTGCTCCAGATGATATGTACCAGGATGGTAAAAGTGATGATGATCAGTATGATCATGGGCATCAAGATGATTCATCGTGCGATGATGATCTGTTGGATCATGAGTATCAGGTTGATACTTGGAGGTCAAAGATGATATGTGGCAGGTTGTGCAAATAGCATGTAATCAGTCCTGGGAGATCTTGCCGGTCGTACTGCGGCACATAAATGTTCCTGGGGTACTCTTTCCAGTATTGCTATGTAGTATGTAATCAGTCCTAGAGATCCGAGAGGTTGAGCTGTATGCTCGTAATAAGTCATGGGATGCTCTTTAGAGATCTTTCCGGTCGTGCTACGGCACATAAATGTTCCTGGGATGCTCTTTAAAGGTATTGTGGAGGAGATGCATGTAATCAGTCCTGGGAGATCTTACCAGTCATGATTAGGCACATAAATGTTCCTGGGATACTCTTTCCGGTATTGCATCCACACATAAAATTAGTCCTGAAAGGCCACCTCTATCAGACCGTTCGCACAGATGATGAAGACCTGCAGGTGGTGGGCCTACATCTAGTATGAAAAAGGACTGGCTCTATATAACTTCCTATGACGAGTAGAGTCAGAGATTGGTTGAGATAGCAGCAGTAGTGACAATGATGATGACGATGATCCCAAGAAGAAGACTTGTCTAGCAGAACTGTGTTGAGAAATACCTTCCTAGTTAAGAGGGAGTGTTGATGTATATGTAACTTCAGAATGTATTTCATATATATTTATTGTACCCTTATAAGGGATGTGTTATTCCTCTATAAGGAAGTGCTATCATGTGGATTGACAAGTGTCGCAAGTGTGTGTACTTGCCGATGGGTTATTAGACCATCATGTGTGGGGTCGGCCCTAAAATATATATTATATTATGGATGTATCTAGATAGACAAGTGGGCCCCATAAGGTCACTGGGAAAATAGGTTAAGTATAAATAGAGATCGGGAGATCTCTATTTGGATCATTCGGAAAGACACACTTCTCTCACTCAGAAAGTGGCGCACTAGTGAGGAGGAGGATCATCTGCTCTAGGAGACTATCTCAAGTGTATTTTGATTGTACTTTGGTTGAGCCATTGCTCTCTCTATTTCTGAGGAAGTTGTGGGGTTTTTCACCTTAGGGTTTTTCCCATGGAAACTATGTGTCTCTTTTCTCTCATGCTTTTGATTCTTGTGATGCTTGTGATGCTTATTGTGATTGTTATGCATTGATATACTATATATGTTATTCTCTCAGAAAAGATCCAAGACTATTGTGAATTAATGCTCAAATTTTAACACGACCACCTACTATAGCACTTGGGTGGAAAATAAAACTTCATTAAATCAAAAGTTCGTAGAGTATTAACTACTCCCTATGATATCAATGTGTTAAGAAACCAGCTGGCAATGAGGGTTTCGATGTTGGGGTTTTACACTTGTAAAAGTTTCTCTACTTTTTATTTTGGCTTAGTTCAGTCCTTCGTTGCATTTTGGAAAGGGTTTGTTCTCTGACCTGAGCTATGGTCATGGTCAATGCACCTGGTGTTTTCTCAGCTGGTTGGGTGGATGATACAATTCCCGGTTCAGGTAATTGTCTTTCGTGCCCTTGTAATTCCTTTTCTCTTACTTCTACGTTTATCCATCGATTGATAAATATCTCAGGGTTTAACCCGTGTCCTCTATTGATATGGTAGTTGATGGGTTGCGAATTCCTCTTCGTGGGTTGCTGCAGGTGACCTATACCTTCGACGACATGGGCAATGGAAGTGGTAAGTCCAGATTTTCATCATCGTCACCCGTTCCTCTCGCATATAAGGCGGGTGTGCTATTCGTTTTGATTATGTGGGACTTTGTGGAGCCCCATTGGCTCATTAATTTACTTTGAAGTCCTGAATGTTGCCTTTGGCTGGACCATGTTTTAGATGTATTTATTTTTAATGGGAAGCAACATCACCCTGGAGGGTTCTCTAGTTTTGTGTAAGTTTGTCCATTTAGCTCTATGAATATTTTTAAGCTTTTGTAATAGGATGTAATGCCCACAATATAAAACTTGGTTTGAACAGAGGTACAGGTCTGCGTTTTCTGAATGAACACTAAACATGTATTAAGGATATGTAAAAATGTTGTCTTCTGCATACTTCTATGTATGATTCGCAAACATGTCTAATATCTGCATTTTTTTTCTCTTATGGAGTATGTATAGTAATTTTACTCTACCATGTATGCAGTCGATTTTGTATTTTTAAATATTCTGGGCGTTAAAGTTGTTCCTGATACTTGATCACTTGACTTTGTATACGTCTGCATGTTTACCGTCTTATGGTTTTGATTTTAAATAGTGATAGGCATCACTACGATACTATAGTGTGAAGCTTGTGGTAAAGTGTTTATTTGGTTTGGCTGGGTAGAAATAGATATCGTGGCAGATCTAAGCCTTACGATTTCCCTCTTGTTTAGGAGTCTTTTTTAGGGTTTTGATGCTTGGTCTCTGTCGATGTTGACTCTGGTCTTTATATAAAACAGAAACGTGGGAAAGAAAAACTTCTTAGAACATAAATGTTAAAAAGATTTCAAGCCTAACTTAAAAGAATACTTTGGAAACGAAGAAATGAAACACACTATCAAGGTTTAAGAGCAGTCAACAATAATGATTTTGGTTTCTACGTTTCTATTGTTAATGATGTCTAGCATAGGCCAGCTGGGATGGACCTGCTAGACCGTCGATTGGTGTTTCGATCAAAATGCCTGAGTTAGTAGATTTGAGGTTAAAGTACTTTTCTGCTGTAAATAAAACAACCCGAGAGCCCATGCCTAGAGGCCCTTGCTCTATGAGAAAATTTATAATAAACAGGTTTAGGGAAAACAAAAACAATACTGAGATATAAATTCTAGCTAATAACTCATAGCTAATTAATAACTTGAAATGAGGAATTTTAGTTTCGTGCCTGGTTGTATGGAAGCCTATTTCACCTTTGCAAGACCTGCACACTCAAACAATAATTAATGCAGAAATTTTATGGATCTGACCAACCTGTAGAATTATCTTTTAACCGGATAACTTTGGGACTACCATATTCCTCCCAACCATGACCCTTAGACCGTTCCTAGTTCTAACTAGATCCCCCCAAGCTGGTTCCAACATGCAATAAGAGACAGAGGCCCTAGGTCCACTGTTGGTTCAGATCTGAAAAAATTATGTGGGACTGCTTCAGTTCTTGGAGTAGAAAGGGAAATTCTCTCTGATTACCATAAGAGAATGATTATGATAAAAAGATGATGGTGATCCCCCATTCTTGGGATCTTCCCTCTTTAAGTAGGGGAGTCTTGAATTATGGTTGTTTGAGTAAATTAATTACTTTCTTTAAATTAAATAATTAATATCTTTAAAATATATTTTTACTAAGATATCTAGTCCTTGTTGAACTAGGACTTTTCATTTGTTTAAAATCGAAGTGATTTAAATAAACCTTTTTCATAATAATAATAATAATAATAATAATTTTTTCTTACCTTAATATTAATAACATTATTCATACTATTTAACAATAATGTGGTAGCCAACTATGCATAAACTATATGCAATATTTATATTTTTACAAATAAATAATACATCATTATTATTAAAGCTTTTAATTATAATCTTTAACCTTGAGACCTCTATTCATGTTATTCATATAAGACTACTCTTAGTCAACCCGTACTTTAAGTTATGGTAAATATCTTTTATTTAATTATGTATCTTCACATGATACTTCTTTTAACATTAAGGACAAGGTCCAATTCTTTGGACGGTCTTTTAGTAAGCTTGGATAAGCACCTCTAGTCTCTCTCTTGCATGTTGGATTCCCTCATTTAACATGGTAGTTCCCGCAACACTTGATGATAAATAGAAAAATATTTATTTAACCAATTTGGATAAATGTGATGAAACATAGAAGTGTTATTCAAAGTCTTTTCAACTCAATACTTTTGAAATCTAGTAACCCCGAGTGCTCTTCAGAGCTTTTAACTCAACACTCTCACATGGGTGTTACACTAGTGCAATTTCAGAGCCTCCTGCTCAACACTAGTGCTAGAATGTGGTTGTGAGGCACATCTAGAATATTTAAGTGGCCTCAAATCCGGTATACGTTTATCATGCTTGGGTGCTCCAAGGCTTATGCGCAACACTCGATGTACATAAGGTCTTACTACTAGTACACAATCATTCTTCTAGGTACATTGGGGCTTATGCCCAGTACGTAGGTTATCTGTGTGTTTCTGAGTCCACGCTTAACACACCACATAACTCAATCATGTAAAATCATTGCTCTGCACAGTAAGTAACAAAAGATCATCTCAGTATATTAGGGCTTGTACCCACATCATATGCTAAAGAACATAATCAAAACATTAGGGCATCCTCACCCAACATATAGTCAATAAAGAAGTCAATCAGGGTCCAAGCCGAGTATGTCAATATATAAAAGAATAAAGCATGTGTGCTAGGGCTTATGCCCAATACTCAAATATGAATCATATGTGCTGGGGTCATGGCCCAATATATCATCAGAAATAGTTAGTCCAAAATTAGGTATATTACATCCCTCCCCGCTTAAAAACAATACCATCTCGGTGATTCTAGGTACTAGGTATGAGGTCATGAAACAAGGCGGGGTATGCCTCTTTCATGGTTGTCTTATTCTCCCAAGTAGCCTCCTCTGGTCCGAAGTGCCTCCATTGCACCTTCAGCTGAGTGATGCTTCTCCTCCTAAGTTGCACTTCTCTTTTATCTAGAATGTGGAGTGGTTTCGGCATGAACTCCCCTTCGGGTTCCACCTGTAATGAGGACCAATCAATTACATGTTTAGTATCGTATACGTATTTCTTTAATAATGATGCATGAAAAACATTATGAACTTTTACATGAGCTGGTAAGGGTAACTCATAAATCACTAGGCCCTTCTTGGCCAGTATCTAAAAAGGTCCACAAAACCTAGGGGCTAGTTTTCCACAACGCCCCAAGCTCAACAAGCTTCGTTTTGCCTTTATTTTTAGAAACACATGTTTGTCGACTTGGTAGTATTTTTCTTTTCTTTTACTGTCCGCATAACTCTTTTGGCAGTCTTGTGCTACTTTCAAGTTTACCTGTACCTTGGAGATTAGTTGTTCCAAGTCTTTTAGTAGGTCACGTCCTAACATAAGTCTGTCTACCAGACTGTCCCAAGTCACGGGTGTCCGACATTTCCTGTCGTAGAGTACCTCGAAAGGGCTCATTTTGGCCAAGGTTTGATAACCGTTGTTGTACGCAAACTCTGCGAGGTGCAAATAGTTTTCCCACTTAGTGGGGTTGTTCATGACGTACATTCTCAGCATGTCCTCAAGGATTTGGTTTACTCATTCTGTTTGTTCGTCGGTTTGGGGGTGGTACATGGTACTGAATTGTAATTGCATCTCCAAACAGAAGAACAATGCTCTCAAGAAGTTGCTAGTGAACTTTGTGTATCGATCAGAAATGATTGCCTTGGGTATCCCATGCAATCGAAAGATGTCCTTTAAGAAGATGTATGTGATGTGTATAGCTTTGTAGGTATATTTCACTGGTATGAAATGGGCTACTTTAGACAGCTTGTCTACCACTACAAAGATGGAATTGTTTTGTCTCCTACTCTTGGGTAAGCCCGTAATGAAGTCCATACTTATTACCTCTCACTTCCATTCCATAATGGGTAAAGGTTGTAGTAAACCGGAGGGGTGTTGGTGTTCTGCTTTGACCAGTTGGCACTCCTGACATTTCGTGATGAAAAAGGAGATGTCAGCTTTCAACTTAGGCCAAAAGAAATGGTTCTTTACTGTCGATATCATCTTTTGATATCCGGGATGCCCTGGATAGGGTTTCTGATGAAATTGAGTTAGGATGTTTGATCGAATGTCTCCACTCTCTTGGACATAAAGTCTCTCTTTCAACCATATTAATCCCGACTCATCTATCTTATATTCCTTTTGTTGTTGGAATAATTTGTCTTCTTGGATCTTTGTAAGGATTTCGGTGTAGTATTGGTCACTCTTACTTGCCATTCAAATCCTGTTGTGTAAGTATGAGTTGGTTTGACTCACCGTGACTTCATAAATCATATGTGCTCGTCAGCTCAAGGCGTCTACAATCTTGTTTTCTTTTCCTTTTATGTGCTTTAGTTCGAAATGGTACTCGCTAAGGAAGGCTAACCACCTGGCCTGCCTGGAATTTGGGTCGGGCTGGTCGAAAAGGTACTTCAAAATCATGTTATCCATCATTAATAGGAATTTCTATCCCATAAGGTAATGTCGCCACATCTTCAACACGTGGATGATGGTGGCTAGCTTGAGATCGTGCGTAGGGTAGTTTTTCTCATGTTCTTTTAGTTTCCTTGATTCGTAGCATGTGGAAAAATGATCTTGCATAAGGAATCCTGTAGTGCTCTGGTTTTTACAGCAGAACACTAAGTAAAATTTCAGAGTTAATTTTCTACGTATTAAACTTTATCAAGTGTATGGGAGTAAATTTCTAACAATTACTATGCGTCTAAATGATATTCAGTGTACTGTCGTGTTTTTATCAACCTTACATTCGTAATTTAAAATAAACAAACATATCAATATTTTCTTTCCAATAATCATGTTCCAGCCTAAGAATATGTTTCACAACTTAGTAAATCAGTAAATAGCAAGTTATGCATGTTTACAGTAAGTTTTAGCATAATAATCAAATAACGTAAATAACAAGGAAATTACCTGATGCTGATGCTAACCGTAGGTTGTAGCAAGTTGTATAACCTCTTAGACATCCAAAATGAAGTGTCCACCCTACCGACCAGCTATTATCTTGCTGGCCCTTGGAAATCAAAGGATTTCCAAGCCCCCGAGCTCACAATCTGATAATCTCAAGAGCAGTGTTTACTTTGGTTCTCAAAAGCTTTCTCCATCCTTAAAATTTTCTGTCCTCCAACCTTTCTCTCCACTTCCAGTTCCCCCATCCCTTCAACCTTCTCCTCCTCTATATACATGTTCATCCTCGAGAAGACCTTGGGCTTACTCCACCGCCCCAAACTCCCCCTCTCGAGGCCCTCAAACATTTACTCCTTTCCCTAGTTCATTCATCCACCTCTCATTATAAAAATGTATAATTAATTACTCTCATGGAAAATTTATTTGGTTTTGGATTGACGGTCGTAAGCATTTATTACAGTGGGAATTATCACCCAAAGGTTATCCATTCGGGACAAGGTTTCATAATTACAAGTATTTTCACCAAACCTTGTATTTATTGTTATTGAGGTAATTAATAAAATATTATATAAATATTTGACCCCTTTCAACTTGGACATTGCGTGTCTTAAGGGTCTACCTTATCCGTCGAGATCACTTATCTTGAGATTTTAAATTCTACGATTCATATTGAATAATTAAATAGTAATAACCCATTTTCCATCACATCACGTTCATTCCAAAAATAGTTATCCTATTATGTCTAACTTAGAAATGTAAAATAATCACATTCTAATCATTCATTAATCAATATTTAAATTTTACCTATTTTGCAATTGTTATGACATGGGTAGTAATATTATTAAAATAAATTTTAAGTAATAATATTAATTAAATCCCCATAAGGTAATAATAATGGTGAATTTAATAAAGATGTCTTTTACATCATTTGTTTATCACATGAGTACCCTAACATCTATATAGTATCGTCGTTCTTCTAAACAAAGCACCCTTAAGTGCTTAAATAACCTTACTAATTAATTAGACAGTACCATTACCTTATTTACAACAATTCTCAGACGACAATGTTAACTGATGACACTTGTCTCGATTGTATATCACAATGTTTACCAACGAGTAATGCATAGCTTAATTGACTTTCTTTACACATCTTAGATAACTTTATATCCATTATCTGAATTCAGTCAATGCATGATTAACCTAATTACTTATGACAACTTATACATTTATTCAATATGTTAAGTGTTTGTATATCGATACTAGTGTACATGTACAAGGTGTGCATGCGTGGCCAGCGTATGCACAGATCATAAATGTACTATAGGCAAACCCCATCCCGCCTATGCATACCTGCTAACTAATAGTAGTATTTACCCACATGTAGAAGAACAAACATAACATATATAGTACAATTACTTCAACATTCTCAGTTATTTAACAGTTAATTCTTTACTATTTCACATCATTATCTTTATCTTTACATTAGTTTAATCACTCATGTACAAGGAAGGGTACCTACTACCACTAACTCGAAATCAAGGAATACTAAACCCTCAACAGTACTAACTAACACATCCTCCCATCATAACCTACGTCTAGCATCCTCCCTATCCTTCCTCTGCTAGTACAAAAGTGGATGTCGGACTCACCGATCTGACCACATAGAACTTGAGAGCGATAGCGTCGGCTGAATAGTGGACCTATCCTCCCCTAGCAGGCATCCGACCATCGTCATCACAACAACATGGGGAGCGTGTCTCAGCACGGCCCTCCCACGACCTCAGGTCTCATGGAAACATAGGGTGGGAAACACATCCATCCCTCTCAACATACTGGGCCTACGCCCTTATCAACTCATACTTTACTACTATCGGGATTATCAGTTTGTGTTATCGTATCATCATTTTGGATGCTAAGGTTTACTGTATGAACATGTTTTTCCTTTCCAATATATATCAGATCAAGTAACTGGATATCCCATAGCCCTTGTGTCCTGTAGGTTAGTATTTTGCAAAATACAAATTTATAGAAAGCATTTCCCATTGATCGCCAATTGATCCATGTTATCAAAAATCATTTTATTTCATGTAACCTTTTTAGCTCATCATAGGTGCATATGACACATAACACTTCAATAATTCATATAAGAAGATGGTATCCACGTACCGAATCATATATTTCACATTTCATTAGTGAAAACATATAAACATATACTGTAATCGTAAAATAAAGAAATCGTATGATAATCATGACATCATAACCGCATAACATAGTAACATCATAATCATGGTGAAATCATAAAACAGAGTAACATCATATAATGAGGTCCATCATATCGTAATATAGTTTACTCAGTCAAGTTGAGTTCAACAGAATATATAAGAAAATAAAGTATGGTGTGTCTAACTGATAAATATGCCTAATCAAAATATGGGCATTACAACTCCCCCAAGTCCTTCCTTGCTTGCATCCGTCCAAATGACGAAGTCCCAATTAGGATCTACAATTCATAAGATCAACGCACTAATCAATAGTTGCTTCAGTTTTTGAAAGCTTTCTTCACACTTAGCCATCCAAATGAACTTGTTTGCCTTCTTCTGTAAGGAAGTCATGGGACATGCAATCCGCCGGCTAAACCTAAAAATGATCTTATGTCGAATACGTACGTTGGTGTCGGTCATTCTTCGATCCCTTTGACCTTTTTGGGGTCGACTGTTATTCCCTTCTCAGAAATGATATGTCCTAAGTATTGAATCCGGGGCTTGTAAAAATCGCACTTACTAAACTTGGCATATAGTTGGCGTTCTCGTAGTATTTGTAACACAATTCGAAGGTGTTCCTCATTTTCTTCTTCGTTCTTGGAGTAGATCAAGATGTCGTCAATAAAGACTAGAATGAACTTGTTTAGGTATTTACTAAAGATGTTATTCATCATACACATAAAGTTAGCCAATGCGTACGTCAACTCAAAGGGCATGACTATGAACTCATAGTGGCCATAACAGGTCTGAAATGTGGTTTTGTTGATATCCTCATCATAGATTCTCACCTGATGGTATCTAGATCGTAAGTCGATCTTCGCTCCTCCGACTTGGTCAAACAAGTCATCGATTCTAGGGAGTGGGTAACGATTCTTAATGGTCATTTTATTGAGTTGGCGGTAGTCGATGCACATCCGCATCGTTCCGTCCTTCTTTTTGACAAAGAGTATTAGTGCTCCCCAAGGGGACACACTTGGTCAGATGTACCCTTTGTCGATCAGTTCTTGTAACTGAAGCTTGAGCTCCACCATTTTTGGTGTGCTCATGTGGTAAGGAGCTTTGGAAGCTGGTACGGACCTGGTTGTTAATTCAATGGAAAAATATAAGTCTCATTTGGGTGGTAACCTTGCTATTTCATCGGGAAATACGTCTTTGAATTCTACGAGGACTGGGAAGTCTTCAATCTTCTATTCCCTATCAGTTTCTATGTTTTGGATATTGATGGCAGAGATCTTACAACCCTTTCGGATACATTTCTTTGCTTATAAGGTGGATATCTATCTTACTGACATTTTCTTGGGGATACCCTGAATCCTTTTCTGATTCCCTTGGTCATCCCTACAAAGTAAGCACTTGTTCAAGCAGTCAAGTAGGATATGGTGTTCTTCCAACCAATCCATGCCTATAAGTACATCATACGATCCTTGGGGTAGATTATTTAATTCTAACCTAGTTGGAAAACTATTCAAATCTATCTCACAAGTTTTAACTAACTCAGAGACCTTTCGTTTGGTACCGGTGGCTAGTTGTACCAGCCATGGTTTCTCGTGGTGCTCTCGTTTTAACTTACAAGTGTCAACTATCTTAGGGGAGATATAACTTCGGCATGTGCTAGGATCTATTAAAACTAAAACGATTGTGTTTGAGATCTTACCCTCAATTTCAACCATGGTGGCCTGGTGATCTACGTGTCGGTTGTCAAGAGCGGCATAAATCCTGGGTGTTCTTGCCATGTCTCTTACAGTAGGGTCTACTTGGATGTTGTGTAAAACTCCGTCCATTTTGCTGGGGCAGTCTCTGTAGTAGTGGAGCCTTTAGCATTTCCAACAAGGAACGGTTGGTGGGACAGCTTTTGCACCTTTGTTGAAAGCTAGCCTATTGACATGTATTGGGTGGAAAACTGTTGTTTTGTTTTCGGTAAGGTGGGGTCTGAAACCCGGTCTTCGGTTGTTCGAGAAGGTTCTGAACCTATATCTGTTTCTATTGATGTTATCATCCCTTGGCTGCCCATGTTCGTAACAAAGTCTTGCCTTATGTAAATTCACATCTAGGGTCTGGGGCATGTCAAACTCTATCTTCTCTCTAAAGTTTGGTGGTAGACAACCTAAGAATTGATGTATCTTGACTTTTTCATCTTTGATGTATGGGACATAATGCAGTAGATCTAAAAATCTGTTTATGAATGCTTCCATGGTTAGGGAGCCCATTTTCAATTCATGGAATTCCTTGATATTCTTGTCAAAGAATCTTTTAGACATAAATTTGTCTTGGAAAACTCTGCTGAAAGCTTCCCATGTTATGTCCCTCAATTCTTGTCCTTTGCTATGTTTCAAGTCCCACCACCATCTGACCGCTTTACCATTCATGTTGTAAATGGTTAATCGGGCTTGCATTTCACTGGAATAGTTATGAACTTTAAAATACTTATTCATTCCTAGCAACCACTCTTCATCCTTCTCTCTAGAGTTAATATCTCTGTCATATGTTGGGGCTTTTATATTTTTGAATTCTCCTTGCACATTGTTGTCACTTTTCCTCCTTTTCTTGCAAGGAGGTGGTGAACTGTCATCGTTGGAAGAGATCTTACAGTCCTCTTCCATTGATTCAGGTATGTGCTCTTCCTGTTCTTCTCCCTTAGGGTTGGCATATTTCTTTGTGTGACAGTTTCCCATTTTAAAGGTGTTAGCTGAGAGTGTGGGATGCCCGTGGGATTTTCCCCCAGTTAAAGTCTAAAGCAGAGCTTCATTTATAGTTTGTTGTTCGCGTCTTTCTTGCATGTTATCATCTCTAAAAGTTTTGAATTCTACCTGTAGATTTTGCATGGATTTCATTAAATCTGAATTTAATTCCACCATGATTTCCTGCTCTCGTGGGGGAGAGTTGATATTTCCATGTATGCCACCACCTTTTCCTGCGCTCATTTTTTTACAGTGATTGTACCCTGGTGGTCATAACAATGTTAAGAATAGAAAACTTGTTAGTTCATATGCGCATAAATTATAAACATATATTTCTAATTTCTATGTATCTGCAATGGGTGTTTGTAATGAGCTCAATAGATCACTTAGTATTTGAAACTGGGCTCTGATACCACTCGTAATGTCCCTAAAAAATAGTAAAAATTTAAAATTTTTCATTATTGCAATAAAAGCTATTTAAGGATGATGATTCATAAATTAACTTCAATACTGAGAGAATGCATCGGTACTTATTTGCGACACTTAAGAATTTAAGGTTTCCTAAGCAACTTAGTCTCACTAGTTGTTAGTCTTTAGTTCTGCAGAAGCGATGTGTAGGGCAGATAATGTAATTCTGTCGCAAGTGTACAAATGCTAGAGTAATAGAAATCTCCTTCTTACTATCTTAAGAAAACATATGCATATTTATAAAAGTCTAATTGGTATCTTCAGGAGAGATGGACCCTTGTTGTTGAAAGTTTGAGGCCCATGATGGAACACTGGTGTTTTCAAAAGGAAAAGTACCCTCGGCGGAGTTGCCGAGAGGTAAGGGTAGTCTTTGGGAAATTCTGGGCTTACTTAGCACATTGCTAAAGTATTGTTTCATAAATGTGTGCAGGTGCTACTACGAGGGAACTCTCCCTTAGTAATCCTACCACCATGTGTTAGCATGTTACATGACCAAAGTGTATTGGCTAGGGTGAAAAACCTTGGGATAAAATAATATGTTCATACCACTACATCATTGGTGCTTATGTGACCCCATACTATAGCGCTTGGGTGGAAAATCAAACTTCATTAAATGAAAATTTGGTGGAGTATTAACTACTCCCTATGATATCAACGTGTTAAGAAACCAACTGGAAATGAGGGTTTCGATGTTGGGGTTTTACACTTGTAAAAGTTGCTCTACATTTTATTTTGGCTTGGTTCAGTCCTTTGTTGCATTTTGGAGAGGGTTTGTGCTCTAACCTGAGCTACGCTCATGGTCAGTGCACCTAGTGTTTGCTCAGCTAGATGGGTGGAGGATACAGTGCCCGGTTCAAGTAATTGTCTTTCCTGCAGTTGTAATTCATTTTTTCTTACTTCTATGTTTATCCATTGATTGATAAACATCTTAGGGTTTAACCCGTGTCCTCTGTTGATATGGAAGGTGATGTGTTGCGAATTCCTCTGCGTGGGTTTCTTCAGGTGACCTGGACCTTCAACGATATGGGCAATGGAAGTGGTAAGTCCAGATTTTCATCATCGTCGCCTTTTCCTCTCGCATGTAAGGCGGGTGTGCTATTCGTTTTGGTTATGTGGGACTTTGTGGAGCCCCATTGGCTCATTAGTTTACTTTCAAGTCCTAAAGGTCGCGTTTGGCTGGACCATGTTTTAAATGTATTTATTTTTAATGGGAAGCAACATCACCCTGAAGGGTTCTCTGGTTTTGTGTAAGTTTGGCCATCCGGCTCTATTAGTATTTTTAAGCTTTTGTAATGGGATGTAATGCTGAAAATATAAAACTTGGTTTGAATAGAGGTACAGGTCTGCTTTTTTTGAATGAACACTCAACATGTATTAAGGATATGTAAAAATCTCATCTTTTGCATACTTATATGTATGATTCGCAAACATGTCTAATCTCTATATTTTTTTCTCTTATGGAGTATGTATAATAATGTTACTCTACCCTGTATGTAGTCGATTTTGTATTTTTAAATAGTCTGGGCGTTAAAGTTGTTCCTGAGACTTGATAACTTGACTTGGGTCTATCCATTGTTTTGTAAGGGAAGTCAAACGTTTTGTTTGCAAGGTGAATGGTTGAATTTTGGCTTTGTAAATATTCTTCCATTTAAATGATAAGACGTAACCCTAGCTGTTGTTCATTCGTTTACTTGAAAAAGGGGTTTGTGCCTTAATACTATGCTACGGGCACTTTGTAAGATATCAAGGTCTTCATGAAATCGTTAATGGGATTCGACCTCTTGACCTGTGCTTTGATGTTCTAAAATAAATGTAGTCAATGATAAGTAATGCTTTGTTTTGTTGTGGATTCGATCCTTGGAATGGCAGAAAAGCCCGTCAGGATTTTGGGATAAAAGATTATAAATGTAAGATGTGTTATGCAAATGTCTTAGACTATGATTTATGAAATCGTAATCCTGACATACCTGTTTCATTTTTGTTATGGTAGATAGTGGGTTGACTGTTGGTTGAATAAATAATAGCAGCCTGATTTTGAAATGGCTCAACGACAATATCGTGGTCACCTTAGTCTGTGTGTTGATTTGGTTAACGTTTTAAATTCTAGAAGTTTGTTTTAAACAAACCTTTAACTCTGTCTACGTCTGCATGTTTACTGTCTTGTGGTTTTGGTTTTAAAGAATGATAGGCATCACTACGTTACTATAGTGTAAAGCTTGTGGTAAAGTGTTTATTTGGTTTGGCTGGGCAGAAATATATATCGTGGCAGATCTAAGCCTTCTGATTTCCCTGATGTTTAGGAGTCTTGCTAAGGGTTTCGATGCTTGGTCTCTGTCTATGTTGACTCTGATCTTTATATAAAACAGAAACGTGGGAAAAAAAAATAATTCTCATAACATAAATGTTAAAAAGATTTCAAATCTAACTTAAAGAATACTTTAGAAACGAAGAAATGAAACGCACTATCAAGGTTTAAGAGTAGTCAATGATAATGATTTTGGTTTCTACGTTTCTATTGTTAATAATGTCTAGCACAGGATAGCTGGGCTAGACCTGCTAGACCGTCAATTGATGTTTCGATCAAAATGCCAAAGTTAGTAGATTTCAGGTTAAAAGACTTCGCTACCGTAAATAAAACAACCCAAGAGCCCATACCTCGAGGCCCTTGCTCTATGAGAAAATTTATAATAAACAGGTTTAGGGAAAACAAAAACAATACTAAGATATAAATTCTAGCTAATAACTTATAGCTAATTAATAACTTGAAATGAGGAATTGTAGTTTCGTACTTGGTTATATGGAAACTTGTTTCTTCTTTGCAAGACCTGCACACTTAAACAATAATTAATGCAGAAAGTTTATGGATCTAACCAACCTGTAGAATGATCTTTTAACCAGATAACTTTGGGACTACCATATTCCTCCCAACCATGACCCTTAGACCGTTCTTGGTTCTAACTGGATCCCCCCGAGTAAGTTCCAACATGAAATAAGAGATAGAGGCCCTAGGTCCACTGTTGGTTCATATATGGAAAAATTATGTAGGACTGCTTCAGTTCTTGGAGCAGAAAGGAAAATTCTCTCTGATTACCATAAGAGAATGATTATGATAAAAAGATGATGGTGATCCCCTGTTCTTGGGATATGCCCTCTTTGAGTAGGGGAGTCTTGAAATATGGTTGTTTGAGTAAATTAATTAGTTTCTTTAATTTAAATAATTAATATCCTTAAAAGATATTTTTACTAAAATATCTAGTCCTTGTTGAACTAGGACTTTTCATTTATTTAAAATAGAAATGATTTAAATAAACCTTTTCATAATAATAATAATAATTATATTTCCTACCTTAATATTAATAACATTATTAATATTATTCAATAATAATAATGTAGCACCCAACTATGCATAAACTATATGCAATATTTATATTTTTACAAATAAATAATACATCATTATTATTAAAGCTTTTAATAATAATTTTTAACCTAGAGACATTTATCCATGTTGTTCATATAAGACTACTCTTAGACAACCCATATTTTAAGTTATGGTAAATATATTTTATCTAATTATTTATCTTTACATGATACTTCTTTTAACATTAAGGACAAGGTCCAATTCTTTGGACGGTCTTTTGGTAAGCTTGGATAGGCACCTCTAGTCTCTCTCTTGCATATTGGATTCCCTCATTTAACATGGTAGTTCCCGTAGTACTTGATGATAGATAGAAAAAAAATCATTTAATCAATTTGAATAAATGTGATGAAACATAGAAGTGCTATTTAGAGTCTTCTTGACTTAACACTTTTAAGATCTAATAACCCCGAGTGCTCTTTAGAGCTTTTAACTCAACACTATCACATGGGCGTTATGCTAGTGCAATTCGAGAGCCTCTTGCTCAACACTAGTGGTAGAATGTGGTTGTGAGGCACATCTAGACTATTTAAGTGGCCTCAGATCCGGTATTCGTTTATCAATCTTGGAGTGCTCCAGGGCTTATGCCCAACACTCAATGTACATCATGGCTTACTCTCAGTACATAATCATTCTTCTAGGTACATCGGGGCTTATGCCTAGTATGTAGGTCATCTATGTCCTTCTGAGTCCATGCTCAACACACCACATAAGTCAATCATGTAAAATCATAGCTCTACACAGTAAGTAAAAAAATATCATCTTAGTATATTAGGGCTTGTACCCACATCATATGCTAAAGAGCATAATTACAATATTAGGGACTCCTCGCCGAGTATATACTCAATAAATTAGTCAATCAGGGTCCATGCATAGTATGTCAATATATAAAAGAATAGATCATGTGTGCTAGGGCTTATGCCCAATACTCAAATATGAATCATATGTGTTGGGGCCGTGGCCCAATGTATCGTTAGAAATAGTTAGTCCAAAATTTGGGATATTACAGTTTAAAAGCCTTGTTGGCATCCTTATGTATCTTACAGCAACAACGCCAGACATCATGTACGGAGTCAGCTTAATCTCAAGATTCATGGACTCACCAAAAGAATCTCATTGGAAAGTAGGTAAAAGAATTTTGAGGTATGTAAGTGGAACAAAAGATTTTGGTATTTTGTATTCAACCTCAGAAAATTTCAAACTCATTGGATACACTGACAGTGACAATGGAGGCAACATAAATGATAGGAAAAGCACGTCTGGGAATACATTTCGTGTAAGAACAGGTGTTGTATCATGGGCTTCAAAGAAACAACCCATAGTAACTCTTTCTTCAGTAGAAGCAGAGTATGTCGCAGCTACAAGAGCTGCATGTCAAGCAGTTTGGATGTGGAGGATGTTAAGTGATCTGTCGCAGAACCAACAAGAACCCATAGTCATTTAGTGCGGCAACAATTCAGCTATAGCACTGCCAAAGAATCATGTGTTTCACAAGAGAACCAAGCACATTGACACAAGGTATCATTTTATCAGAGAATTAATAAACAACAAGAAAATTTGTTTAGAATTTTGCAGGTCTCATGATCACATAGCAGCCATTTACAAAACCATTGGCAGAGGACCCATTCCAATTTCTGTGAAGTTGTTTGCGAGTGACAAGTTATGCATAGTTAACTCTATCATGAACAGAGCATGTTTAAGCTCTAAAACATTTTGTAAAATTTCATTTTTGCTTAACAATCCCCATCCGCTCATAATTAAGGTGGAGTGTTGGAAATATCATAATTAATGAGCTCATAGCGTATTTGATATGCACCCACTCTGTCAGAATTCATTTTGTCACTCTGCAATGACAGTGAGTGAGTTTGCAGCCAATCCGGCTCACAGTAAGTCAGTATTTAAGTAGGCCCATTTGTATTCCGCAAGTTCAGATCTTCTTAGGTAGAAATTTATTTCAGTCTTTATTGCAACCGTGTAACTTCTAGGTGAAGCTAAACGTGAGTTTGTGTATAAATGAAAACCTCTCACAAAGGATTAGACAGAGATGTAAAGATAGAGTAAGAGATGTATGAAGAGAAGAAGTGAAGATCCATGAAGTGTTTCAAGAACCCAAGCTTTGTGTAAGAAGTGAAAGTTTGAAGTAAATCTCATCTCTCTATATGTGTAGCAAATTTATTCTGTTTTACAGTGATAATATATAAATCTATAGTTTTATGAATTCATTCTCAGGAATGTTGGTTTATGCATCTTGCGCATCTATTTCATATTGACCTGTGTAAATGTTGTTTACATTTATGGTCTGTAAATCAAATCAAGATTTCTAAGTATTTAAGTGTGGTGAATGTTCTATTTTAATAAAGATTAACTGCGCAGTAAGTTTCACTTGGATGTTTCAGTTCTCATGTTTTAAGAAGAAATAAAAGTTTATTTAAGTTTGGGTTATGCGTAGTTAACCCACGCTGTTAATTTTGTAAAGTTAAAAGAGTGTGCAAAAGTAAATATTGTGTGAAGTGTGAAGTTCATACAAAGTCAAGTTCAGTGCAGCTAAAGATATACGCATTTATGCTAAGTTCAACTGTGAAGTAAAAGGTTGAATTGCTTAGTTAATCTCTATGTAGTAAAAGTGGAAATGTGCAGTTAGTTTCAGTGCTATTAATTTGTGAAGTAAAGTGTTGGATAAAAAGTGGAAGAAAAAAATTAGAACCAAGTATTTGCTAGGAGCACCGCATTTCTAATATAGCATATAAAGAAGAAGAAAATATTTATCATCTGCGCAGTTAAATCTTATTTAATGCATGGTGTGCCTTTTCCCTTGAGGCATTTTGAACTTGCAAGAAACTCTTTGCGACCATCATTGTGAGAAGTGCAGATTGCTAGCTATTCTTATTTTATGAAGCATAGAAGAAAAACTCTTCTAAACACATTAAATTGAACGACATACCGTTAACACAAGCTTGGCGATGATTAATGGTGTTGGAAGTATTTGGTAAGAAAGCCAACAAACACTCGGAAGAAGCAAGAAGTAATTACTTGAAAACATTACATTTATCATTTGGCAAATGCACGTTATCATTTGTTAACGTTCCAAACAAGCGTTATCATTTTCCAAACGTTATCATTTGGTGACATTCAAGGAAAACGTTATCATTTTCCACGCAAACATTTGGTAACGTTATCTTTTGTTCGAAAGGATGGTTGAGGGACCATGATTGTCCTGTTCATGGATGAATTATGATAGATTGGATCCAAGTAATCGAGTTTATGGTAGCTGGCCTGAGACGAGGCTATGTTATTTTTTTTAATTATTATTATTATTATTTATGATGGCTATGTTCCGAGCATAGCTTTAGTTTTTTTTTGTTTGGCGGATGGCTGAGTTCCCATCACTATGCCAAAAGAGGATGGCGTTACTAGAGTTCCCAGAGGATGGCGTTGCCACATAATAGTGGGAAAGAAGGAAATGGTTGGCAATCGTATCGTGGTCACTAATGTAACTCACAACGATTTCCATGGGATTAGGGTTTCTCAACCATAACAGTAGTGTAGAGATGGAGAGTTTTTAGGATGGAGTTCACATTATGGCAGAACTTCAATGCATAATAGTCCCACCAGTATGCTTTCGACAATCACAATATCCGCAAGGGACCAATACAAGGCCATCGAATATGGTACCTCTTTGTCAAAGCAATGTGAACTCTTTTAATGGGATACATAATGCAAATAGATTATCCAACTAAGTGACACGAACGCATTTTTTTTTTTCAAACCACATAGTATACGAAGTGTACAATTATTTTTTTTTCAAAATCTTCACAGAAGTAAGATCTCACACAAGTCACATGAATGGACCATATCCTTCTTGCTGAGCAACTGAAGATGATAGTTACGTAGTGGCTTCCATCATGCGTAGTAAAAAACAGATGAAACAGTTAGATCTCGCATACATTGATGTATAGATGAGGAGGTATCTTGCAGGAAACAACAAAGGATGGAATGGCACACGCAAAGAATATGGAATGGCACATGTAGAGAGGATGGAATGGCACACGCTTGGTATGATCCCATTGAGAGACACGCGATTCAAAACTGATTTGAATGAGATGCTAGTATCGAATATTGGAAGGTGTAGTTAATTCCTCCCATCGCAAGTAATCAGTTTGGCGGTTGTAGATTTAATGTGGTAGGTGGAATGCCAATTTAATGTGGCACGTGTAACATCGTAAGGAAGTAGCTTGCGGAAGAAGTCTCTAGAGCAGGCACTGTTTTACATGATGTAGAAGTATCTAGAATTGGCGTGCTTTGCCTCTTGGGAGTTGGGAAAAGAATGGCCTAGTTTTATATATTCCTGGTAATTGTATTTTGTTATTTTAGAGAGAAGGATAATACAAGAATAGCATTCGCCCCTGTTGTGGTGTTTTTAGAGCTGTAGCTCTGTAGAAAAACTCTGTATGTATGAAGTTTTGTTTTCTTCCAACCTGCCCAGAAATTTATGTTTGAATGTTGCTATCTCTCCAAACCAACAAGTGGTATCAGAGCAGTGTTGTATCCTGCCTATGAGAGGTCTGATCCCTATTCAGGTTGTTTATCTCTACAACCCACATAGCCATCCTGTAGTGCTGAGTGAGTGAGAAAAAGGGCAGTGATCGAGTCGAGCCAATGAAGAGAAGCAGCTGTACCCATGTTGATTAGAAGAGATCGGGCTACCGCTTGTAATGCCTGAAGGAGAATCCCAAGGAACAAAATGTAAAGAGCGGAAGAGTCATGGTTTGTATGCTGCCATGTAAAAGAAACAGAGCCATACACCTTACCCTGTAAGAACCCCCGACGCTGCGTACTTATTGAGGCAGACCCGTTTTTTTTCTTTACAAGCCCGTAAATCTGTTGTTGGAGATGGCCTGAGAGACAGAGGCACCTATGAGTGAGTGTAATGTGAGAAAGTTGTATGTGAGAGAGCCGCAGCTCTGAGAAAAAGGAAAGAGACCAAGGGTCCACGTAAATTAAAAAAGGGGAAGCAGTTGCAGGTGTTTAACAAAATTTGTGCCGTGTGGTCGTTGAATTGAGTCTGTTGTGCTCTAAGCCCTGCTGTGTGCCCATAGCTGTGTAAAGCAACCAAGCTTGACATAAGGGGGAGAAGACCCCATTGAAAACAAGCATTAGAGGGTTTCGTGTCAAGGTCGAGGCATGTGCTGAAGATTGAAGGGTTCCGCTTATCAGTTTGTTTCCCTCCTGCTGAGCCACTGGCAGAATATATTTAAGCCTCACCTTTGTCATCCGGCCTTCTTGAGAAGGCAGATCATCTTGTCGTAGCATTGATTTATCCAGAACCTTCAGATCAGAATCCCTGCTATGAGAGGCTCTTCCATCAACCGATGTTTTTTTTGACATGTCCCTCGTTCGGACCTTCGCTAGCTGTTTTTGGTTGCCCCGCATGACGACTATCTACAATCCGCCCTTCTGTCCTCCTACCTCTAGAGTCCAATCCTCCTTTTAGCTGACTCGGATTGTGCGAATCTGAGGATCTTCTCTCCAGCACATTGTGCCCATCAGAACTACGCCAATCCCCAGAAGTCCCACCATCACGGAACCGTTTCGAGCGATCCAAATCATCGCAGTGCCGCTTCCGCTTGAATGTTTCATCGAGGAGATGAGCCATGACTGGCGTAGCCGTGAATTGTCTGTTGTGCTGATTTTGTTCTCGTGTGATTTATGCTGTAAAATTTGTGCGTTGGCCCCGCGCAAGAGATAGAGACGCCACTCATATGAATGAGAACGAGTTCTAGAGGAGGCTGTGTGATGAAGAGCCCTGGCTTAGGCCTCTCTAAAGAGTCTCAGAACTTGAGTGCAACCGGCAAGATGAATTTGAAGGGCCGTAGCCAGTGGAATATTTGTGCAAACTCAGAACAAGACCTTGAGCAGACTGCATAGAAGAGGTTAGTCATCGTGGAAGAGATAAGTCATTATTGAAGTCCAATTGGCCACTGGTTGAGTTCTATCTCCAGTGGATTGGAAACCCAACCGTGCCAAAGGTAAGAAGAAATATCCGGTCCTTATTTTGTTTCTGTTGTAAAAGTTATAGCTCCCATTTAGTGGTCGAGCTATTGTGGATGAAAATTCTGAAGGTAGTAGCCTGAAGAAACTTGTGGAATTGTTAAAATCGACAAAAAAGGCCCTCATTGGTTGAATGCTCCCACGGTGTAGTGGTTGAGCAGATTCGAAGAAATCACCTTGAATGAAATTGAAATCGGGTGTTTATAGAAGGAATCCCATGTGTTCCTGCACTGGCAGAGTTTAGTTTAGCCATGTAGAAGAAAAGGGTCGTTGCCCGTGTTTGAAGAAATTGAGACCAGAAGAGCAGAAGCTCGGTGCTTTTTCAACAGAATCTAAGACAAAGACAAGATGGCGAAGAGCAGAAGACTCAAATTGTCGAAGGAAAAGAGATTCAAATCTTGCATTGCAGATTTGTATGCTGTAGCAGAGATGAAAAATGAAGAAGTCTGTCATAATTTTCTGCCAATTCCAGTTTTCTCAGGTAAGAATTATGTGTTTTGGTCTATTAAAATGAAAACTATGCTTCGTGCAGAAGGGTTATTAAATTTTGTTGAAAAAGGATGTATTGGATTAAATTGTGTTGAAAATCACTGTATTGAACCTTATGATGAGGCAAGTGATGCCTCTGCATTATATCTCATTCAGAGAGTCATGAAAGGTAGTGTTTTTCACATTGTTGCTGATGCAACCAGCGCTAACGATGCTTGGGAAAGATTAAGAAGTGAATTTGATGTGAGGGGGAGAAACACTGACCAGCATCAGGCTGAGTTACATGAAGTTGACAGTCACTCTATTGATGTAGCTGTTGAGAACATTGTCAATAATATTGGTAAGCACCCAACAGAAGTAGAATGTAAATTTGAAGAAATTGACAAAGCTCATGTTGTTGTTAGTGGAATGAAAGATGCAAGCAACTGTGTTGATACTGCAACACAAGACGAAATTAAATTTGAAGGTTAAGAACCTGCTATATCAGCAGAAGCGCTTTCCCCAAACACAAATGAAGACGAAATTGTTGTAATAGTTGAAAAGGATGCAGCAGTCTTAGTCAAAGCTGCTGAAGTAGAAGCTGAATGCTTGCATGAAATGGTTGAGGACTCTGTCAGCCAAGCAGAGCCAGATAAGTTTAAGAACAATGAAGCCCACTGTGCAGAGCCACAAGTGGATGAAGAAGTAAAAGATGATGTTGGTGATGAAGCTGCCATAGCAGCAGCAGAAAATGATGAATCAGCAACTCAAGCAGTTGCAGGACAATCAGTAGAGGCTGAATGTGAAGAAGAAGAAGAGCTCTTGAAGAGCATGCCCATGAGGGAAAAGGATTTTCATAACATTTCTATTGTTTGTGAATGTGCAGGTATAAATAGAAATCAATCAGCAACTGAGAAGGAAAATGAAGATGATAAAAACTGCACTTTCATTGCAGAATCTGACAAAACATTTCCAATTTGCATAGAAGTTGCCGACATGATAGTTAAAGATGAATGCAAGGACTTCATTACTGATTTTGACGCTGATTTGAAGCTTATTGAAGAATGGCTCGAAAAGCCAAACTATGTTGAAATGAACTGCACTGTTGTTGTAGGCGTTAGAAGTTTAGCTGAAGGTAGCATGGTAGTTACAACAGAGATAAAAAATATGAATGATGAAGGCAGTCATAGACCTGCAACAAATGAAGAAAGGGTTAGTGGAAATGCTCTCGTAGAGAACAAAGAAGAGATTGATATGTTGAAAAATTTCAATGATATTTCTGAAGCATGGCAAGAACAAATTCAAGAATTCAATGATGAAGACTACATAGAGAATGTACAACTAGATAACAGATCTGAAGAATATGATAAATTTGTTGAGAAAGTGTTCTTAACAGTGAAGCCTCAGTATGGTTTTGGACATAAAGGTCACGAAGCAATTGGAAACGATGTGGCCGTTCCACCAAATGCAACGTTGATGGTAGATCTTAAGCTTGTGTCTTGGAAGGTTGTCGAAGGAGTCACTGATGATAAGAAAGTGTTGAAGAAAATCCTGAAGCAAGGAGAAGGCTATGAAAAACCTAATGATGGGGCAGTTATGAAAGTTAAATACACAGGCAAGTTAGAGGCTGGTACTATTTTCGAGGAAAAAGGATATGACGAAGAGCCATTCGAATTTATGACTGGAGAAGAGCAAGTTGCTGATGGACTAGATAGAGCGGTTATGACAATGAAGAAAGGAGAAGTTTCCTTAGTGACTGTAGCACCTGAATTTGGTTATGAAACTGAGATTAAGATGGATTTGGCAGTTTTTCCAGCGAAGTCCTCTCTGATTTCTGAAGTTGAGTTGGTTTCATTTGTAAAGGAGAAAGAGCCATGGAACATGGACACAGTTGAAAAGATAGAGGCAGCTGGGAAGACGAAAGAAGAAGGGAATGCATTATTCAAGATCGACAAGTATTTTAGGGCTTCCGAGAAATATGAGAAGGCTACAAAGTATATTGAATTCGACACATCATTCAGTGAGGAAGAGAAGAAGCAATATAAGCCTTTAAAGGTCACTTGTAATCTGAACAATGCAGCTTGTAAATTCAAATTGAAGGATTACATTCAAGAAGAAAAATTATGTACAAAGGTTTTGGAAATTGAATCTCAAAATGTGAAGGCTTTATACAGAAGGGCACAAGCGTACATTCAGACAGCAGATTTGGAGCTAGCTGAGATCGACATAAAGAAAGCACTTGAGACTGATCCAAACAACAGGGATGCAAATGAATTTGTGGATGAACATACATGGCAGCAGTCCATTGAAAAATTTGCAGACATTGATGGAAGATTCAAGCCCAAGGAGGTTAAAGAATACATGAAGAAGAAGGTGAGAATGAAGAAGAAGGTGAAGAAGAACGCTGAATTCAAAGTGTGGAGTAGAAAGAAGAAAAGGTAAACATGTTTCATATCCTACAACCAAGTAAATCAATTTTTTGGGTCTATGAATGTAAGCCTAGCTCATACTAAGACCAGCAGGCAATTGGGTTAACAAGTATGTCAAAATGTGTTTTTTGTAAGCCCATAGAGGCACTGCTGAACTATGTCAGTTAAATGTTTGAGATGTTAGTATTCTTGTAAATTTTGTAATTGCTATAACACATTATGGTCGGAATTAAGAGGGAGTATTGGAAGGTGTAGTTAATTCTTCCCATCGCAAGTAATCAGTTTGGCGGTTGTAGATTTAATGTGGTAGGTGGAATGCCAATTTAATGTGGCACTTGTAACATCGTAAGGAAGTAACTTGCGGAAGAAGTCTCTAGAGCAGGCACTGTTTTACATGATGTAGAAGTATCTAGAATCGGCGCGCTTTGCCTCTTGGGAGTTGGGAAAAGAATGGCCTAGTTTTATATATTCCTGGTAATTGTATTTTGTTATTTTATAGAGAAGGATAATACAAGAATAGCATTCGCCCTGTTCTGGTGTTTTTAGAGCTGTAGCTCTGTAGAAAAACTCTGTTTGTATGAAGTTTTGTTTTCTTCCAACCTGCCCATAAATTTATGTTTGAATGTTGCTGTCTCTCCAAACCAACATCGAACTCTATGCCTTTTCACATGCAAATCAATCAGGGCACGCGCTTAGCAAGAAAAAATAAAATAAAATAAAATAAAGCGACATTCCACATAAATTATGTATGTGCACGGAGCAGGTTGTTTTGAAAGGCATGATCCATGGGTGTAACCGAAGTAAGGCTCTTGTTGGACTACGAGATCTGGGTTCAAATCCCAGCACCCATTAACCCAATTTTATTCTTAGTATTTAAATTTTACAGATATTTATGTTTGTAAAATAGTCATTTCTAGGTCTCAACTCAAGTTTTTACTTTGTATGTAAGCTAGCAAATTTAACATGCAGATCTGCAGATACTAAAAGATTTCTAGATTTGACATAAGTGACAAATCTGACGGTACATCCATAGATTTTACTCGTTTGAGCCACTATGCATTTCATAATAAGATTAACTCGGAAAATCCCATAGGTCTTGAGCGTTTGAACATCACTCTCATAGCAAATGTAAGATCCATAAACTCATAAAAATAACACTATGGATCTAATCAATAATAATAGATTTACAACATGCATAACAAGGCGGATCTAATCAACATGAAAAAAAATATGACATACAAAGTGGATCTAATCAACAATATAACATAAAATATTCTATGGAGATTTAAGGAGCCATATCTCCTTAGATGACCTAGCAGCTACCATTACCTTGACAGCTTCAACCACAACTGTAGGTGGGGGGACGACTCTCCACCCAACCAACCCCCAACCAATGGCTAAGGCCCTTGAGCACCCAACAATTAACCCCATGTCAGAGCTTGCTTGCTTTCCTCCTTCTTGGCTCCACCAGAGCTCTCATTCCAAAACGTTAACAGACCAAAAAGATCCCTCTCTCTTCTTCTTCTCCTTCTCATCCTTTTATCTCCCCCTTCTCCCTTTTTCTTAATTTCTTTTAATGCAATTTGTTTTCCATCACTTTTCTTTCATATTCCCCATTTTATTATTTATTATTTTACATTTCCTTATATATATTCTATTATACATATTTCATCATCATATAAATTTCATTATATATATTCCGTTTTTATTTTTTTACCCTTTTTATTTCATTATTTTGCACCATGGTTGTTACATCAAATCCCAAACCATGATAAGTAATAAGTTCAAACACAATCATTAAAGCCATGTTCAAGGCCTATGCAAGTATTAAGTTAAACATAAAAATACACCAGCAATGTATTGTAACATGGTGGGAAACCAATGAGGGTAACCTGGAGCTTTAGATTGCTTCAAAATCAATGCCTTGGAGGCTCTAATATTAACACAACAATCAAATAATAATCTATAGTAATAAAAGAAGTGAAGGTTAAAACCTAGGGAAATCCCACACATTGTTAAAATCAATATAGATATATTTTAAATAAGGATCTATCAAGTATTGAGAGGAATCCAATTTCTTGAATGTAAATTTACATCTTCAGAAATTTGATTACTCTTATTGCTTAAGATGGATCTATGAGGGTTTTAATTTTTTATTTTACACCCAGATTTTTTTAACTACTTTTGGTTTGGTTTTAATTTTTTATTTTGTGAGCTGACATGAAATTCTTCAATTATTTTTTTCATTTTTGGTAGTGTCAAGTTACATAAAATTACATTACAAAATCTCCCTCATACTAAGATATAGAACACCTTGCTTCTCTCTATACAAAGAGATATAGAGCTATATTGCATACAAGGATAACTAAAATAGAATAACTAAAAAAAACTCATGAAACTGTATACAACCATGGCGTGAAGTAAAAACAAAACCCATAACGAAAAACAAGGTTGAAACCATAAACCCTCTGAGGGGATTAATTACATAAGCAAGAATCGAAACGAACAATGCTCGCCGATAAGCAAAACTCTGAGGCTAAAAAACGTGGTACCCAAAGTAACTTTGTAAAGGGCTTCATCCCTAGTCGCTTAGCTGGGCATCTAGTACCAAGAGATCCTCTAACAATAAAATGTGTAGTACAGTAAGTCCAAGAGAAGGATAATAATAATAGGAATAAACAATGAAGTCACATAAATCCTCTAAAACAATGTAACTGCCAGTAAGATGGAAGTAATCCAGACGAAAATGAAGTGCTTAAATAAGTTTAAGGGGATGAGGCTTACATTGATAATTCATAAATTATAGTGATGAGCCAAATCATGATGACATAGAGTGATGAGCCAAATTTAAATTCTCTTTTAGACGCCAAATTTAAATTTTCTGAAAAAAAATTCGATTTTAGTATATATGATAATATGAAACATTTTACAAATTTTGTTCTATCTAGATAATATATATATCATTACAAGAAAAAGGGAATTTTGGCCTCATATTAACACCACTATTTGTACAAGATTTAAAAAATCAATAATTCTCTATATTAAATAGATCCTAATAATCCTATTTATTAAGTAGATTATAATAAAAAGATTAAGCATAGTTCTCAAATATGTTGCATAAATATAGTTTTAGATGATACATTCCACTGTTTACCATAACTGAAAAAAAAAAATCTAAATTCCATAATAAGCATAAATATAGTTTCCACATGAACTGCGAATTGATCCAACTTCTCTTTCACCTATAACCAAAAACTATCATTGTATGTCTCATCCAAAACTCTGTAGATTACAAATTTACACACTAGACATGAAACACCCGTAAGGAATTCACGTGGAACCATATAATAATTCCACCCCCGGTTAAACTGTTTTGCTCCCATCAACCAACCAACCACAAACCTTTACCTTAGCTTGTATTCACCTTCCAGCAAAAACAATATATCTAGGAAGGTAAGCCAGACTCGCCCCATAGTTTTAGGAGCAGTTTGATGACATAGGATGCCCTGCCCAACAAAAACGAGACCAACTGGTTTGGTTTTATTGAAACCACTAGCAGTTGTAGTATAAACCCACCCCCCGTTGCCCCCCAAGTGGGATCAAAGTAACTTGCCATCTGTATGATGCTTATGAATCAACAGGATATACCGCTGGTCCTATACGTGTGTTGTGCTGCATCCCCTTACCCGTTACGAACTCAATTTCACGGAACTGTGTACTAGATTGCAAATTAAAAAAACAGAAATAGTATCCATTGGGATTGCATAAAGATAGATGTCATATTCTTTTGAACTTATTGTGTGTGAACTTCCTTTGTCTCTTCTAGCTCCAAGGGTTAGCTCAATTGGTAAGACGTGCCCACACTCTCTCGGTATGGGGGAGGTCACTAGTTCAAGCCTTGAGTCCTAAGGGGTTAGGCCAGCCGTTGTTGTTAACCGACGGTTTACCATCCTTACCATCCATGAAATGTGGGAAAGTATTAGTAAGTTTCCTGTGCGTCTTCACTGGAAAAAAAACTTCCTTTGTCTCTCCTATCTGAAATGAATCCAAAATCTATCACCTATAGATCGCAGTCCTAAAGGATTCGATTGAAACACTGTGACTGCACAAAAATGTTAGACAGATATTCAATGGGCTTTCTAAAAAATAACTGTCATATAAAAATCTTATTGATTTCCCATAACTGCAAGACAAGGATGGTGCAACAAGAATGAGCACCTCTATGAACATACGACGCATTCACCTCGCTTTACATACCACACATTCCCCCATCGTAACACTGCAACCACATTGCTTTCTACCCGAACGACACATACCCTACCTGGTCACCCCCAACTGCACACCTTTTACTCCTCTCGATGGACATTTCAATTCAACATACGTGATAATTTTTTTTACACCATTTTCCACCAAATGAGAAACGACGTCCACAGTTTTAAACAGCTAGTTATCATATACCCAATAGCACTCAGGTCCGCCAACAGCCTTGTTTCCTACTGGCAGCCCGAAGTAATTGAATCATCCAGTTCAAAATATCCCTACGTTCTCACCTACCTGCTGTGAGTAAATTTTATTACTGCCCTCTTTAAATCTTCAATATTTATGCCCAGAGACACCATTCACTTCAACCATGACATTCCTTTGGATAACTGTAGTCCTTATTTCAAGAGATCATTTGCAGTCCAGCTCCTTTCTATTAATAAGTGATTGAGAGATATTAGTAAAAAGGGTTACATAACCTCCAAGCTTCTTCCAAGAGCAAGATTATATGAATATTGTGGAACTTGTTTTTCCAATCTGCCCAATTAATGGGATTTTTTGGTGATGTTTCCATGCATGGCAACTCTTCTAACTCAGGGAATCCAGCAACATATAGCAATTGAAGCTCTTCTCACTGCACCAACCCCTGTATCGTTTTCACAGCTTGGAACAATCAAATGAGTAAAACTCCTCCAATGATACCGATGTTTCCATACTTCGCAAATCGTCTATGTTAGAGAAAAAAAAAACATCTAGCACCCAAATATTTTCAGACTGCACCAACCCTAGTATGCTCTTCAACTTCACACATCCATATGCGTGAAACTCCTCCAAAGATACCAATGTTTCCATACTTGGAAGCACTTCTAACTGAGATAACCCATCAACATCTAGCACCCGAAGCTTTTCCCAGTGCACGAACCCCTATATGCTCTTCAGCTTCACACATCCGGATACCAAGGTCGCCAGGAGCCTCTCGTGGGAATTCCGAGGGAATTTAAATTGTGTCTTGTTGATAAGACTGGAACAAGACTATCTGTATCTCCACTGTTCAATAGATTGAAAATAAGTTAAGCTGATACACCAGACACTATCAATTATATGTACAAGGCTGACCAGCGTATTGTGCAAGAAGAAAATAATCACAAAAAATGGAAATACTTGTATTCCCATATGCAAAACACCTCTACTATCAGTTTTATGTAGATAGGTAGAATATAAAATCGGCAGTCTTTCCAGTTTTAAAATATGTCATTACCGCATTTCAGGAAATCACCAAAACAAGATTTCACTAACAAATATATAATCCAAATCTTCAGTATAAGAACCACATGTCAATTTCCATTAAAATAAAATTACAACCTAGGTCATTAGGAACAAGAAAAACACATCTTTATTATATAAAGACCAAAATGATTAACTAAATAGAGTTGTGAATGTTTACTTGCATATACTGCTGTTTTAAGGTGTGAGCCTTTAACTACTACATGAAGAGCTCTATGAATATACGATCTTTTATAATAGAATTTGTCATGATTATCAAGACAAGGACGAAATCCAACTAATATCTTCATTGGATTCTGCTAATACATCGAAAAAAAATTAAGCTCTACAGCTGAAAATGGCAATCTATATATCAAATGAAATAGAGAACAAAAGTTAGAGATATAGGATTAATGTACCATAGTAGAATATTTGAAGTTTTTAACCTGAGTTATTTGCAGGAGTGATTTCTTTGTCAATGCATGTAGGCGTGTATGGGAGCTAACCTTGATAATAATGAAAGGATGGAAGCTGTTGAGGTGTTTCCTATAGTAGTATATCATGGCTTATTTAGGGTTGCTCTGTTGTAGATTTATCCTTTGCAGTGACCCCTTTGATGAAGCCTTGATGAAGAGCCATTGAGGGTTTGATATGGATGATTTAGACCACTGATTTGGGAATAAATTTGCTATAAGAAACAGGCCCCACTCTTGGAGGAAAATTAAGAATATTGTTGGATGTGAGGATCATTTAAAGGCAATTTGCGAATATGTATCATCAATAAGAGTGTTGAAACAGTTACAAGATACTCGGTGAAAGAGATCCACATTGTATGTGAAGAAAGGGAGCTTTACGTCACCTGTAGGGTAGGGTATTGATTTAAAATGACAAGCTTATCTCAAACCCATATAGCCTTAGCCACACCTGTGAAAAGGGAAAACCCCTGTAACCTCAGCTGCACCATGAAGAAGGAAAACCCTTGTAGCCTCAACAACTTCAGCCGCACCCGTGAAGAGGGAAAATCCCTATAACCTCAGCCGCCCTTGCGAAGAGAGAAAAGCCCTGTAGCCTCAGGCGCACCCGTGAAGAGGGAAGAGAAATGTATCGCACCGGTGAGGAGGGAAAATCCTTATAGCCTCAGCCAAACCCGTGAAAAGGGAAAATCCCTGTAACCTCAGCCACACCTATGAAGAGGGCAAAGCCCTGTAGCCTCCGCGGCACCCGTGAAGAGGGAATACAAATGTGCCGCCCATATTTTATGTGATAAGTGGTTTTGCAATATTTCCTATAAGACGAATTGGACAAGCTTGAGAAGAAAGGTCGCCATTATTTAAATATTTTATTAAAATATTATTTATTTACTTGTAGTTATCATTTATTGACCTGTGTGGTCTTGTGCGTGTTTTTTACTTGTAATTATTATTTATGATATGAAATTTTATATAATATATTTTTAAAATGTTTTTTAAAATAATATTTATTTATTACATTTAATTATTTTTTATATAAATATTTTTATTTTTAAAACTCGTTTAAAAAACACAACAAAATTAAAATTAAAAACATGTATTCATCCACTTAATAAAACTTGCATTCACTATAGTGTTCCATTCAATTTTGTATCTACTAGTTCAATACGCCATGTTGGTTTACGCTTCATCCTTCATACTCCAAATATGATTACCACATTGTATGCGATGGGCAAACAGGATGAGATGGAAACAAACTCAATGAGAATATAGTATTGTGAGTAAATGATTTTTTTGAAAGTTGTTAATAATAAATAATATAAGAATATTGTTTGGTCTTTGCTTTCACAATGGAATATAGGGTGTTTGGTTACATGCAAAATAAATAAAAATGATGTCATGACGGTTATTCATTAAATTGGTTGTAAAGGTATATTATGTTAAATTATTGGAAGACAAAAAAAAAAAACTAAGTTATGTAATTGAAGTAAAGTGTTATGTCAAAAATTCTCTAATAATGTTTGTATCAAGAAGAGTGTTTTTATCTTCATGTATCAATCATCATCCTTCTACAATGAGATCAAGATCAACCAAATAGGTGAATCTATCATTGCCCCAATTGAGTGACAATGAAGAACTTATCAAATGGGGGTACAATGAGAGTCTATGGTAGAGGTCATCTTCTATGTTGCTCTTGACATTCATGAACAACGCAATGTCTCTATGTTTATGAGGACCATACATAAAAGATCAATTTTGAGTTGAGCGACGCAACAAATGATGGGTAGGGGAGACCCTGCTCATAGTGCAAGGGACACTTTCTTAGAAATCTAAAAGATCTTGCACAGAACCACCTCATGTCCACCTTACTTGTGTGTACTTGGATTCTTTGGAATGTGGATTTATCGCGGGGTTCAGTTAAGCCCCAAACAACCCATGATACAATTTCCATTGCAAAATGTTAACTTGTAAATGCAACATCTCTTCATCCTCCAAGTCCATTAAGGCATCAAAAGTGTTTCGAGAAATCACATTATGAATTTTGAGTGGGAGCCCTTATTTAATGCTTATATCATTATATGTCGGATTAAAAAATAGTAACATTTTAATATATGAGAATAATTTAGAGGAAATAAAGTGGACTTGAGTACTTTTGCTTTGGCTAAAGAAGGGGATTAAAAAATATTTGTGATGAGCAAAAGGGTCATTTAATGAGGGTTTTGTGGATTGGTTCATCTCATTCATGGATTTAATTATAAGAATTGGTTTCAAATGGGTCAGTAATATTTTAATTTTTTTATAAAGTGGATTTGACTACTTTTGGGTGAAAGCTAGTGCTCTCTTCTATGGGATATTTGTTTATGGAGAAAGTTTGATGCTTGAGGATTTTATAGATGTTTTTTTATGGCTTTGTTGGACTTGGATTGTTGGTGGAGTTTCTTGGAATGTAGCATCAACAACAAATCTTCATCTTTGCTTGATGGTGAAACCAAAAGCTAATAACAAGAAATCATAATGTCAATGTCAGTGTAGGAAATCCTACCTCTTCCACCTTAATCTAATGATATCTTGATCTTAGGTACAATTTTGAAAAGGCATTCACTCCTTTGAGTTGGACAAATAAATCATCAGTCCTGACAATGCGTATTGTTATTAGACATTTTTCATATGCTTGCACAATGAAGGCCTTTCACATAAAACATAATTCATAACTGAATACTGGCACGAGATGTCAATGGAGCAATATGTTACAAGTAATTGTTGTATAATATATGGATAACCAAAGTTAGATCATGTAATCCACTAAATTTGTTGTTGCATGACACTTTTGTCTTTTAGGTGACATAGTTTATGCAAGTAATCATTCGATACTTGCACAGTCTTCCTGTATGTCACCAAAACATTAAATGATCTACTCTAGATTTTTTCATGCATATTTAGAGATGGAAAAGTCTCAAAATATTGTGTTTTTTCCCATTGTGATAAAGTACTAAATTCAAAGAGGCAATCACATGGCTCAAACTGCAAAACATCTGCAAAACATCTTTAGTTCCCATGCATGGCATTATCCAAAGAAAATCTATAAATACACATATCTCTCAAAAGTTCCAAGAGTCTAATGAATGTAACATTTTTTTGTACAAGCATAATCATGAATCCAAACATTCTCTAGTTCCAAATTCATCATTTCTCATTGATATCGTCAACATTTTTTACTAAAGGGGTCCATTAGTAGGAGGATTAGTCGAGGGTAGAAGTCACTATTTTTATTTTGGGAGGGGGAGATGGGTGAGAGTCAATCGGGGGGAGGAGAGGGGACGAGTGGATGTTTTCCTCCATATACTCTCAATCATCTTGTGCCTACCATGACAGTTTTAAATATATGTTTTGGTAGTAGTACAACTACTTAATTAGATGAATTTGATTAATTATGAAGAACGACTGCATTGTGGGAAGGGAGAGAGCTAGGGTTTTCAGAGAATTATGAAGGTGGACGAATTGACGACATTCATGGAAACTTATGCGGGGGGAGGCTCTCCATACCCCTTGGAAACCCCCTGGAAGGGTTTCAAATCGGTGGGATCTCGATCTCGTTGGATGGAATGGGTGGTAAGGGAAGTGGGCCTTCAGATCTGGGTCCGGCGGGCCATATAGTGGTCAGGAAGCAGGGACAGTGTATCCCTAAATCAACATATGTTCCTTCAATGAAGATCAGATCTAATATGCTAGGATATCACATCTAAAACATGCAGGATCATGCCCTTAATAGTAAGTTTGTGAGGATGCTCCCCCCTGAAAAATCCCTAATCTGGTGGATTAATTCTACCTGGAAACCAAAAGGCCATTATGACCTTGAACTTGTGTCTAAGGGTTTCTTTTTGATCTCTTTCCCAAATTTGGAGGATCAGGATAGTGTCTTAGATGGGGGACCTTGTTTCTTCTACTCGGTAGGTCTTTTCTTAAGACCCTCGAAGGAGAAGTTCTTCCCTGAGAAGGAAGATATGCGGATCACCCTTGTCTAGATCCGGCTTTACTCTCTGCCGAGTGAATATTGGGACACTGAAATTTTGGAGGACATTGGGAACAATATTGGTTCGTTTATCAAACTTTCAGAGTAAACTAAAGCACAATGTTATACAGCGTATTCTGGTATCTGTGTTTATATCGATTTATCAAAAGATCTGCCAAAAGCAATTAGAATGTCATGGGAGGATGAGGAGTAGATCCAACCTTTGGACTATAAGCAAATTCCATTCAGATGCCACCGATGCCATGTGCATGGTCACTTGTTCCAATATTTCCCTTTGAATAACCCTAGACCCTCCCTGGGGAATTCTGAGGAATGCAAGGACCAAGGATTCACTAAGGTCCAGACCTGTAAATGTGGAGGAAGGAAACAAGAGACTTTAGTGAGTTCTAAAAATATCCCGACCTTAAATCATTTCGATGCTCTGACATATCAACTGGAAGAGATTGGAGGAAAATCCCCTCGGGAGGGGTTGGATCCTTGCGTAGAGGAGCCAGGAGCAGATCCCCTTATGGTTTCTGGGCCCAAAGAGGTGGAAACCGTGAATGTGGTGTTAGATGGGGAAGGTGGGGAATATGTGGAGGATATGGATATAGGTGACCTAGATCTGGATGTCATCGAGCAGGCTTGTGAGGATGCCGAGAAAGGGTTTGTTCCACAGGAGCAAGTCATCCTGCTGAAAGAAGCTATCATTAAGGTCCGAGAGTCTAATCGCCTTGGCATAAGCCCTGGATCTATGAAAGATCATAAAAGGAAGCACGACGAGGTTGTCAAGGAACTGGGGCAGAAATCCAATCGGCAGCGCATAGTAGTAGCAGGAGTGAAGTTAGTAGAATCAGGTCAGTACCCTAGGATTAGGGCTACTCTTGGTCTATAATCTAGAGATTTTTATCAATGAATATTATCTCCTAGAACATTAGGGGCTTAAACATCCTGCAGAAAGTTAAGACTCTTCGAAATAAGATAAAGATGACCAATCTAGCCATTGTGTTTCTTCAAGAATCAAAATGTACGGCGACTCAATTTCAGGAAAAAAGTAGGAAAATCTAGAGGAATTGTGAGGCTATGGGTATTGACGCAAGAGGATTGGAAGGTGGGCTTAGTATTCTTTGAGATCCTAGCAAATTAACCCTTTCTGGTTTCCATGGATATTATAGAAGTCTCTCTGCTGACTTTGAGGTCGTTGGATTTCAAATATCAGGATTGATTACCAATGTTTATGGCCCTCATACTGTAACATCCCGAAAAATACCAAAATTTTAAATTTTTTTATAATAGAAATTAATTATCAAAGTCATTAATGCGGAACATATAAATTAATTAAATTTTTTAACTAAGATAATCAATAACGATGACATGTCATACTTCTCAAATAAAATAAGATATATATTTCTTTTCTATTTCAGATTTGAACGGATGCTAAACTTCTTAACGAAAGATTCTTTTATGATTATGCATACGAGTACAGTTTGCAGATTTGCTTAAGTTCTGAATATGATTACATGCAGTACATAGTTTGTACTATTGTGATGTTCTTGATGAAGTGCTGACAGTTTGTTTGTATGTTGACGAAGGGGTCCTATGAGGTACCCTGGGGTTTACTTAGCTACGATTAGCTAAGGCATTTGAAATCTGTTTCCATGTGCAAAACCCATGTAAGAAATTCTACCACAACCCTGAGTTAAGAGTACATGAGTTGATCAATTCATCATCAATATAACATGAAACAAAACTAAGTACTACCCTGCGAAAATAAGTTACTAGACATATGGATATTTTGGTTCCAATCCTAGTTAATATGTGAAAATATTGTGATGAATATCCATGCTATGAACTCATCGTTAAAGTGTACATTGCCATCTTTTAATTATACTTATGCTCTTATATTTATCGTTATAATTTTCAATACAAAGCAAATTTATAAAATATATTATGAATAAGGCATGTATGCTATGATCTAGCATTATAGAATATATTGACAAAATTGAAAACTATAGCTAAGACTTTATTTCTTTTAAAAAAATGGATTACAATATATATAATAAAACTATAGCATGGAATTACATATTCGATAGTGTCTATGCATAAACATTTTGGTATAATAATACCATTGATACGATGCCTATAACAAACCTTTGGACTATATAACAATGTGCATTTTATGGGTTTAACACCACAATGAATTTGATTTGTGACATGTAATAAAGCTCAGTCCTTAACATGCTTGAATTGGTGATGATAGCTCTTAGCTATTAATGTCGATCCACTTGATGGTGATGTGGAAGCTCTACTATAAGATCTTCACGTGCTTGTGATTTCAACGATCACCATGATGAAGCTGAGCTGTTCTATGCACAAGCTCTCGGCCCTCTTACTTGGTAGTTGGTAGATGCAGCTAGTAAATGGTATTGATTGTACTGCAGGTTCGATTATCAACGTACCTTACTGGTTGTTGATCCACCGTTGATTTTCCTATGATCTAAGGCTGTGAACAAAATCCTAAACTTGCGATGGTAAGTGATGGAAGTTGGTTTCTTGTCTTCATTGTTACACTTAGTGGTGCCAACCGAATGTTGCGATATAGGGTTGTTTGATTTTCTAAGAGGAGGACTCCTACTCGATATTGAACAGGAGACCTGAGTGAAATAGTTTAAATTTACTGGCTTATGCTTCATGCCACAGAGCCACGATATAGTCATAAGAAGTGTGGTTCTTCTATCAGCTGTTGAGAGTGGTTTGTATTTGGCTTTCGATTCTTCCAATAGATGGTATCGTCTTTTGATTCTCTGCATGTATGAATGTTGCAACCAACCTCTGGATTCGTCGTTCTTGCTTGGAGTGAAGCTTCTAAGCTCAAAAACTTCGTTCTAATGGGTAAGTAATTTGATACTGAGTGTAATACGGTGAACTTGCTTTTTATTTGCGTTTGCATGCTTTTAACCCTTCGAACTTGTAATTTGGTAGGTGCCCACTTCGTTGGAAGGTTTCTGTGCAAAGTATTTGAGAATGGAAAGCTGCTACTGCTTCCTGGTAAGCTCTGGTGGTTCTCGAAAACCTCGTAGGTGCCCTTTTGCATGGTTTTGATGGAGACTATCGTGTTGCCGAGAGTTGAAACTATTCGACTCGTTTTTCGGTTATGGCCGAGTGTTGAGTTCTAGGGTCTTAGTTTGATGAATACTATACAGTGGATAACCTTCACTGGTTTAAAATGGCTATTCGGCTCTTTGATGCCTAGTTACGCTGTTTGCTAAGAAATTTGAAATCATATTTTAAATGTTGTTTGTTAAGGGTATAACCCTGTGTACTTTGTTGCTTCATGGTCTTGTTTAATGTTTTTGGTTGTAACGAGTTAAGATCTGTATAATATGGAACTTTGACAGGTCCGAATGTAACTCTGATATAAATTTTGAATGTTTAAACTAGAACTAATGATTCTTTATCATTTATAAACAATGACTCATTTTTTTACGGAAAGTTGTGTTTTCAAAGAAATGTTTGAGAATTGTGCAAATAATGGTTAAGGTGGTGTTGAGCAACGATAGTTCACTGTAAATAGTTATTCTCTATTCTTCATCATCGTTGTTAATTTCTATGTTTTTTGAAATGTGATGAGACCAGTTCGGCTATCAAGTGTTTTGGAATGGCTATGCCACAGTAGTTTACTTTGATTCACGAATGTGAACCTCCTGTAGCTTTTGTTTGCTATTCGGATTGTACTGAGTTTTGTACCCAAGACTTAACCTGTGTAATAAATGTTTTTGATGTTGTGTATGTGTTCTTACTTGGATTATGAGCTATCGAAAGACATTAGTACAAAATCGTGCTTTCGGTTAATTGTAGAACACTATCTTGTAGTAGTCTCAAATTGTTAGTTAGGGTTTGGAAAATCTATAGCTATTAGGCTCAGAAAAGAATGTCTAAGGTTTGCCATAAAATATTTGAGAAGAAAATTATGAGTTGTGTAAACAGAATTAGGGTTTTGATACTACTGTAGATGGAATTATTTGTATGAATTCAAGCCAGAGCAAAATATGTGAAATAATGATAACTAGAGATGAAATAATAACTGTTTACTTGTAAACAATCTATACAGAGAAAAGTTTTTTAACTGCTATATTTATTGAGAAATGAAGTGATTTAAAACATTAAATTTAAAATGTTGAAATGCATAATGTTACAATCTGAAATAAATAGATTTAAGAGAAATATATGGAACTGTGAAGAAGCATACTATGTTTTCCTTTCAGGTATTATTTAAATAAATTCTATACTACTGTTGATGCTATACTGTAATGTTTACTGTGTTTGAAAATATGATAAAATTTTAATAAAAACATTACTGTAATCATCTTTTCAATCAATGGCATTTTTCCTATCACTCATCTTTCCTAATTTGCTTCTCTATACTGGAGTACGATGTAGAGGACAGCATGGGGAAAAATATAGAGATGGTTATCAAATCAAATATTTCACATAGCTTTTTCATTCAGAATCTTACTTAGATCAGAACATAAAATAATTTCTTTTGCATGACTCGTTTAATAATTCTATAATGTAGAAACATTTAACTGTAAACAAAATGTAGGAACAGTGAAACCTGGTTAACCATAGGAGAAACAAACAGCCCAAGGAACCTGTTCCACCCAACCAATTCCTGAAGACAGTCAAGTTACTTGCCGTAGGACCCCCAAGCCTGTTCACTGAACCACTAGGAGGAAGATTCTGTAGAAGCCTTAGTACATCAACTTGTAATAGAATATAGATTGTCTAGTCCTTAAGACTCAGCAGTCAAAAAGACCTGCACCAGCACCTCTGGTTTGCCTTCTCAGTAAAATTAGCAGACTTACAGTTGCATTCTCACATAGCCTCCCTATTCGAATCTCTCAGTGATCACCTGATGCACTTGAGGAATATTTCTACAGAAAATATTGGAAGAGGCTGCTTGCCCAATTAGAATTTCCTTATGTAGGCTGCCTAGGCCTTTCAGTGGTTAACTGGTCATTAATGAGCTGCCTGCTCACTCCCACCCACCTGGGAGATAATGACACATTTTTAGGGGTAGTTATCCCATAACCAACAGCTAGTGGTGGAGTGCATTTGCTTCCATCTGTCCCATACCTTCTAACAGCTTCCATTCCTCCTAGTGGGTCAGTGAACACTCATTTAACAGTTCGCTTGGGTGTTTGTGTCCTATTTCAATTTATTTAAATAATAATAATCAGTAATTACATTCATCCTTGACCAAACTTGGTCATAATTACAAAAATTTGTAATTAAGATTTAACATAAAGTATTTTGCAAACAAAATAATATTCTCATAATTTGGGTAGGTGACATACACCCCCCTTAAGTCTCAACATCGTCCTCGATGTTGGTTAATCACTCTCTGAGTGTTCCTGAAACAAAGTTCGGTATGCCCCCCACATACTACTCTCCAACTCCCAGGTTGCCTCTTCTGGTCTAAGGTGCTTCCATTGCACCTTTACCTTCCCAATGGTGCGATTCCAGAGTAGAGTTTCCCTCCTTTTGAGGATACAGTCTGGTTCCACCTGAAAATCGTCGTCTTGTCCCACCTATACATCATTGCAATTTACAACATGAGTAGCATCGTATACATACTTCTTTAAAAATGATATATGAAAAACATTATGTATATTTAAATTTGGTGGCAAATCCAGTTGGTATGCCCTTGGTCCAACCCTTGACGATATTTCAAAAGGACCAAAATACCTGGGTGCCAACTTAGCATAGCTTCCCAATTTCAATGAACTCTTTTTCAGTATTACCTTGAGAAAAACATGTTCACCAACCTAGTTTTCTTTATGAGTCCTTTTAAGATCTGCTTGACTCTTTTGCCTATCTTGGGAAGCTTTGTAGATTTCTTTGTACCTATTTCACAATTAGTTCTAACTACTACAACAATTCAGGTCCTAAAACAACTCTATTTACTGGATCATTCCAAGAAACAGGTGTATCACATTTCCTACCATAAAGAATTTCAAAAGGGCTAAGTCTGGATGATGCATGATAATGATTATTATATGCAAATTCTACTGAATGAAAGTAGTCTTCCCACTTACCAGGCTGATCCTTAACATACATTCTCAACATGTCTTCCAATACCTGATTCACTCTTTCTGTCTATCCATCCGTTTGTGGATGAAATGCTGTGCTAAAGTTTAAGGTGGTATTCAACCCTTTAAACAAGGACCTCCAAAAGTTTCTAGTAAACTTAGAGTCATGATATGAAATTATCACTTTCGGTATACCATGTAGTCGAAAAATCTGCTTCATGAATATTTCTGCAATGTCTGGAGCCTTATGAGTAGTCTTCACATGTATAAAATGTGTTGCCTTGCTGAGTTTATCCATCCCCACTATGATAGAGTCATTTTGTTTCTGATTTTTGGGTAGTCCAGTAATAAATTATATGCTTATCACTTCCCATTTCTAGCTAGGTATAGGCAATGGCTACAACAGTCCAGCCGGATGTTGATGGTCAACCTTCACTTTTTGACAGTCCAAACACTTCGCTATGTACTATGCTGCTTCATCCTTCATTTTGGGCCAATAGTACTCTTTCCATAGCATAGTAATGGTTTTCTCATAACCTGGATGACTAGAGTAATGGCTTTTGTGCATCTCATTTAAAATCAGAATTTTTACTTCTGGTATGTTGGGTACATACAATCTATTTTTGTATAATAATAGTCCATTTTCCTTTAAACTGTAATCTGCCATAGAATTTTCAGAACTGTTATTTGCTATCTTTTCTTGTAATTTTCTATATTCTTCATCTGTTTCACTCCTTTCAAGGATCTGATTTTCTAAATTTGTTGAGTAAGTACTAATGGCTGAAATAAAATTCAATTTTGCTTTACAACTTAATGCATCAACAAACTTGTTCTCTTTCCCTTTAATATGCTGAATTTCGAAATCATACTCACTTAGAAAAGTTAACCATCTAGCTTGTCTAGTGTTCAGATTTGTTTGATCTAATAAATATTTCAGACCCATGTTATCTATCAACAAGGTAAGCTTTCTGCCAATAAGGTGGTGACGCCACATTTTTAAAGCATGAATTACTAATAATAACTTTAAATCATAAATAGAGTAGTTCTTCTCATGCACTTCCAGCTTTCTAGATTCGTATGCAATAGCATGTCCCTCTTGTGTTAGGACTCCACCGAGTCCGTCATTACATGCATCTGTGCAAACTATAAAATCCTTATTAGGATCTGCAATCTTCAGAATAGGCATTGTAGTTAGTAACTCCTTTAACTTCTTAAAACTATCTGAACATTTCTGATCCCACACAAATTCTTTTCCTTTCTTCTACAAGGAGGTTATAGGGTTTGCAATCTTTGAAAAACCCTCTATAAATTTTCTGTAATATCCAGTAATACCCATAAATGATCTTACATGTGAAACATCCTTAGGAACTGGCCAATCATTAATGGCTTTTATCTTATCGGGGCCAACCGAGATTCCTTCCTTAGAAATTATGTGTCCTAAATACTGAATTTTGTCCTTGTGAAATTCACACTTACTAAACTTAGTGTATAGTTGATGATCTCTTAGAACTTGTAAGATAATTCATAGATGTTCGTCATGCTCTTCTTTGCTTTTAGAATACACTAAAATGTCGTCTATGAACACAATAGCAAACTTATCCAAATATTTGTGCAGAATATTGTTCATCAAACACATAAATACATCCGGGGCATTAGTCAAGCCAAATGGCATGACTACGAACTCGTAATGTCCATATCGAGTTCTAAAGGCTATTTTGAAAATATCATCATCCTTCACCCACACTTGATGATATCCTGACCTTAGATCAATCTTTGAAAATACTGTTTCTCCATGCAACTAATCAAATAGATCGTCTATGCGGGGCAACGGATATCGATTCTTGATTGTCATCTTATTCAGTTGGCGATAATCTATGCAAAGTCTTAGGGTACCGTCTTTCTTCTTAACAAATATGACAGGTGCTCCCCAAGGAGACACGCTGGGTCTTATATAGTTTTTATCAATCAGTTCCTTCAAATGTGATTTCAACTCATTTAATTCTAGTATATTCATCCTATGTGGAGCCTTAGAATTCGGTATTGCTCCTGGTATTAACTCAATGGTAAAGTCTAGATCTTTTTTAGGAGGTAATCTTGGAATCTCCTGAGGAAAAACATCTTTGAAATCCTTTAGGATAGGTATGTCTTCTAGTTTCAGTTTCTCCTCTTTACAAATAAACTCATCATTTACTACATTTACCGCAAACAATTGACATCCTTTCTTAACTACCCTCTTCACTTGCATGGCTGAAATCTGTCTAAGGGATGTCTTTCTTGGAATACCTTTTACTTCTATAGTTTCTCCTTCATCATTTAAACATGTAAAACTATTATCATAGCAATTCAGAATGACATGATGGGCTTCTAACCAGTCCATCCCGATTATAATATCATAGGATCCTAAAGGTGAAACATTCAATTTGGTTTGTGTTTTAAACTGATTCATGGAAAAAGCACAACTTTCAATAAAATCTGATACTTTCCTCTTTGTTCCTATTGCTAGTCTAACTAACCAAGATTTACTAAACTTTTCTATTTTCAATTTAAAACTTTCTACAATATTTGGTGATATATAACTTAAGCTTACACCTGGATCAATCAAAATAGTAACAGGATGATTTTGTAGCATACCTTCAATCTCTACCATAGAGATTTGATGATCTGCTTGTCTGTTGTCGAGCGATGCATTAATTATGGGCATCTCCCTTGCCAACTCTCCAACAATAGGTTCAGTCTGTATGGAGTGAATGTTGTTAGCTATCTGCTTCCTCTTGGAGCTAGCTGATGCATAATGAGGACCTTGACACTCAAAACATTTGATAGGTGCCTTTTGATCATTAGTTCTGGTAGTATTGGGAGTGTTTCTAGGAGCTGTAAAATTCTACTGCAGACTGTTTCTGTGGTTGTTTCCTTGAAAATTCTGATTCTGAAATTTTTTCCTTTGGAAACCAAAATTCACACTAAACCTGAAATTTTCCTTTTTCAGCTCAAAATTATTGGGTTTATGACTTTTCCAGTTTGATATTCCTTCTCTTTTTCGATTAGTGTCATAACAGAAAGTTGATTTCCTCATGGCCTCTTCTAAGGTCTTTGGATTGTCATACTCGATTCTATCCTTGATGTTGAAAGGTAGACAACTCAATTATCTTTGGATCTTCAGTTTTTCTTCCATGAAATATGGCACATATCTCAGTAAATTCAAAAATTTACTGTTCATTTCCTTCATGTTCATGCTTCCCAGCTTTAAGTCATAGAACTCCTTTGATTTTTCTTCATAGTATTGTTCTGATAAGAACTTCTTTTTAAAGTATCGTTTGAAAGTACTCTAGTTTACATCCTTGTCCTTCATGCCCTTCACTCTTTTGAAGTCTTGCCACCAAATATATGCCTTCCCAATTAAGTTGTAGATTTCCATCTTTACCTTTAATAATTCAGAATAATCATATATATGGAAATACGTTTTCATGCCGGACAGCCAAGATTTTGTTGTCTCTCCTTTTTCAGTTTCACCATTGAAGGTTGGGGGTTTGATTTTCTTAAACTCCCCTTAAATCTGTTCATATTGTTTGTGACTTTTTCTTTTGGGTTTGTAGTCTCCTTCGCTACTGTCACTTGAATAATTTTGTTTCTTTTTGGGTTTGTCATGAACAGCTTCTGATGATGTAGAAATATTGTTTGCATCATCAATTTTCATCTTCTTACCCCTGTCTCGATGAGGTAAATCCTAAATCTTGGAGGTATTCTCAATTTCTCTATTTTGTTCATCAGTTGGGAATTGTTCGAAGAGTACTTGATTAAGTTCTTCTTGTGCTTTCAAAATTCTCGCATTATCTTGTTTTACAGATATGATTTCTGCTTTGAATTCTTGAAATATTCGTAACAATCCTGATGAATTGTCATTCAATTCACCATGGAATTCTTCTCCTTCGAAATGCTTTCCTGCGCTATGACTATTGGGTTAAAATATGTCTTCTAAATGTTCAGTTGATCCTTCCATACCTGTAACTTGAAATAATTTCTATGTAACACAAATAGTTTAAATTTTTGAATTAGTACGATTTCCGTTGTAAATAAATTTTCTGTTGCGTGTTCTTGGACCTTTTTCAAGCCTAGAGTTTGAAAATGAGCTCTGATACCACATGTAACATCACAAAAAATACCAAAAATTAAAAAAAAAATTATAATAGCAATTCATTATCAAAGTCATTAATGCGGAACATATAAATTAATTAAATTTTTTAACTAAGATAATGAATAACGATGACACGTCATACTTCTCAAATAAAGTAATATATATTTGTATTTACTATTTCAAATTTGAACGGCTGCTAAACTTCTTAACGAAAGATTCTTTTATGATTATGCATACGAGTACAGTTTGCAAATTTGCTTAAGTTCTGAATATGATTACATGTTGTACACAGTTTGTACTATTGTGATGTTCTTGATGAAGTGTTGACAGTTTGTTTGTATGTTGACAAAGCTGTCCTATGAGCTACCCTGGGATTTACTTAGCTATGATTAGCTAAGGCATTTAAAAAATGTTTCCATGTGCAGAATGCAGGTAATAAATTCTACCACAACCCTGAGTTAAGAGTACATGAGTTGATCAATTCATCGTCAATATAACATGAAACAAAACTAAGTACTACCCTGCAAAAATAAGTTACTAGACATATGGGTATTTTGGTTACAATCCTAGTTAGTATGTGAAATTAGTGATTAGTATCCATGCTATGAATTCATCGTTAAAGTGTACATTGCCATCTTTTAATTATACTTATGTTATTATATTTGTCATTATAATTTGCAATACAAAGCAAATTTATAAAATATATTATCAATAAGGCATGTATGCTATGATCTAGCATTATAGAATATATTGACAAAATTGAAAACTATAGCTAAGACTTTATTTCTTTTTAAAAAAATGGATTACAATATATATAATAAAACTATAGCATGGAATTACATATTTGATAGTGTCTATGCATAAACATTTTGGTATAGTAATACCATTGATACGATGCCCATAACAAACCTTTGGACTATATAATGATGTGCATTTTATGGGTTTAACACCACAATCAATTGGATTTGTGACAGGTAATAAAGCTTAGTCCTTAACATGCTTGAACTAGTGATGACAGGTCTTAGCTATTAATGTCGATCCACTTGATGGTGATGTGGAAGCTCTACTGTAAGATCTTCACATGCTTGTGATTTCAATGATCGCCATTATGAAGCTAAGCTATCCTATGCACAAGCTCTCGACCCGCTTACTTGGTAGTTTGTAGATGCAGCTATTAAATGGTATTGATTGTACTGCAGGTTTGATTATCAATGTGACTTACCAGCAGTTGATCCACCGTTGATTTTCCTATGATCTAAGGTTGTGAACAAAACCCTAAACTTGCGATGCTAAGTGATGGAAGTTGGTTTCTTGTCTTCATTGTTACGCTTAGTGGTGCTGACCAAATGCTACGATGTACATTTTTTTATTTTATGAGAGGAGGACTCCTCCTCGATCTTGAACCTAAGACCTAAGTGAAATAGTTTAAAGTTATAGGATTATGCTTCATGCCATAGAGCCACAATACAATCATAATAAGTGTGGTTCTTCTGTCAGCTATTGAGAGTGGTTTGTATTTGGCTTTCGATTCTTCCAACAGATCGTATCGTCTTCTGAGTCTTTGCATGTATGAATGCTGCAACCAACCTATGGCTTCGTCGTCCTTGTTTGGAGTGAAGCTTCTAAGCTCAGAAACTCCGTTCTAATGGGTAGGTAATTTGATACTGAGTGTAATACGATGAACTTTCTTTTTATTTACATTTGCATGCTTTTAACCCTTCGAACTTGTAATTTGGCAGGTGCCCACTTCATTGGAAGGTTACTACGCAAAGGGTTTGAGAATGGAATGCTGCTACTGCTTCCCGGGAAGCTCCGGTGGTTCTCGAAAACCTCATAGGTTCCCTTTTGCATGGTTTTGATGGCGACTATCATGTTGCCGAGAGTTGGAACTATTCGACTCGTTTTTCGGTTATGGCCGAGTGTTGAGTTCTAGGGTCTTAGTTTGATGAATACTATACAGTGGATAACCTTCACTAGTTTAAAATGGCTATTCAGCTCTTTGATGCCTGGTTACACTGTTTGCTAAGAGCTTAAAAATCGTATGTTAAATGTTGTTTGTTAAGGGTATAACCCTGTGTACTTTGTTGCTCAATGGTCTTGTTCAATGTTTTTGGTTGTTACGAGTTAACTTCTGTATAATATGGAACTTTGACAGGTTCGAATGTAACTCTCATATAAATTTTGAATGTTTAAACCGGAACCGATGGTTCTTTTGCATTTATAAACAATGACTCGCTTTTGTTATGGAAGGTTGTGTTTTCAAAGCAATGTTTGAGAATTGTGCAAATAATGGTCAAGGTGGTGCTGAGCAACGATAGTTGATTGTAGATAGTTGTTCTCTATGGTTCGTCATCGTTGTTAATTTCTATGTTTTTGGAAATGTGATGAGACTAGTTTGGCTATCAAGTGTTTTGGAATGGCTATGCCACAATAGTTTACTTTGATTCGCGAATGTGAACCTACCTGTAGCTTTCGTTCATTATCTGGATTGTACCAGTTGAGTTTTGTACCCGAGACTTAACCTGTGTAATAAATGTTTTTGATGCTGTGTATGTGTTCTTACTTGGATTATGAGCTATTGGAACACATTAGTACAGAATCGTGCTTTCTGTTAATTGTAGAATATTGTCTTGTAGTAGTCTCGAATTGTTAGTTAGGGTTTGGAAAATCTATAGCTATTAGGCTCAAAAAATAATGTCTAAAGTTTGCCATAAAAGATTTTAGAAGAAAATTATGAGCTGTGTATACAGAGTTAGGGTTTTGATACTACTGTAGATGGAAGTATTTGTATGAATTCAAACCAGAGCAAAATATGTGAAACAATGATAACTAGAGATGAAATAATAAGTGTTTACTTGTATACAATCAATACAGAGAAAAGTTTTGTAGCTACTATATTTATTGAGAAATGAAGTGCTTTAAAACATTAAATTTAAAATGTTGAAATGCATAATGTTACTATCTAAAATAAATATAGTTAAGAGAAATATATGGAACAGTGCAGAAGCATACTATGATTTCCTTTTAGGTATTATTCAAATAAATTCTATACTGTTGTTGATGCTATACTGTAATGTTTTCTATGTTTGAAAATAGGATAGAATTTTAATAAAAACATTACTGTAATCATCTTTCCAATCAATGGCATTCTTCCTATCACTTATCTTTCCTAATTTGCTTCTCTATACTGGAGTATGATGCAAAGAACATCATGGGGAAAAATATAGAGATGCTTATCAAATCAAATATTTCACATAGCTTTTTAATTCAAAATCATACTTAGATCAGAACATAAAATAATTGCTTTTGCATGATTGGTTTAATAATTCTATAATGCAAAAACATTTAACTGTAAAAAAAAGTAGGAATAGTAAAACCTGGTTAGCTGTAGGAGAAACAAATAGCCCAAGGAACCTGTTCCACCCAACCAATTCCTGAAGACAGCCAATTTACTTGCCTTAGGACCCCTGAGCCTGTTCACTGAACCACCAGGAGGAAGATTCTGTAGAAGCCTTAGTACATACCCTTGCAATAGAATATAGATTGTCCAGTCCTTAAGACTCAGCAGTCAAAAATACTTGCACCAACACCTCTGGTTTTCCTTCTCAATCAAATTAGTAGACTTACAGTTGCACTCTCACATAGCCTCCCTATTCGAATCTCTCAGTGATCACCTGATGCACTTGAGGAATATTTCTGCATAAGATATTGTAAGAGGCTGCCTGCCTAATTTGAATTTCCTTATGTAGGTTTCCTAGGCCTTTTAGTGGTTAACTGGTCATTAATGAGCTGCCTGCTCACTCCCACCCACCTGGGGGATAATGCCACATTTTTAGGGGTAGTTGTCCCATAACCAACAGCTAATGGTGGAGTGCAATTGCTGCTATTTGTCCCATACCTTCTAATAGCCTCCATTCCTCCTAGTGGGTCAGTGAACAGTCATTTAATTTGTTCCCTTGGGTGTTTGTCTCCTATTTCAATTTATTTTAGTAATAATAATCAATAATTACATTCATCATTGACCAAAATTAGTCATAATTACAAAACTTTGTAATTAAAATTTAACATAAAGTATTTTAAAATAAAATAATATTCTCAAAATTTGGGTAGGTGACACATACCCCCCAGGAGAAATTTTTCATTTTTAGATTCCCTGAGGACGATGGGAGTGGATCTGGGATATCGACACTGGAGTCTAGGAGGAGATTTTAACCTGATCACCTCCTTAGAAGAGAAGAAGGGAGGGCGACAAATCCTGGATGCTGAGAGCCGTCACTTTAGTGACACCATTGAAGCCCTTAAACTTGTGGATGTTATCCCTAGGGAAGGAAAATTTACTTGGAACAATAAAAGGTGGGGTGATATTCACATTGCATCGTGTCTTGATCAGTTCCTGTTCTTGGAGTCAGTTATGGAATATGGTAGTGAGGTTGTCTCCTCCATCCTTCCTGCCTCTGGTTCGAATCACTAGCCCATGGAACTTTGGTGGACTGGGTTGGGCTCTCAGTTCAAGAAGCCCTTCGGGTTTGAAAAATTTTGGTTAGGCCATCCTAATTTTAAGGGGAAGGTCACTCAATGGTAGGAGGAGCTCAGCACTGGTGAAGGTCAGAGTATGTATCGGTTTCAAGAAAAATTGAAGACTCTCAAGGAGAGAATCAAGAAATGGAACAAGGAAGAGTTTGGCAATATTATTGAAGGAAAAAGGCTCTGTAATCTCATCTAGTGGAAATCCAAAAAATAGGGATGGCATTGGGCTATACCCCAGATCTACAGGATGAGGAATCCGTGACCTATTCCAATTTGTTGGAGAGGGAAAGTCAGGAAGAAATTATCTGGAAACAAAATCCCGCGTTAACTCGCTCCATGAGGGGGAGAGGAACACCAAATTATTTCATCGCTTTGTGATCCAGAATAAAATGTAGAATAGGATTCTTAAATTAAGAAGCAAGAATGGTGAGAGGCTGGAGACCAGGGAGGAAATAGCCGAGGAACTTAGCCACAACTTCCAAGATATCATGACTAAATCCAACATGGACAGAAGAGGCTATATTGGGAAGATCACCCAGAACATCCCTTCTTTGGTCACTCAAGAACAGAATGAGCTTCTCCTAAGACCTATCTCTATATCTGAGGTTGAAGAGGAAATTCATCAAATGGCCAATGGGAAAGCCTCTGGTCCCGATGTCTTCACGACCAACTTTTTTCACTTTTTTGGGGATCTTCTCAAGGAGGAAGTATGGGAGATTGCGGAAGCCTTTAGATGTTCTGGGAAAATCCTCGCTGCTTTCAATGCCACTTTCCTATTCCTCATTCCTAAGGGTGAGGGTGCTAACTCTCCTGACAAGTTCTGCCCCATATCCCTATGCAATGTGATCTACAATATTGTGACCAAACTGATAGAAAATCACCTCAAGCCAATACTCCCTTCTATCATATCCCCCGAGCAGTCAGGTTTTATTAAAGGAAGGAAAATTATGGATGGCATCATCCTGGTCCATGAGGTTATGCATTCTCTCAAAAGAGACAAAATCCTAGGAATGATGTTAAAATTGGACATTGCCAAGGCCTATGATAAGTTAAACTTGTCCTTTATGAAATATATGTTGAGAGCCTTTGGTTTTTCAGGTGATTGGGTCAAATGGATCATGAACCTAGTGTCCTCCACCTTCTCCTCCATTTTTCTTAATGGGACTCCCATAGGCTTACTCAATCCTTCTAGAGGTATTCGCTAGGGGGACCCTCTATCTCCCTTCCTCTTCATTATCATGGCTGAGGGACTGGCCCGTTCTATTAAGGATCTGCAAGGTAATGATGACCTTCAGGGACTCATCATTCATCCTCGTGCAGACTCTCTCACTCACCAATAGTTTGTGGATGATACGATGTTGATGGGTCACCCATCTATTTAGGAGGCTAGATAGATCCGGCAATGCCTTTCATATTTTGGCAATGCTTCAGGGCTTGAGGTAAATCAACAGAAATCTAATATTTTCTTTTTTAACACCCCCAATATTACGAGAAGAAACATATGTCGCATTTTGGGCTTCCAGGAGAGCTTCCTTCCATCCAAATATCTGGTGTTAAGATCCTAGTGGGAATCCTTCACTAACACCTTGGGGTTTTGGTGTAATGGTTCGTATCATTTTGTATCAGAGATTCCACCCAGGTTTGAGTCATATAGAGGGTGGCAACATCGGCATTGCAGTGTTCGTCTGGGGCTTGTACGGCTCAAAGGGGACACCACTGTATGGGCGCACATCTAGCCCAGATTCTGGACTGTGGAGCGTGGTGGGATGTTAAGATCCTAGTGGGAAGCATTCACTAACACCTCAGGGTTTTGGTGTAACGGTTCGTATCATCTGGGTGCCCCTTTGGTTGATTCGATGGCCCACTAGGGGTCTTGGCAGGATTTTCTGGATAAGATGTGGCAAAAATTAACCAACTGGACTCTTTGTCCCCTCAATTTTTCTAGTCGTTTAGTTTTGGTTAAGGCTCTACTCCAGGAAATGCCCATCTACATGTTTTCGACCTTGATGTCTCCTAAATCCGTTCTAAAAGAGATTAGAAACATCCAGTGTAATTTCCTTTGGAGTGGCCAAGGGGATCTCAGAAAATGGGCTTTGGTCAAATGGGACATGATTTGTTCCCCTAAGGAGCAGGGTGGCCTTAATCTTCAAGACCATAAGCATGCCAACTTTGTCTCAGGCACCAAGGTCTGGTGGTGTTGGGTCTCTCATTCTCAAGAACCATGGGACAAACTCTGGGATGTTAAATATGCAGCGAATTGGGAAAAAAAAATCTTGTTCGCTTCTCTGAATCGCCTTCGGGATTGCACATTTGGAATTTGGCTACTTTGGGTCAACCCCTAGTTTAGGATAACTTCTTTTGGGAAGTTCGGAATGGCCATTGTACCAAGGCATGGGATGATGCTTGGAAACAAATGCCTTCTTTAACTATTAGTGTGGAAGCACCTCAGTTTATCCAAGAATGCACTATTAATAATAAATTCCTGGTTAAGGATCTTTGGGATTCATCCTCCTCGAACCATGAATTCAGAGTCTAGGCGGGTCGTGACTAGTGGGTGCCTTTCAGCCCCTTGGAAGAACTTAATCGCATAGAGGATGCCCTAAATTCTAGGATAGTTAAAATCCATAATGAGGAAGATAAACTCAAGTGGGGCTTCAAGCCCACTGACAATGTTTCCTTGAAGGAACCATACAATACCTGACCAGGTTTCAATAATATGGCTCTAGTGGAGAAATGGAAGAAATTATGGGATGCTAACCTTTGACCTAAGATTTTAATTTTTATATGGTTAGTGCTGAGAAAACACATCTTAATAGGTGATCATTTACAAAAAAGGGATCTTAATGGTCCATACCAGTGTGTTCTATGTAGCAGCGTGGAGGAAACAATGCTCCACCTCTTGGAATCATGTCTGTTTTCCTCGTGCCTTTGGGATAGGGGTGCGGTGACATTCAGATGTTCAGCTTGTGTCTGGGATAACCTAGTCTAGACTCTTTGTGACTATCCTAAAGACCCATTCATAACTCAATGCTTAACTGCTTATGGCAAGTTTTCCCATACTTTCTTTCTTGGGAGGTCTGGAAGGAGCATAATTCCAGAATTTTCAGAGAAGTGACGAATTCAGAGGAATGAGTTTGGGCCTTTGTCTAGAGAAAGTTGATTGAAACTATCAAATTACATGTCCAGAATGTCAAAGACTGGGAGGCTATCGCTTCCGAGACTCTCATTTTGTGCTCTTGGGGCATTATTAGGGTCCTTCCATGTTTTGGAAAACCTAAGAATCCTTCCTCGTCTGCTGACAGCCTTGATTCTTGGTCTTCACCTCCTCCTAGTTTCTATAAGTTGAATTTTGATGGCGCTTCGAAGGGTAATCCTGGCCCATCCTACTACGAATGTGTTCTCAAGGATATAGAAGGGTTAATGATCAGCTTCAAAATTGGCCATTTTAGGCATGAGTCTAAAATTGCTACTGAGCTAGAAGGTCTTCTTCAAGGAATCCAGCTCGCGTGTACCCATAACAGTACCCCCCTTTTTGTGGAGGGTGACACGAGAATTATTCTCCACATGGCCTCTGAGGTTCATAGGGGAAAACGTATCTCAAAGGTGGTGACGTCGTGGCGGTTGTAGGGAAAGCTGGATAATTTAGAATCTATGCTAACTCTAGGGATGGCTATTTCTTTCTCCCATGTTAAGCGCAATGGGAACAAGCGGGCGGACCTTCTTGCTAACCTTGGGGCAGTGAATCACTTCGACCTAAGCGCCCAAATGTGGGAAAACGTGTAAGGATATTCTCTCCTGTGATATGATGAGTTACCATGTGGATCAGGAAGGGTGACGTCTGGTGGAGGCTCATACTGCCACATGATCCATTCCTCCTTGGTTATTTTGACCTTCCTTTAAAGGATGATTGACGAGAAGTATTTTCATCCCTTCCCCGTGGAGTTTGTTATCTTCTTAATAACTTATAAAGGTACTTCTACCATGATTAAAGGAGGGAAGAATTTAAGTGAAGCTGATGCGAGAGATCACCACCTTCAATTGTAGTATGATTTTCCATTAATGGATAGTACTGGGTTCATTATTATTGTGGGTGGCATAACTCTTTTTAAACCCATGGAAGGTGGTAGACATGAACGTAGAGTTCAGAGATTTAGTTGCATGCACCGCCATTTTTTTTTTGGCTGTGAAAAAGATTGAGGTCTGTAAGAGGTTAGACAGTATGGTTGATCATTGTAATTGGGATAGATGCAGTGACAATGCAGGTTGTTGTCATTATTGGGTGGGCGAGACTTCTCAAAGTGAATCCAGTGGGAATTTCTCCTGCGCCCAGCAAAAGGCCCATTGGGAATCCAATGCCTTTGTTTGAGATGTTCCCCCAGACCTCTAGAAAGAGATTTGCACTATGGAATGACAATTATGGAACCAGCTTGATAAGGTGAATTTGGATGCGGAACATCGACAGACTGCAAATTGGGTTATGGAATCAGAAAACACCACCGGTTGTTTCATCCTGTATGAGCTCACCATTGTGCTCTATTGGGTGATGAAAAATATTATGGGTTTCACTCTTTGGGATAGGATGGAGCACCAGTTTGCAAATGAGATGCACAACTATGAAAGAAGCATTCTTGAGGAAACCAGTGCGGTCCACCGCAATCTAGATTTTCTCCTTCAGGCTATGGAGCTTCAACCTCCTTTTGCGCAGCCGATGGCTTCTTCGGTTCCTCGTCCTAGGCATTGTCCTGATTTTCATTACATTCTGTTCTAAGCTAGTGTGTGGGATGTTTAGCGTCTGGTTTTTTGGGTGTCGGTTTATTGTCTATTGTGTCTTTTTTCTAAGCTATCGATCGCTTATGGTAAAGAAGGTCAATAGTATGGGTATTTGGTTTTCATTTCTATTTTAGGAGGTTTTGTTGTATAAAGGATTGATAATGGGAATCAAATGGCCTGCGTGCCTATGTTTTGTTTTAGCTCTGTAGTATCTGTAGTATTCGTCTCTGTAGTATGTATGGTCAGGAAAATCCCTCTATGGAGGTGATGTTCTTCAGTCCGGAGATTCAGTGTGATGGCATGGCTATGACCTTTTTGGGCTCAGATGTAAATCTTTCTCTTTTAATATAAATTTCTCTCTTCTTACTTACCAAAAAAAATACTAGTTAATTGGATGAAAGACAACACGAGACCACAGATCCTAAGAGATCATCGAGGTTAACAAGGACTCATAATGGTGATTTAGCTTGATTTTTTTGAATCAGATAAGTTCTTATGTAAAAAATGATGAAACAGTTCACCTCTATGATTCTAGCATGGTTCAAGTAGATAACACATATTTCATTAAATTTGGAATTAAACACTCAATCTAGAATTCCTAAATAACCAAAAAAACTTAATTATGGGTTGTTCTTGTAATAAAATATTTCCAATTTTAATGAAATATGTGTTAGATCTAGATAAAAGAAAAAATGAGGCCATCAAAATGAATTTCCATAGTGGGTGGTGAAATCCACCAAGGATGCATCTAAGTAATGATAGAATGAAACAATTGTAGTGGCCTAACTTGGGTTGATGAAACCCAAGTTATGATGCACTATTTGCAGCTTTAGGTACCTTCAACAACCCCATGATCAATTCACCTAGGTAGACATCCTAACAATGCCCATTTGGGTTTCCTCTTCACAATGATAGGATGGGGGAACAATCATCAGTTAAGTGTTCACGTTTATTAGAGACATATGTGATGAATTAAACAACCAAAACCATAAAAATAAGACATTAGTCTTAGTAACATTCCAACTAATCAAATCCTCCTAATATGCATTCACCCACTAATTAAGTGTGAGGAGGGATCCCAACAATTATTCAACTTAACCTAATGATCCAACAGTTAAGTGATGTCTAACTTCAAACATGCATTAAGATTCCATCAATCAAACAGGCTTTCAGTTAGATTATGTGAATCACAACTACCCTCCAAATCAAAATTATTTTGATTAGTTATGCAATAGTAAATGAAAACTAAGATGCGAAACCAAGGAAACCTCATATTTTTATTTTGTTGTCATCTTTGTTCATCCAACCATCTTGTGATTCCTTCCACACTCTTTACCCAAGCATGTGATGAGATATAGCCTATGCACATTAAGCACATAAACCATAGGCCAAAATTGGAGAAAAAACAAGTAATTTGGTGTAGTATTTATACAACAAATATAACACATACCCAACAACAACTACGGAAATAATGATGCTAAATGACGATGACAATGATGTGATTTTATAATGATGATAACAATTGCAACTTTGATGTTGACAATGAAAATGATGATGACAATGACAATGACGATGACGATGATGATGAGATGAATGATGACAGTGATAACGATGATGCCAATGTGCTTTAAGGCACTGTTCATGGAAATGGATGCCTCAATGGTTTATTTAGTTCGAAAGACATGGTATTCTTCCATGGAAAGTATTTCCAATTCCCTGGGACACATACATATTTCTCAAAACCACATAATGGCGCAAACATTATCAATCATAGGCCAATGATACCTCCAAAACATCACATGCTGTTGGTGAAGGAAAACTTCTTAGTCGTGCATGGTTAGAACATTCCTTTAGAAGTTGAGTTGTAGGTCTCTACCATTGCCATGTCCAAGGCCCTAAGTCCACAAGACCTAGATAAATAGCACCATGGATACAAATGGAAAGTCATGTGGGATTCTTTGAAGAATTATGCATGTATCTAAATGCCCCAATGGTTTCTTTAGAGGCAAAAGCATGGTATTCATCCCTATAATGCCATTCTGAAGGCCCAAGGACACCTTCATAATTCTCAAAACCACTCGATGGAACCAACATACTAAATCATTGGTCACTGATACCCTCAATATGCCATGTGTGGTTTGTGGAGTAAACATACTTAGTTTTATATGTTTAGAAGACTCCTTTAGAGCCTCAGTTTTAGGTCTCCTCCACCAACCATGACCAAGGCGCCAAGTCTACAAGACCTAGATACATAGTTCCATAGATACCACTCCAATGTCATGCATGGTGCTTTGAGGAAAAGACAAGTGGATACCACTCCAATTTCATGCATAGTTTAATAGATACCACTCCAGTGTTCATGGTTGTGGGATCCTCAATGATTTATTTAGGACTAAAAGCATGCTATTCCTCCCTATAAATTCAATCCCAACACCCTAATACATGTACATAATCCTCAAAACACCCTAATGTCACTAACATCCTCAATCATAGGCTAATGAACCTTGAAAGACGATGTGTTGTTGGTGGGTAGAACCTTCTTATCTCTAGATGGATAGAATGTTCCATTAGAGCTTGAGCTTCATGCCTCCTCCCATGACCATTTCACATCCCCCAAGTCCCCAAGACATTGATACATAGTTCCATGGATACCCTTGCAAAGTCACGCATGGTTATTTAAGGAATTGTTCATGGTTTTGGATGTCTTAATGGTTTCTTTAGGGCCAAATGAATGGTATTTCCCCTAGAATGACATTCCCAAGGAATTGAGACACATACTTATTTTCAAACCCACCTACTGGAATTGTCATCATTAATCATAGGCCAATGATACCCTCACGAGGCCGTGTTTGGTTGGTGGATGAAACCTTCTTAACCTTGGATGGATAAAATATTTCTTTAAGCTCGAAAGTTCAAATTTATTTCTTTGACCAATTCCAAGACCTCAAGTCCCTAAGACCTAGATACAAAGCTCAATGGATACCCTTGCAAATTCATGCATGGTGCTTTGAGGCATTTTTTAGGGCTCTATATTCCTTAGTGGTCTATTTAGGGCCAAAGGCATGGTATTCTTCTCTATAACATCATTCTTGAGGTCCTAAGACACCTACATACTTCTCAAAATCACATAATGGTGTTAATATACTCAATCATATCACAATGATGCCCTCAAGAGGTCATCTATGGTTCATTGAGGCAATATTATTAGCCTTGGATGGCTATAAGATTCCATTATGGATAGAGGTTCAAGTCTCCTCCCTTGACCATGTCCAAGTCCCCAAGGCCCAAAGAAATGGATACATAGTGGCATGGATATCTGTGCAAGGTCATGCATGGTTCTCTAGGAATTGCTCATCACTCTAGATGCCCCAATTGTTTCTTTAAGGACAAAGGCATGGTTGTTTTCCATATAACATCATTCCCAAGGCCCTGAGACATGCAGATGCTACTCAAAACCACCTAATGGCAATGACATAATCAATCATAGGCTAATGATACCCGCAAGAGGCAATGCATTTTTAATGGAGGCAATATTCTCATCCTTAGATGGATGGAAGAATCATTTAGAGCTCGAGATTTAGGTCTCCTCCACTAACCATGTGTAAGGCCCCAAGGCCACAATACATAGATACATAGTTCCATAGATTCCCCTTTGAAGTAATCAATGCTTCTTTTAGGTAGTATTCATGGATCTAGATACGTCAATGATTTCTTTAGGTCCAAAAACATGGTCTTCTTCCATGGAACATAATTCCCAAGGTCTTAATACATGTGCATGCTACTTAACACCACCTAACTATAATAACATCCTCAATCATAGTCCAATTATACAACTAGGAGGTTGTGTATGGTTGGTGGAGGCAAACTTCTTACCCCTAGATAGTTACAAGCTTCCTTTAGGGGAAAAGGTTAAGGTATCCTCCACTAACCATGTGTTTTTGTTGTAATACACCGGGATTAAATAAAGTATTATTAAATACTTTCTCAATATTTTATGTTTATTTATTATTTTAAATATTTTTGACAAGAATTCAAAAATAAAAACAACGTAATGAACTATTCTTTTATTAATCAAATATACTGAAGGGGGACATAAATGAAATATTTGTTGCATGAGTGATTGCAAACCCACAATAGGAAAAGAAAAGTGGCTGAAGCTACTGAGTGAGAACTCAAGGTGCAGGAGGCATCTTCCCAAAAATTAGGTCAGAACTCTTAGTTGAGTGCTAAAGAGAAGTAGGCTCATAAATGACCAAGTCCTAAGGAAAATACTATATAATAGTATGTCCATAAGCAGTAGGAGGCTAGCATTGGATGGGGATTGAATCTGATAATGCAAGAAATGGCGCATTAAGTGGATTTTTCTCTTGTGGTTCAGAGATCAGGCTTGGAGGTTCTGAAGCAAGTGAGACTTGGCTACTCTAGGAGTTGGTTGGGAGGAACGATTGTTTCATTTATGTTTTCCAATAGTGGTGCCAGGTTCCTTGTTCCGCTTCTTACTTGTCTAAATTGATTACAGTAGGAGTTTTTATTTTATGTTATGAATCGCATCTAACCCCTGGCAGAATTTCTAGTATGCATCTTAATAGACACAGGACTTATATTATACATCCGCTCAACATATCTCCTATTATGTTTCAAATCCAAAAAATCTGTCATATTACTATTTAGATTATAAAGTATTCATAATTAGTTTATGTATAATTCTACAGATCTCAACTATGATCAAAGTATCTTTTCTATCTTATCTTTCTAATATAAGCATTTCCGCCATATCAAGATCTATATCCTTCTATTTTCAAATGAAAACATTTCTTTCAATTTTATTTCTATGTTCATAGGATAACCATTAGTAATGTTTCCTACTAAATCTTTGTTTCCTTTTCAAGAATAATATAAAATATATTTAGATAAAGAACAGAGTTAAGATACATTTTAGCTCTTACAACATAACTACCGAATATCACCAAGAAACAAATCAAAGTAACTGCTACAGCCTAGTATCCTAATCCTCTGTATAAACTTTAATTTAAAACATTTTAATTTAGGAAACCCTATCACATATCGAGAATCGATAGATCTAGACCCAACATGATTAATGTAAAAATACCTTATATTACACTACAGGTTTGATAAAAATTATAGGTATACTGTAATTGGAATAGAAACCCTCGATTTTCTTACATATACCATTAATGTATTTAGGGTATTCGTAGTATAACTCATTGATCTATTACAAAGTTGCAAGAATACCAACTAATAGTAAAACAAACCAAAATCGAAGTCGACGGAGAATTAGATCATGGATCAAAACCCACTGAGGGTTATAAGTAAGTAAATCCACAGGGTTATGATTTGAATCTTTTTGCAACAAAGAGTAAGAATAGTATTCAAAAGGAATTAACTAAAAACACATGAAAATTACTTTTATAAACCACAATATCATTCTGGAGTTTATCACAGAAATCGTAAAAGACCTTATGGGTCGTATTTAAAGGTTAAATGTATACATTATCGAATAATTACACAGTCTCACAACCTTGTGGCTATAAGCCCATGCTAGTGACACTCACTTCCAACATTATAATCCCTATATTAAAAATATATTACATAGGATAAGCAATCCACGATGGCACTTACATTATAAACTTCGAGTTTATAGACAAACAAAAAATAACACACAGAGCTAATTAAAAGGAAATACTGGATCACAGAGGGCACGAAGGCCTTATCCGGCAGATCACAATCACAAACCCTAACGGTGGACCGGTTCAAATTCTACTTATCTTATGAAGACGAGAACTGAATCCCTTCCCCAAAACGCTGCCAAAGGTTTACCTACAGTGAACAAACAACTCAGTTAGCATTTAGGAGTAAAAACTAAAATAAAATATTGACAGAGTAAGGGTATAATTCTTTTCCTTACCTTGGCATTCTAAGAAGTGGGCCTGGGAGGAGGTGACCCTGTTGCCATCCTCACTCGCGCCCACCTTCTGCAACCATTTGAACACGATCAAGAACTTAAATAACCTTAAACAAAGAATTTACTAGGGTAATTTAAGTGACATATTTCTTACCTGAAGGTTTTGCTATCTAGGCCAAGGGTCGGCTCCTCCCGATGCCTTGTCACTCTAGTTACCTGCAAGTAGATATTAAGTGTTAACCCTGGACTCGAATGTTGTAAAAACGCAGTATAAATTTTCTAATTACTTATTTGAGTTAATATTTTCTTACCTATATTATGGGTAGCACAAGGTCGATTAAATGTCTGTGCTCCTGTCGCAACAACCAACAAGAATTGTGGGGTGGTAGCCTCCAACCTCATGACGACGTCGGACACAACCAAGTGAAGATTGTCGTTAACCACATGCGCATTTTAAACCAACAAACTCACCAAAATCGCCATGAAGTGCAAATTATTTCCTCACAGATCTCACAGACCAACAACGATAACAACTAATGATGGTTCGAACAATCAAAACAAAAACATAAACCCTACTCCAAAAACCCTGCAATCCTAATGCTTTGATGGACGACTGGGATCTCTTTCAACTGTAGGCCATAAAATCCTAGTTGCACTGTCAACTCATAGCCAGGGTTGCTCAGTAAATGTTTCAATCAACCATAGTAAAACATTAAAACATTTAATGACCAACAAACACCATGGAAACAAATCCAAACCTTATTTTGTTGCTTGTAAACCAAAGTCCAACTATGGTAAAAACCCATACCCCCATTACAATAACACGAGTAATGTTGTCAACCTTACACTTGGGACAAAAGTGTTATTTCTTTTCTTTATAAATACCTTAATGCATTGTGGGTTCAATAGTATGCAATAGTCCCCACACTAATAACACTTGTAACTAAAACATAAAACATGAAGTTAAAATCAAGAACTAAGATCAAGACTTAGCTTTAGGTTAAGCAAATCATAATTGAAACTATAACTAGAAAAGTATTTAAAGGGTCAAGAACATCACCCTTAGTTATGACAACAATACACCGCAAGGCTCATAAATACACTATCAAGAACAATTATAATAATGTTGTAACAAACCTTCTAATGCAATGACTATCTTACTTATGTGTTGTCACTTTTGCTTACTAGGAACATAGCGATGTATTACATAGATGTTTTACATAATTATATGCTATAATTTTTTATTTATTTATGGATTTTCAAGGTCCATGACAGTTGCTCGAGGAAACCTTCTTAACCCTAGATGGCTAGAAGACTCCTTTAGTGGTCCATATTTATTTCTCCTGCATTGATCTTATCTAAGGCTAAAAGTCCATAAGACCTAGATACATAGTGTCTCAAAGGATTGGGATGGCTTAATGGTTTCTTTAGGGATAAAGTCATGGTCATCTTCTATGTAATATAATTATGAAGGCCTTAGGACACCTACATAAGGATCTTTCTTTACTTTTATGACTCCAATAAAGGACTTGAGATCCATCCCTCTATGCAAAAACTCTTGATTATGCTCATATCCAACTATTAGGTCAAGTATCAAATTTAAATGGTATATGTTATGGTTCATGGTCTTGATCATTTCCCATTACCTCAATAATATTATGTTAGGGTATAATTCTTTCAATTTCTTCCCCAACTATTTAATCAGACCCATCGCTAGTACGCAATTACCACATATTTCCACCCATATCCCACTTTGATAATAATGATATCTTATACATTGCATGATTTGCTAACTAATAGTTTGAGTGATTTCTATTAGCCCGATATGCCTAAAACCGTCCTTTAGGGCCTAGTTCCTATAATTCCTCTCATGACTATGTCTAAGCTTTGCATACCTAATGTCACTTATATGAATGTTCAGATTCCAAAGATAGTGTTTGCAGTTTATCGGTGCATTTTAAAGCTTCCCTTAGGGTTTAAGGCCCAAGTTTCCTCCTATGACTTTATACAAAAACCTAAGACCCATGCATACTAGAAAAAAACTCATAATGGTGTTGATTTCCTTAATTAGAGGTAAATAATAACCCCCATATGTCATGTGTAGTGCTTTGAGCTGTTATATTTTGTCTTGGAAGCAAAAATATTTTACTTGGGAATAAGGCCTAGGTTTCCTCTCTCAAATATGTTAAGGGCCTAAGAACCCACATATATAGTGCTTAAAACAACCTCTTAATTAGATTAATACCCCCAATATCAATCCAAGGATACCCTTAGGAGGTTTTATGTGGTGTTTCAAGGTATACTTGTTAATCTTATATTCCTAGAGGTTTCCTCTAACGTCCAAGGCATGGGGTTCCTTCCTTAATCATCTCTATGCCCTAAAGATGTATACCTAGTTTTAGTTCCTCCAACGCCCCCATTATCCCTATTATAAGGCCATAGATCTTCTCAAAATGTCATTTTTGTTAGTGTGACAAATCATTATTATCCCTACATGCCTAGAAGTTTAATTTAGGCTAAGGCATAACTTTATTCTCTTAACTCGGTTGAGGGCCAATAGACCTATCACTAACTTGATCAAAACCTTATAATGCAATCAATATCCACACATAGATGTTAAGAATATTCTTAGGAATATATGTGTGTTGACCATATTTCTTCATCCTAAATTCCTAAAAGATTCATTTAGGGCCGAAGGAAGAGGTTTCCTCCCTCGAATATCTCCAAGGATTTGAGACCCATTTTTTGTGCACAAAGCCTAGTAATGATATTAATATCCATTAGAAAATTTAATAATATCAATAAAAATATGCCCTGTCAAATAATGAAATCTCAATTCAAATCATTTTTATTAATATTTTATAATAGTAATAAATTAAAAATGGTTGTATTTAATTATTTGTCAAATATAAGAATCATGGGTATTTATTTGGTTGAATAATGTTGAAAATTAATGTATTTATTTGCTTGAATAATATTGAAAATGAATAGTTGACTTGCGCTATTTAGAAAATCATTATTTGTGAACTTGTTGTGTTTGTGGTGCAACACCTCATAAATGAATCATGTGAGCTTGTTGGTGTAAATAGTGATTAAAAACAATAATTGAATTTGTTGTGATTGTGGTTTAAAACCTCATAAATTAATCATGGGCATTTATTTGAAAGGAAAAAATTGAATTAAGTTATTACAAAATAATTATTTGTGATGTTGTTGTGTTTATTGTGCAAATCATCATATTTAAATCCTTTTTTACATGTCCATGTGACAAATAATTACTAACAAAACTTTGTTACGTCCCTTACAAGAAATCCACCATAAATCATACATGAAGAGAGCTTGTGCATTTTTTTAACAAGGGAAACAATTTCTTATATGGATGAAATTGCATGTATCCCTGTCTTTCTTGACTTGACATGGATTAGTATTTGTTTCCTACCTTTTTCTTCACTCAATTTAAAAATATTCAAGTCCACAATTGGTTGGCAGCTTTAGGAAGCTCCCTATCCATGGAGGATACTTGAGAATATAAGATGTGATAGAATTTGGAATCCTTTTTTTTTGTCATGAATGCAAGTTTCAATATGTTTGACCTCACCTTAACATTAATTTACATTAGACATTGTCAATTTTACGTTAGTTTACGTTTACATTCGTTTCAATATATTTGTTTTGGACATTAGTTTACGTTAGACATTATACATTTTATTACTTAATATTTTATTATTTTATTGAAGTGTCACTCCAAGTTGAGTACTAAGTTACACTTTTCCATCATAGACACAAAAATGGTGACAATCTAACGTTAATAAATTGCTAGTAAAATCATTGTCTAGTTTAGATCCTACATTTTTTTGCTTGTAAGACCAGTCAACATTGTCATGTATTATTTAAGATAGTGGGTTATTGGGAAAGTTAAGGAAATTTGTGCAAAGATAAGTTGACTACTTGGATATCCAAAACTAGCACACAACAAGAATCATTGATTTCAGACTTGTAAAACTAATGAATTCCATTTAAGGATGAAATTACAAAAATATATCAAACTTCCATTTTACAAAATCATATAGAGAAATTTATTATGAATAATAATTACAAAATGTCTTGGTTCCTAAAACAAATGAATGTAGAGGCATTTATATCATAATGGTTTTCTTTCGAAAGGAAAGGTTTACTCCAACATTATGGGACAAGGGACCCCATTCACACAGTAATTCGTTCACTAAAGTTTATGGAGGTGTACATAACCTACCTATATCTAGATTTGAACTTGTGACCTTGTAAGGGGATTCACATGTTCTTAGCATTAGGACCACTTAACTTGTATATTGAATTGCAAAAACCTTCGTTTTTTAAATTTCCCCTAATCAGATCAAATTGATTATTGATAACACCACCAAATGGAACACAAAATTGTTAAAACTATGAGAAAATATAATAGGAAATTAATGAATTGTAATTTATGATGTACAAAATTTGAGGTTTTCAATTTTTATGCAATTTAAGCAACACTCAAACTAACCACATACTTATTTGTATAGAATATATACTATAATTTGATTGATGTATTCATAAAAACATTGAAAATTCATTTAGTAGATATCAAATGTAATTTTAAAAAACTAATACTAATAACTTGCACTATACGATGTCCCCGATAGTATAGTAGATACATACTTCTAGAATAAAAAATATGAAGACAAAAGCTATTTAGTATTCACTATTTAGTTTAGTAGGACATGTTTTTTTCTCCTCGACAAGATTAGGTTGTCTTTTAAAGAAAACTAATAAACTCGGAGAAAAAAACATGAACTTAGGTTTTAATTTGGGTTTCTAAGGGAGAATGTACGACGCAGTTGACATTGTGGTATTTGGATCGGATGAGTGGGAGAATTCCATTCTCCTTTTGCGCGAGCTGTCAGAGGTATGGAATAAGTTGGGTGAGCTGATTATCTAAGGTATCCCCTACATGGAAGGTTTTCATGAGGATGGCATTCAAGGGGTGGAGCTCATAGGAAAACGAGTTGTCATCAATGAGAATGAGTTTAATGAGGTCTCTTCCGAGGAGAGATAGGTCTTTTAAAAAAAATCAGACGCTAATAAATTGGTAGTAAAATACTTGTCTAGTTTAGATCCTACATTGTTTTGCTTGTAAGACCAATCAACACTATCATGTATTATTTAAGATAATCGGTATTGGGAATGTTTATCAGAGGTAAAGAAAGACATGAATACATGAACTAAAGGAAATTTGTACAATCATAAGTATTCTAATAGGAGATCCCTAACAGACAACACAAATCATATATTTAGCTTGTAGTACCAATGAGTTCTATTTAAGGATGAAATTACAAAAATATCTAAAACTTCCATTTTACAAAATGATATAGAGAAAGTTGTTATAAGTAATAATTACAAAATTTCTTGGTGCCTAAAACAAAAGAGTGCAGAGGCATTGATATCATAATGGTTTTCTTTTCAAACAAAAGGTTTAGTCCCACATTGGGGGACAAGGGACCCCGTTGCATAATGATTTGATTGCTAAATTTTATGTAGGTGTATATAACCTATTTGTGTCCATTTTTGAACTTGTGAAATCTTAAGAGGAAACACATGTTCTTAACCATTATACCCATTCAAGTTATATATTGAATTCCAAAAACATCCATTTCTAAATTTTCCCCTAATAAGATTAAATTGATTATTCATAACACTACAAATCCACACGATGGTTTCTTTTAGAGCACACTTTTATCCCTTCTTCAATATCCTTAAACCATGATAGATCATATCTAGTCCTACCATTACCGAAAAATCCCCTCCTTGTTCACCTTTGTTCAGAGTATTTTGTGATGTGTCACCCTTGGAGTCTCCTAATCTCACTCATAAGTTCCCCCATTGTAGCCACAGTTCTTAATACCTTAATCTATGATCCCCTTCCCTAAGGTAAGTTTCATATGCTTCCTAGTCAGCCCTGCCATCATACTTTGAGCAATGGAAGTTTGATTCCTTCCACTCTGTGACCCTCGTACCCCTCCCCAGTATGTCAGTCCTGCATCCGGTACCATCAAATCCTAGTTGTCCACCTTGTGCTCCTATCAAGGAAATGCCAACACATCCATGCCAGAGAATATACCCAGTGGTCCCTGTACCTTGAACTCATCTCAATCACTGGTGATTTCCTATGGACCATATGAGAGGATTCCTTAGTGCCTCTTAGCATGGTTGTTTCTCACGTTGTTGACTTCAACTCCACCATCACACTATTGAGATTCATACAAGGTATTAGTCCCTTCAGTTATTGGTTGAAGACCCCAGATGACTCTGACTCTAGCAAATTGGTGAGTCTATTTGGAACCCCCAGTTGTGTGCTCCCATGGATATTCAAGCTTCTTTGGCGATAGTGTTTGGAATCCGTCCAACTATACGCTTCCTATAGTATCCAGTTTAGATGTAGTTAAGTTTCCCTTTGAGATTCAGACTCTTAGTCGTTGAGTCCATATAGTTGTTGGACACATTCAGATCCAGCAGAGCATTAATGGTTATGGTACCGCATTCAGGATGGATTCCATTATTTCCATGTATCAGCTCTTGATATAAGTAATGGGTTGGACCATGAGCATTTCCCATATTTATGTCCCCTCTGGACCATTATGATGTACACAACAGTTCTTTATGTATTGTTCAAGTCCCCTTTGGACCCCGTTATTATTTGTATATCTTGATACAAGCATGGGTATGCCCAGCTTGTCCATATATTTGAGATTATGTTCCTCATACATTATTGAGGTGATGTATTTCAATTTTTAGCCCTTACAATCTGCATGAAGAATGTGTTCTGGTCTCGAACCAGTTTCTTCTCTCCTCCATCACAATTCTCACACCCCTCAAAAAATTTAGAACCTATCAGGCATACGATGAGATCTTCCCCTCACACATCTGGGGGAAATATGTTAACACCCAAAAATTGTTCACCTAGCTCATCCCCCAAGTCACATAACCCATTTACCTCTTTTTCCTACATTTTTGGCCTCCAAAAATCCCTAAAATGGTAACCAAATGGGAAAAAAACCGTTATTTCCCTCATAAATGAATGAAAATTCTTCAAAAAGATCGAAATCCCCCAAAAAAGGATCAAAATAACCAAGAAAGAAAAAGAAAAAGGGGAAATAGTCAAAATCATGGGGGTTCACTCAATGAACTTGTTACATAGCATGATCGTTCACGAGATATTAAAGAATATTCCTAATTTCATTAAATATTGGAAAATTCCTCCTAAAATTGTATTGTTGGACCCCCCTTCCAATATACCTTTCCAATTAAGAAAACCCCTAGTTTCACTAGATATTGTAGGTATCCATTTTTATCAACCCATTTGTAATACTCCCTTTATATCGTATTATCAAGTTATAACAAACATGATCCCTAACACATCTTATTATAAGCAAACATGATGCTAAAAATAATAGTTTAATGCTAATAATAATCTCCCATTGGGATTGAAGGGGCAACTGATCAAATTTGGTAATCAAGTTCTACAATCAGAAAAGGGTCCTCGATTGGATAACAGACAATAAACTATCCATCAACTCAAACATAGTGAAACAAATATGATCATATATGATGCTCACTCCTTTACAAATGCAATTAAGGGAAAATGTATGTTTAAATTTTGGTCCTCACATTCCTGAACCTATTATTCTGCATCTTGTCACATGGATTGCATATTTTTTTTCATGTATGTATCTCTTACCTCAAAGATCAGTGTGAGAAGCTGGGAACACACTTCATTTAAAAGAGTCATTATATATTGAATCCATCAATGCTACTCTTTTGCAGTACTCACATGTAGATCAAATGAAGGATATTTGTAAGATGTAGGGGTTCGAGAGGGAGTATTCAATAAAAAATGGTCATTCATTCTTCTTACTTTGTGAAGGTTGTATTAGCAGGTGCTAGAAGAGAACCATATCAATTTCAACATAAGGCAACTCAATCTCAATTTTCTTCATTATCTGTGTCTCTACCCTCTAACATCTCAGTAGCGGTTATGTTATTAAGAAAGTGAAAAAGAGAATCTCATTCCACTGCATATAACAATTAACATCCATGTAATGCATCCATTCAACAAGGGGCACCGGAAAATTGCAACTCCTTAATCTCCCTCTATCAAGAAGAATTTGAGACATCACAAAAATTCAAACAAGCAACATATGCTGGCCAAATATCATTGAGCATCATTGAGTATGTTAATATAGCACATTATATTAATAGAGCACATTATTCTCTGGGCCAAATTTCAAATAATAGAGCACATTGACTATGTTAATAAATCAAGAAAGTTGAGTATGCTAATAAGTGGACAAACTCAATTATTTGAGACAAATTAGGAACTTAATATATAGAACTTTTCACCTCTAGCCAAATATACTTGGCAATTGGATTGAAAATGGGATGGTGAAAAATTGTAAATAATTGCATAGTTGGATGAGGATAGGATTCGAGTTTTGATATACATAAAAAGTCTAAATCATCAAAAAAAGAGTCCAAATCTTATAATGTTAGATTACTCCTGTCCAACCCCATACTCCTTCCAACACTGTCCAACCCCATAGTGGAGGTTTTCCCAAATCTCGCCTAATATACTCCATGGTCAGATAGACACGTTTTCTATGAAAACATATCTTAGAAGAATGACAATGAAACTTCTTGCAATAATGCAGAGGCTTCCACCCACAACTACCTTTCAACCATAGTCAGATGGAGGTGGTGTTTTCTAAGGAATGGAAAGCTAAAGGTGAAGAGTTACGAGGAAGCAATGTTGGAATTCAGAGCAATTCTCAACAGCAATACAAGGCTTTTGGAAGCTCATCTAGGACATGCCTATGGGATCTATGAATTGGGTGAATATAAGAAATCTATAAAACATCTATTTTTTATCGTAGACCACAACTCCTACAAGGAATTCATGCTTGAAAATATTCCATCTAAAATCTAGTAGGAGTTGTGCATGGAATAATAGCAATTCTAAATCAACACAACTGCTACAAGGAATAATAACAATTCTAAATCAGCACAACTGCTATAAGGAATAATAAAAATTCTAAATCAGCAGATAATGAGTCGGCAATTGATGCACTTCTCCAATGGGCCTTGGTTTGTTCTGGTCGAACTGACTTCATTGTTTAGTTGGACATTTTTGACATCATTCTACAAATAAGCCCTGATCATTCAAATACTGCAGGAAATATATGGGAGTTTATCTTGGAGAATTGATTTAATCCATAGGTTATTGAAGTTGTGAAAAAGAAGGTAGGAAGAAAAGGGCATTGCTATCAATTCCCCAATCGTCATTTCTATGTTGTGGGGAATGCAACGGGCCCATGCAAACATCTCAATGCCTAGACTCCACAATTTATCAAAGTCTATTGTAATTCACTCCTTTTGAATCCACCTTGCAGCCTATGGAGTTTAATCCATTAATGACTTCACTAGGAAATGATGGGTGAACTTGATCTTAACAATTCACTAGAAATACTATTAAAAATCTTGGCCTTTGATGTTAAACCACAAAAAATTGGGAAATTTTATCCTAAACAATGATAATACAGTCAAATAAGTTGCATTGCAACAATTTTACAATCTTGTAAATTAAATTTAGTATATATCCTTTTATTTTTTGCAATAATTTCAAATGCACCCCACTATTTTCTTTTTCAGGAACCTATAATAAGGTAAAGAACACATTCTTAGAAGGATTTTATATTCGATTTACTCTAACATAGCCCACTTCTTAACCATATATTTCAGAAACGTTGATCCTAATTACATTCTTCTCCCATATGCAATTAGGTCTAGATTTCAAACAATGAAATCTGGGTATAGTATCGGCTCGAAATACTTTTCTTGTAGCAATTGTGCTTACCATCATTTATTTTCTAGTTCGCTATTTTTTAATTTTACATGTAGCATAAATAATGTTCACTTTATACAAGGGAATCCAGACTCCTATGTGTGTATGTGATTCTCTCTTTTATATCTACTTCTCTCTTGTGCAATGTGTTGGTGGTGATTAGTTTTCATTAATAATTAAACTCTTCTACACATTACATAGAATACAACCTATAAAAAAACTAAAAAAAACTCATTTTTAACTTCTTTTTCAATTGTAAAATAGGTTCAAGAAATTATTATGAGAGATCCCAACCTATATGAGCATTGTTTTGATGGATTCATTGGGGAACAAGCCATTTAATTTGGCATGGGTTTCTGTAATGCGAATCGGTATGTGCAATATCTCCATTGCATTGGTTTAGACATATATTATTCTCAAGTGCAGCATTTTGGGATGTTGTCATAAGATGCAATGAGAATAATTGTGGAATGATAGTATCTACTAGAGTACCGAAACTTTTTATAGTTAACAGGTCATAATAATTTATATTTAAAAAAGATATTATAATTTAAAAAATGCTATTTTTTGAAGAATAATAAAGCATAATATTAAAAGGGAGAATTCAAGATGGGGTGAAATATAGGAAGGGATAGTTGTTTCCCATGGTGTTATGTCAAAACAAAACAAGAAGAGAGACATCTTCAAGAACGATTCACTTAGAAAATTAAAAATAGAAACCATGACAAATAAGATGAAAACACTGTACTAATAGAATTGATTTGCATTATCCTAGAACCACTGTCACCTCAGGTGTTACCAACTTGAAATACATTGATTCAGTAAACCCTATTCTGGCCCTCTAAGTCCATAATACAGATAATCTTGGCTAAGCCCAATGTGTGAAGGTAGAGGATGGTATCCTGTTTTTTTATCATTTTATCAGATTAAAAAATCAAGAGGCATACATACATACCTGAGTAACATCTTCTGCAATATTGAGGGGTTTCACATCTCCATGAGGTTCCATAGAAGCAACTGCCTTGAATAGGGTGATCTGTTATTTTTATAATCCCTCTTTGCTTATCCACCAGCAAATTATGAGGTTTCAAGTCCCTGTAAACCCAAATCATTGACATTGTAAGTGGAAGAAGGTAGAACATTGATAGTATGAAAAACCATTTCAGACAAAAAGGCCCAAAATCACAAGAATTGAGGGGAAAATGTTCATTGAGCAATGAAGGTCCAAAAAGACCCCAAATCACAAGAATATAGCTCGAGTAGGATATCCAAATATCTAGATAATCAAGAGCATTACTGGAAATAAAAATAATTATGAAGGCACACAACAACCTACACAATGATGCGTGGGAAATGTGAGGAAGCAAGTTCACATGCTTCAAATTGCAATGTTTTCATGGTATTCTTCAGTTACAGAGTTAAATTCATGCATTTTTTTCTTTAGGATGTACATTATAATGTAAATTTTAACAATAATCTACAAAATTAGCAATAGGATTTGAGAAAACAATATAGGGTTTCAGTTGCACAAAATCCTTTATGCTACAAGTATAAATTATTTAAAATAATCTATGTATTCTGTGCTTTATTCTTCATCAAAATAAAACCCTAAAATCGTAGCAGCAAATTCCTTATCTCGTCTCTAATGCACTCAATGCATAATATATTGAATCCCTTAGATCAAAACCTAGAAAGTATGTCAAACATTAAAAGCAACTAGAAGAAATTTAAATGAAATTGGGAAGAAAAAACTATAGGTCACAAGTTCAATCATTGAAGAATTGAATGGTTGTGGTGCTGGAAACAAGGGCATCAATGAATCAGGAGATTATTTTACATCAAATAATTCATGTACTTCCAATTTTTCCAAGATTTATGAATTAGGTGCTTAGAAAATAGTTTGTTTCCCACCAAAAGGCCCAAAATCACAAGAAAAAAAAACTAAAATTAATAGACCATAAAAGCAACACTGAAATACAACCGCCCAACGAAATGGGATTCTACAAAAATTAAACAAATTGATTTGACTCAAACAAAGAGCACTGCACTCCTCCTAACATCAAAAATTCCTCATTTAAACACACCTATATGGCCTAATTAGACAACATAGAAAATTCAAATATCAATTTTAGTTGAAGATACAAAAACTATAGAGGAAACTACCTTGATAATCTTGGGAGGCATTTTTCTCTCGCTTCGACAATAACTATCAATTTACTTGTTATTTTCAATGACATTACATTACTCTCCCACCATTTCCATGGACAATTATATACATAGATTCTCAGGATGGTTTCATTCGCAGCATCCTACTCACTGTTTCCATGGACAGTTGTATGCACATATTTTATGGATGGTTTCATTCGTGTCCTCCTATTCAAATCCTGTGAGGGGTCATTTTAACACAAGTCTCAAGAAATATTCACCACGATTTTAGCATAATAAACCCCGACAAAGGGAATTTTGTGATTCAGTAACAAGGATGGCCAACAATGGATGAATAGAAACAACACCACCGCCCAAAACAAAAATAGCACAAACACCCACAAACAATGAGGAAAAATCCCAACAGTGAAGTGGATCCCTTTGGCCTCATGGTTTCTCAGATTGCAGGGGTGTAGTCATGTGAAGGTGTTGGGTTCCAATCATGCCAGCAATTCTCCTTCTAATCCCTTGTGGACATCACAGTTCGCTACCTCTACGACAAAAGGTAGAAGGGGCTTAAAAAACTAAGTACAGAAGGGACTTCCCATCCTTGTTCTCAGTTTTTTCCACATAAAATGCAGAGATAATGTGCTTAATTTAATATACCTCTAATATCTCTCAATGTGGATATCTTGAGGAATCATCTACAGAAGGAAAATCTCACAGAGATCGGTGGGAGCAACACCCTCATCATCACACTCCAGCCTCATTTTCTTAAGGCCAACCAATTTCCCCATGTTCTTATCATTGGCCTTGTACACCTTCCCATAGGTTCCTTTTCCAAGATTCTCCAATTTCTCATGAGCATCCATACCTAGTTACAACGCACACAACAAAATAATAAACAACAAAATTCGTAGAGCACAGAATTCTAAGCGTTTGAGAGGAGATGAGCCACAAGATTGCTTGCACTACAAGTTACAGTAATGGATGGCATGTTCAATGGTGATAGATTTAGTAGTAATGGCCAGAGGACATAATTCTAAGGGTTTGAGAGGAGACGAGCCACAAGATTGCTTGCACAACAAGTTACAGTAATGGCTGGCAGGTTTAGTGGTGGTAGATTTAGTAGTAATGCTGGGTAGGCTTAGTATGTAAGGGTAAGGTTAAATTAAAGGTAAGTGTTTTTTTTTTTTTAATATTTGTTAATAATAAAAATGATAAATTCAAAATTTAATAGAAATTTTCAAAAAATAATTTATAAATATAAATTCTAACTTTTAGAAAAAAGTGAAATTCTAATAGACCAACATAAAATATATAGTGTCTACCCGCGACAAGCAAATATTAATAAACAAAAAAAATTATAAATCACCATCTAACTAATAATAAAAGTGTTCTAAGGTTACCAGAATGTTATTTTCCTCCAAGGGGAATTTGATGGAAATTTTTAGCCTTTAATTGAATATCCTTACTCTAATTCTCTTTGTTAAAAGTGTTCTAAGGTTACCAGAATGTTATTTGCCTCCAAGGGGAATTTGAAGGAAATTTTTAGCCTTTAATTGAATATCCTTACACTAATTCTCTTTGTTAAGGAAATTTCTATATAAATTTAAAAGTAAATTAATGGAATATATATCTACTTTTTAACGTAAGTAATTGAAAAATTAAACACCATTACATACTCTAACATATTTTTTATTTGAACCTATGATTTTATAGGAGAAAACACTTATTATTAATTGTTAGACCCATTCATCAACTAAATATATATAATGGTTCAGTTATAACACTATAACAAATAAAGCTATTAAATTAGACATATAAATGAAATTCAGAATTCATTCGTACATAATGGTATGTAAGATTGGGAAACAATTAACTTTAATTTCTCTTTAAGGAATAAAATTGGTAAACATGACATGGAAAATGAAATTCCGTGACTTTAAAAGTGCGGTGGTTCAACGAATATTATCTACAACACAATCTAGTAAAAAATGAGATTTATGGTCACACATTATAGCCCCCTATCATAGTACAAAAATCATCCAAACACTATAGTATCCCACTTACCAAAGGTTGAGAGAGCCCAATGGATAGAAGTAAATCATCAATGTTTTCCTTGGCTCTATATGGAATTGGTGCATACAAAAGCTTTAGTGCAAAATACATGGATGGATGTACAAATAACTTCCTTTGGTTGGTAAGCTTACAACATGTTACCCCTCATATCACATGAGTATTTTTCCAAAGTTGAAGACCCCACCCAAGAAGGATGTGTTTGGAGTATGATGGATTTGAGCCATAATTTTGGCTACTCGGATGCACATCTATCAGTGACTGTCATTTAGTTGGCATATTCATCATGGGTCTCATATATATATAGGTTTATATTATGGATCTCTTAGCTTGATCAAGAGAATTTTGCTAGTGCAAACTCTCGTAGACACTTCCTTTGTGACTGTTTATCTATTGACCACTTTGGTGGGTGATGAGGTGTCTTATATAGACATGCCAAAAATACATCATATTTCCAAGAGTGGATGATTTCTCCTTGCTAACTTCTACCTCTATGCTCTCATTCACCCTTGCTAAAAACATCTAAGTAAAATCATTATCACCTTCATAATTCTTCTATGTTTGGAGATTTTGGATATTTGAAAATATATTGAAAATAAACCTTGTTAACTTTTACAATCTTTTCAAATTATTTTTCCTTTGACCCATCAAAAAAACCAATTGACCAAATTGTATTTACACATTTCCTAAAATTTTCATATTTGTGAAATAACTTAGTTTTAATATGCCCCTATTCTAACAACATGGATCTACTTTTTAGCCTCCACTCTACCTCCTTTTTTGTCTAAAAGTTCATTTTTTTATCCTCTACTGTCTTTAAATCTAGCAACTCTTCAACATTGGAAGACCCTCCGACATTATTTTCAAAAAGAGTGGTTATGTTTCTTTTACCTTTTCTATGTCTACTTGATTTTCTTCCTTTTTTGTCTTTGCACTCCCTAAAACTAATTTCTTAACTTGTTTGAGATTGGAGACAAATTGAAGAATAACTGAATCTCATCAACAAGGATCATAAAATTTCCATTTTTGTAATAAGAAGTCTAAAGTAATCCTTAGCCAACCAATCATGATTAGATTTAACAGGAAATGGATGTTTTTTATCCTCCTTTTCTATTTGTATAAGAATAAGTAGATAATCATATAAGCCATTGTTTCCTACCCAATAGTTGTATCTTTCAACCTCCACCATTTTTTATACCATTAAGAATATATCCATCATCTTAGAGATGCTTGTTCTTCCATGTTAGCACCCAAACTAGCATCTTAAGATTGAATTCCTAAAATCAATGATATCATATGGACAACTAAGAAGGAGGCCATTGTCACCAAACATAACCTTTTTTGTCTATTTAGGCTATCTCTTCTCTAACTCAGAGGCGGAATCCCTAGGGTAGGATTACTAGAGTTAAACAATGGAGTACATGGTGAAAATGAAGAGTAACTTTAGAAAAACAAAGTATTTTGTTTTTTGTAAAATATAAGAGTCATGAAGGAATTAGAGACTAGTGTTTTAGACAAGGGGAAAATGGGGTCAAAACAAGGATTGCATGAGGCTTTCTTTAGGAAGATCAGAAAGGGAAAATATCGCAATGCGCAAACCTAGATGCTCTCTAGTGGATGTGCTCGTTTTAGACATCACACAAAAGGAAATTTCTAGAGAAAAAAAATTCAAATGGTCTCAAGGAGGAAAGCTACATTTAAAGGAATTAAAAAACACATGATTTATAGACATGAAATATGCACCTAAGCTACACATTGAAATGACAACAATCACATAAAAAATATAAATCCTAATCCTTCATTACCTAAATTCCATTAACAATTTGAAGATCCATTAACCAACAAAGCACATGAACAACATGAAAACCCTTCAATAGAGCACTATCATCAACCATCGTACATCCCGATTGACTATTGCTTGTCCATCAAACTCAATATCTTGTACCGTTGTCCCCCGATTTCCCCTCTGCCCCTCCACCCTCTACCGCTTCTACAATAAATGTAATAAAATATACCCTAAATATTTGTATTTCCAAATAACATAATTAAGCCCCCTTGGCCCCTTAATACAAGGCAATATATTTTCTCGTTACTGTATCAAAATTTATTCCCCAATATGAATGGACATGATAGTATATTGCCTACCAACTGACCCCCCCATGGTCAAAATAAAACCAAAAAAGAGGGAAAACTCAAAATATCACTAGTCAATACTATTGGTTGCCAAATACCATGGGTTAGAACACCACCACAAAAAATGCTGATGTATATGTAACTTCAGAATGTATTTTACCCATGTCTATTGTATTCCTATAGAGATGTTATTATTCCTCTATATGGAAGTGTTTGTATTCCTATAGAGATGTTATTATTCCTCTATACAGAAGTGTCGTCATTTATATTGTGAGTGTCGTAACTTATACTTTACGGGTTATTAGACCACCTTGATGGGGTGGGCCCGGTATGAGTCATGTGGGTAAATGGGTTACTAGACCAACAAGTGTGGGGTCAGCCTGGATTAAGTTAACCATGGGTTATTAGGACAAGCTAGACAAGTCGACCCCATTAGTTTATTGGGCAGGACAGGAAAATTATAAATAGAGATCGGGAGATCTCTATTTGATCACTCATTAATCACTTCTATCTCTCTCAGAAAGTGGATCACTTGTGAGGAGGAGTATCATCTGCTAGGAGAAGACAATCTCTTGTACTTTGGTTGTATCATTGCTCTATCTATCTCTGAGGAAGTTGCGGGGTTTTTCACCTTCTTGGTTTTCCTCGATGAAACTCTGTGTCACTTGTGTGCTTGCATTATTGTGTCCATGATTGATATGTTGTAGATATGCTGTACATGTTCTTCTCTCAGTTAAGATCTTACATCAGATTGTAAATTCTGAAAAACAAACATGGAATTAGAGCTAGCCTAAAAGAAGGCATGGTATGGCATTTATGACACTTGTTGCACTTGCAAAGCTAGGGCTTGATATAGAAAAACCCAGTCATCGTAGCACTTTCGCTATAAATCCATTTTAGAGAGGTTTCAAGATATGAAACTCTTACAGGTCGAATATAAGATCTCCATGTACCCTGTTTCTGAAGCTCAACTTCTAATTCGTTTTACTTTGTGTTTTATGATCTGTACAATCTAGGGTTTCTACCCCTTCCAGATCTGAGTCATAAACAGGTGACCTAGGAAAAAAGGTCATAACTTGGGCTAGGATGCTCCAAATGAAATTTCGTAAAATTTGTTATCTAGGGAACGGAATGTAATTTCACAGGACAAAGGTTCAAAGGCTGAAAGTGAACCAGTGACACGTGGCACTCCGTACAAGTTCGCTCTCCTTTTTTATCCCATAAACAGGTCACGTTGCGACACTTGGAATAACTTTCTCTCATAGAAAACAATTGAGTTCAAACCTATGGGGTTGGAAAGACGACAGGTCAGGATACCATAGGTATAAGTTTCAGACACTGTGGATTCGTACTTTCGGAGTTACAATAGAAACAATCAGGTGCATATTTCTGTCAAAACATAATTGGATTTTGAGCACCTTCATTCATGGCTCCGGGAATTAGGGTTTCGGAGAAAGCTGGAATTTTTGTAATCGGAGACCACGGCTGAATGATACTCATCAAAATCAAAATTTAGAGACCAAGTTCAAATGCTTTTGTTGGGAAAAAGGTGGGCTTGATCAAACCCTACTTCGGGACTTTGAACGAAAAGTGGAAAATTAGGGCTTCTGTAAAAGTTGGAATTTTTTAAGTCTGTGACCACGGATGGAAGCTCCTGAGAAAAATCGAAGTTTAGAGCTTTGGATCGAACCTTTTGGTTGGGAAGAAGGGTGGGATTTATCAAACCCTAGTTCGGGATCCTATCCAAAAGATCCGAAAGTTTCAAAGGCAATTTTGAGGGGTGAAACTTTGCAGTTTTCAAATTCCGAGTATACCAGCTTGATCAGCTCATCAAGGCACATCTTTCTATCATTTCAGAAGCTTGAAATTCAAAGTTTGAATTTTTAGGGTTTCTCTGACAAACCCTAATCTATCTCCAGATTCAATTTCTGTAAATCAAGTGGATTGGGTTAATCCTAGAAGAGAATGGATTGGTCACCTACATAAGTGAAGAAGTTCCAGTTTCAAAGGGAGATGAGGCTAAGGCCTTACATAAGAAGATTACATGCAATCTCGACAGGTATGAATTATCTAGGTATGTTTTGAGATCTATTCATGATTAAGTTTATGGTATGTTTGTCTTCATTAAAGATAGTACAATCTTGATTAATTTTAGACTTGTTGTATCACCTTAATAAAATTATGAACCCAGATATTTATTCATTAGGGTTTTGACACTTATGATTGTACTAATGCATTGTGGTGTTGTATGAGGTTGATGTTGTCCGCTAACATGAAAAGTACATCAAGAAAGACAAATCATGTTCTAGTTCAAGAACATATGACCATGGTGATATGAAGACAAAGATTCATCCATTGTCATGGGTCACATAGAATATCTACTTACGAGGTATGTATAACTTGGTTCTATAATGGTTAACCGATGAGATATGTAGGTTACTAGCACAAGTCATTGAAGAGAACAAGAAGACATTATGTGGGTATGTTAGACATAACTAGCTAGCATGCTAATCCAGGTATGTTTTTCCTATATCAAGTTAGAATCCTACCTTGTGTTAGGATCTCTTATATAAGTATACATGGCATGATTGATAATGATTATTTATGTAGTTAGAAATTTAACTAATCTAGGGTTTATGCATATTATGTCTCTTACCTTGATTGATGATATGACTAACTAGAAGAGTTCCATGGTCAAATATGAATATGCATGAGTAAGAGAAGTATTCCCTAAAACATTGAAGGCTAATGCTTATTATCTGTGTTTGAAATGATCATGACTATACATGTTTAAGATTATTGTGTTTTGATAGTATTGAGATTATACTAATGAATGTATGATTATGTACGAGATCTTGAGGGTAACACAATGATGATACTAGTAAGCATGCATAGTGACCAAGGATGGATATAACTTCAAAGACAGGTAATACAGGAAGCAAAGATCAAGAGGGAGCACACTCCAGTAGTTCCTACAAGGAAGCAAATATTGAGAGGGAGTCCACCCTACGAAACAAACAAAGATAAGTATTTGAATTGTCATTTCTTGCATATTTGTTTGTTTAAATAATATTGTTCAATAATGTATATACTCATGTTCCTAGAATTAGGCTATGTATTTTGGCATATTAGAATAATTGCATTAATGAACAATGTACTACTAATGTGCATGTAATGGGTAAGTGGCCTATGGCACTGTACAACATTCCATTGCTACTTATCTAGAATAAAACCTCTTTGCTGACATGTTGGGAGTTGTGCACACTCTTAAACAATGTTTTGGTAGAGATTGGAAGGCATCTAGAAAGTTACGGGATATGGATAACTATTGTATTAAAGCACTGGCTAAAGTAATTGCATGACTGTATGACATATTTTTGTATGTGTAAGAATTTGTTCTGAAAACTATGAGAAGTCTCTAATCATGCAATTTAACTTGTTTTGTAGGAAAGATCGTATACGAGCACCTACAAAAGAAGGAATACAACATTTGTTTCAACAACAAAGTTATCTATTGAAGATATTGAATATATTGAAGTTCCCAGGAATCAGGAAGAATGCCATGATCGAGGAGTACCAGTTGATCATGAAGAATGATGTTTGGGATGCAGTCCCAAGACCTAAAGGGAAGTCTATTGTGATTTCCAAATGGATAAATAAGATCAAGCATGCTGCAGATGGTAGCATGAAGAAATACAAAGTGAGGTTTGTAGCTCGTGGCTTCTCCCAGAAAGAGGGATTGAGTATGAAGAGACTTCTACACCTATAGCCAGATACACTTCCATCAGATCAGTACTTGCTCTGGCTATAGTGATGAAATAAAAAATACACCAGATGGATGTCAAGATAGCTTTCCTGAATGGTGTAGTCGAAGAGGAAGTTTATGTGGAGAAACCACTCGGGTTCGAGACACATGACCGAGAGTCACATGTGTGCAAACTGAAGAAAGCCCTGTATGGTTTGAAATAGGAAGCCAGGACCTAGTATGGTAGGATAGATGGCTTTCTATCTAGTTTGGGCTTTACCAAGAGTAAAGAGGATTCCAACCTTTACTACAAGGTTGAGGAAGGCAATCCAGTGATACTAGTTTTGTATGTGGATGACCTGTTTGTTACAGGGGAGGATAGATTGATTGACGACATGCAGCGGAAGCTTGCTGCTGAGTTCAAGATGAAGAACTTGGGGATGATGCACTATTTCCTAGGCATGGAGGTGTGGTAGAGTGCAGATGGGATCTTCCTTGGACAAGGGAAGTATGCAGTAGAGATCCTGAAGAGGTTCAGGATGATTGACTGGAAGGCAATGGCCACACCTATCACATTGAACCTGAAGCTTCTATGTGATGCTTCATCTAATCTGTTTGATGTCACAATGTATTGTCAAATGATTGCGTCCTTGATGTACCTGACGAATACGAGACCAGATATTTGCTTTGCGGTGAACACATTGAGCCAGTTCCTGATGGATCCGAGAGGTTTCACCTAGTTGTTGTAAAGCATATTCTGAGGTACCTGAAGGGTACAATTGATTATGGGATCAAGTATGATGCGAATCAAAAGTTTAACCTGTAGGGTTATGTTTATTCCGACTAGGAAGGCAGTGCTGTAGATAGGAAGAGAACTTTTGGGTGCTTCTTCAGTATGGGATCACGTGTGATCTCTTGGTTTAGCAGGAAGCAGACCTGCGTAGCACTGAGTACAGCCGAAGCAGAGTATGTTGCAGCTTGTTTGGCTAATTGTGGGGAAGTATGGCTGAGGAAGCTACTTTCTGATTTATTCGATCTCCCATTGGATGCTACTGGTATCTTTTGTGATAACCAGAGTTGTGTGAACCTGTCTAAGAACCTGTTGTTCCACAATAGGTCGAAACACATTGAGATCAGATATCACTATATTAGGGATATGGTGCAGAGAGGAGCAGTGAAGCTCCTGTATATTGCGATGGATGAGCATATTGCATATGTGCTGACAAAACCACTAGCCAGATTGAAGTTTGAGTACTTCAGAGGGAGGCTTGGTATTCTTCAGATTGATGACACTTCAAGGAAGAAGTGATGGACACATTTGCAAAATCCATTCCAAGCATGGTGAGAGGACGATCCTTCCCATGGCTATGGATGTAAGCACTGGATGATGAGCATTAGAACGATGCTCTGGTTACTACTCTGTATATGTATCATGTTGGATGATGGATATGATCAGTTGGATCATGTATGTGATATGCATCAGGTGGACGCATGATATGTATCAGGTGCATACATCGTATGATTAGGATGATCATGTGTGATGAGTATCAGGACGATGCTCTAGATGACTTGCATCAGGATGATGCAAAGTTGATGATCAGGATGATCATGGACATCAGGATGATGTATGATGAGTATTAGGTTGATACTCTATGGTCGTGGACAGGTTGTGCAGATAATCATATAATAGCGCCCTGGGAGATTTGCAACTGCTCTTGCTAGGTTTTTCCATTGGCGTATAATAGCTCCCTGGGAGATCTGGCAAATGCTCTTTCAAGGTTTTGCTTGGAGGGAGATATAATATCACCATGGGAGATTTGCAAATGCTCTTGCTAGGTTTTGACATTGGCATGTGATAACTCCCTGGGAGATCTAGCAAATGCTCTTGCTAGGTTTTGTCCATGGCATATAATTTCTCCCTGGGAGATCTTGCAAGTTGTGCTGGGCACGTAATCAGTCCTGAGATGCTCTTGCTAGGTTTTGCTTGGTAGCATATAATGTCTCCCTAGGAGATCTTGTAGCTTGTGCTAGGCATGTAATCAGTCCTGAGATGCTCTTGCTAGGTTTTGCTTGGTCACATGTAATAGCTCCCTAGGAGATCTGATAGGTTGAGCAGTGTGCTCGTAATCAGTCCTGAGATTCTCTTGCTACATTTTGTTCACGCACGTAATAAGTCCTGAGGATTCCACAGTATGGCTAGTGATGATGAAGACCTGCAGGTGGTGGGCCTAAATCTAGTATGAAAAAGGACTGGCTGTGTAGAACTTCCTATGATGAGTAGATTTAGAGATTGATTGAGATAGCAGCAACAATGACGATGACGATGATTGGAGGATGATTATTCGTTGATGATGATCCAGAGAATAAGACATGTGCTAGCAGATCTGTGTCGAGAAATACCTTCCTAGTTAAGAGGGAGTGTTGACATATATGTAACTTCGAAAATTATTTTACCCATGTGTATTGTATTCCTATAGAGATGTTATTATTCCTCTATACAGAAGTGTTTGTATTCCTATACAGATGGCATTATTCCTCTATATGGAAGTGTTGTCATTTATATTGTAAGTGTCGTAACTTATACTTGATGGGTTATTAGACCACCTTGATGGGGTCAGCCCGGTATGAGTCATATGGGTAAATGGGTTATTAGACCACCAAGTGTGGGGTCGGCTCAAATTAAGTTAACCATGGGTTATTAGGCCAAGCTAGACAAGTCGGCCCCATTAGTTTATTGGGAAGGATAGGACAAGTATAAATAGAGATCGAGAGATCTCCATTTGATCACTCATTACTCACTTCTATCTCTCTCAGAAAGTGGCACACTTGTGAGGAGGAGGATCATCTGCTAGGATAAGACTATCTCTTGTACTTTGGTTGTATCATTGCTCTATCTATCTCTGAGGAAGTTGCAGCATTTTTCACCTTCTTCGTTTTCCCTGGTGAAGCTCTATGTCTCTTGTGTGATTGCACTATTGTGTCCATGATTGATATGCTATACATGTTCTTCTCTCAGTTAAGATCTTAGATCAGATTGTAAATTCTGAAAAACTAACAAAAAATTCCTATAAAAATGTGATGGAGTCCCCCCATTTCACATACATGATAAAATCTTCCTACCCTTATGCTGCCAAAATTCCTATTAAACTCTAGCCTAACCCTTTCAGATTTTGTTCCTATTTAGTTGAACCTTGGCCACCACTTGAGCATTTAAATAAGAGCAAGGAAACTTGGAGACTCGGAGCACTACTATTCGTATCGTTGCAAGGGCCCCCATTTACTCACCTTCTGACGTAACTCTTATTGTAAACCCTTGTTTGCAACATAATACAAAATAAATTTCACGGGTTCCTATTGATCTATTATTTTTACTGTAGTAATTAGTTAGGTTTATTGTTATTTTTATTTCCATTCACACATTATCTATATTTGAAACTGCTACGAAGGGTTCCATAATCCTTAGTAGGTTCCCTTTTTCACAGGCTGGTGTGCAAACACTAAGCACATGAATTATAGAGTCATGTTCATGCTTTGAGTCAGGATGAGTTGAAGCTGGTAGAATTTCCTATGGAGATGTTACATGACCTACACCAGGGGATTGTAGAAGAAATAAAGGTCCATAAAGAATATAGATATGATACAATGATACATAATGGATTCAAGCCAAATGACATAGAATGGAGTCAAGTGGGATGAGGTTATCCAACAGAATGCAACTCTCACAAGAATCATGTCTATGACTTGTAGTGTAGTTCAAGAAATTTCCATGGACAAGAAAGCACCCATCGAATACCGATTGTTGACACTCAAAGAAGTTATTAGAGGATTCCAAGTAAAAATAGTCAACGTGTTGGCATATATGTTACCAAGTACACCTCCAAAACTCCAGGAGTAAAGAGAAGAAGTAGCAATGTCTGCATAGGATAATGTTAAGGCTCTCGACGTAGAATGTGTTAAGTTGTTTGATCAAATTTCACAAGCTTGGGCTACATTGATGAATGAAAAATATCTACAAGGCATGACATCAAAGATGGAAGATGGACATCCTAAGGCTGCGACGCTCAATAATATTACAAATACTTTGTCAACAAAGGAGAAAATGTTTAAGGTCACAGAAAAAAAATCCTTACAGGAAGAAATCACTAAGTCAGGGGAGGAACAATAGCAGATGAGATAGCAATTGGAAAAGTTAAAGAATGAAGTTGTCAAAGTTACTAAAATAATTAGAGGAATTTGCACACAAATACAGAAGGGTACGTAGTTAGATGAAGCAGAATTAAAGCAAGATGTAACCGCCCAGTTAGTGGAAGAGATAAAAGAGTAGGAAACTAAGGTGCAAGGTGGAGTTAAAGCATCAAAGCAGACATATGTTTATTTCTTAGCAGTTTAGAACACGTCGTGGGAGAAATATTGAGTTGATTGAGATGAGAAACATGTGAGTGTTGGGGGGCTTTTGTGTCTAAGGTTTTTTCAACCAATTTTGTATAAGTGTGAAAAGGGGAACACGACGAAGTGTACAAAGGAAAGCACACTTGGTGGCCTTTGGGGTCTATTCCGAAAAGTATAAATATTTAATGGTTTGGTAAGAATAGGTTGTTAATGGATTAAAGGAGAATGTGGTGAAGAGTATATGATCCCATGTATTATTTTCTATGACTAAAGATATTTTTGTAAGAGAGATGGATTTGCAGGCTATGTGCACAGATCTATAAAAATATGAAATGATTTATATAATGGGATATATGAATAAAATAAACATTTTTGTGGTTTCCCCCCATTGGGTTTGCACATAAGAATCTACGGTTTCCTATTTATGTGAATGCTCATGAATGTGTCTTTTGTGTTGGTTATGTAATTCTTATTAGCTCACAAATACTCAATATAGTGGAACATAAATCTTATCCATTGTAATATAATGCATGATAATGGTTATGTGGGTTACTAGATCTTTATTGAAGTATGTTAAAATGTATTATGTTAAACAGAGCATTATGCCCTTTAGTGTTGGATAAATTTGGTTCCTCTAGCTCCCATAGGTGCTTTAGGTGAGATGCTGCATGTTCACAAGTAATGCCGAAAGGGCCAATATATTGGGGTTTTTTGGTATGTGTCGTAGTGAATCTGGGTCTTCTCACAAGTGAGCCAACACTAACATGATGACTTTGATTCCAACTTGTTTTAGAAACAACTTCAAAAGTAGAGCATAGTCGTGATGATCTAATTGATGGTTGCAACATGATTTACATCATAATTCAAAACTAATGGCACTCGATTAAATCCTTAAATTTCCAATCCTTCCAAATTGAGGAGGATATGTACAAAATTTTGATGGATATTGATAATATTTGGAAAAGGTGACAATCAGACGTTAATAAATTGGTAGTAAAATAATTGTCTATTTTAGACCCTACATTGTTTTGCTTGTAAGACCAATCAAGACTATCATGTATTATTTAAGATAATGGGTTATTGGGAATGTTTATCAGAGGAAAAGAAAGACACAAATACATGAAATAAAGGAAATTTTTACAATCATAAGTATTCTAATTGGAGATCCTAAACTAGCACTCAACACGAATCATTGATTTTAGCTTGTAGTATCAATGAGTTCCATTTAAGGGTGGAATTACAAAAATATCTCAAACTTCGACTTTACAAAATGATATAGAGAAAGTTCATGAGTACTAATTAGAAAATGTATTGGTTCCTAAAACAAAAGAGTGCAGAGGCATTTATATCATAATGGTTTTCTTTTGAAAGAAAAGGTTTACTCCCACATTATGGGACATGGGACCCCCTTGCACAGTGATTTGTTTTCTAATTTTATGGAGGTGTACATAACCTTCCTGTTTCCATATTTGAACTAGCGAAATCTTAATAGGAAATTAATGTTCTTAACCATTAAGCCCATTCAAGTTATATATTGAATTGCAAAAACATCCATTTCTAAATTTTACCCTAATAATATTAAATTGATTATTGATAAGACTACAAATCAACATGACGATATCTTTTAGAGCACAATTTTATCCCTTCTCCAAGCTCCTTAAACCATGATAGATCATATCTAGTCCTACCATTACGAAAAAATCCCCTCCTTGTTCACCTTTGTTCAGAGTATTCTGTGATGTGTCACCCTTGGAGTCTCCTGATCTCATTCATAAGTTTCCCCTTCATTCTCCCCCATTGTAGCCACAATTCTTAATCCCTTAAGCTATGATCCCCTTCCCTGAGGTAAGTTTCATATGCTTCCTGGTCATCCATGTCGTCATACTATGAGCAATTGAAAGTTGAGTCCTTCCGCTCTGTGACCCTCATACCCCTCCCCAGTATGTCAGTCCTGCATTCGGTACCATCACATCCTGGCTATACACCTTGCGCTCCTATCAAGGAAACACCAACACATCTATTCCAAAGGATATACCTAGAGGTCCCTGTATCTTGAAATCATATCCATCATTGGTGAGTGCCTATAGAACATATGAGAGGATTCCTTAGTGCCTCTTAGCATGGTTGTTTCTCACGTGCTTGACTTCAACTCCATCATCACACCGTTGAGATTCTTACAATGTATTAGTCCCTTCAGTTATTGGTCAAAGACCCCGGATGTCCCATGACTCTAGCACATTGGTGAGTCTATTTGGAACCACCAATTATGTGCTCCCATGGATATTTGAGTTGCGTTGGCGATACTATTTGGAAGCCATCCAACTATATGCTTCCTATAGTATCCATTTTAGATGTAGTTAAGTTTCCCTTTGAGATTCTGACTCTCAGTCATTTAGTCCATATAGTTGTTGGACACATTCAGATCTGGCAAAGCATTAATGGTTATAGTAACGCATTCATGATGGATTGCATTATTTCCATGTATCATTTCTTCATATCAGTCATGGGTTGGACCATGAGTATGTCCCCTCTGGACCATTATGATGTACACAACAGTTCTTTTTGTATTGTTCAAGTCCCCTTTGGACCCCATTTTTATTTGTATATCTTGATACGAGCATGGGTATGCCTGCCTCATCCATACATTTTAGATTATGTTTCTAATACATTATTGAGGTGATGTATTTCAATTTTTAGCCCTTAAAGTTGGCATGAAGCATGTATTCTGGTCTCGAACCAGTTTCTTCTCTCCTCTATCACAATGATCACACCCTTGGAAAAATTTAGAACCTATTATGTTTATCATGCATACGATGAGATCATTCCCTCACACATTAGGGGAAATATGTTAACACCCAAAATATTTTCACCTAGCTCATCCCCCTCATCACATAACCCATTTAATTCTTTTTCCTACACTTTTGGCCTCTAAAAACCCCGAAATCCCTAAAATGGTAACAAAATTGGAAAACAATCGTTATTTCTGTTAGAAATTAATGAAAATCCTTCAAAAAGATCAAAATCCCACAAAAAAGGATCAAAATCCGCAAAAAAGAAAAAGAAAAAGGGGAAATAGTCAATATAAAACCAAAAAAGAGGGAAAACTCAAAATATCACTAGTCAATACTATTGGTTGCTAAATACCATGGGTCAAAACTCCACCACCAAAAATTACTAAAAAAAGGCGATGGAGGCCCCCCATTTCACATACATGATCAAGTCTTCCAACACTTATGCTGCCAAAATTCCTATTGAACTCTAGCCTAAACCTTTTGGATTTTGTTCATATTCAGTTGAACCTTGGCCACCACTTGAGCATTTGGAGAAGACAAAGGAATCTTGGAGACTCAGAGCACTACTATTCGTATAGCTGCAAGGGCCCCCATGTGCTCACCTTATGATGTAACTCTTATTGTAAACCCTTGTTTGCAACATAATATGAAGTACATTTCATGGGTTCCTATTGATCTGTTATTTTTACTGCAGTAATTAGTTAGGTTTATCATTATTTTTATTTGCATTCACACATTATCTATATTTGAAACTGCTACTAAGGGTTCCATAATCCTTAGTAGGTTCCCTTTTTCATAAGTTGGTGTGGAAACACTAACCACATGAATTATAGAGTCATGTTCATGCTTTGAGTCAGGATGAGTTGAAGTTGGTAGAATTTCCTATGGAGATTTTGCATGACCTACACCAGGGAATTGTAGAAAAAATAAAGGGCCATAAAGAATATAGATATGATACAATGATACATAATGGATTCAAGCAAGATGACACAAAATGGAGTCAAGTGGGATGAGGTTATCCAACAGAATGCAACTCTCACAAGAATCATGTCTACAACTTGTAATGTAGTTCAAGAAATTTCCATGGACAAGAAATCACCCATAGAATACCAAATGTTGACACTCAATGAAGTTATTATAGGATTCCAAGTAAAAATAATCAATGTGTCAGCATATATGGTACCAAGTACAACTCCATAAGTCCAGGAGTAAAGAGAAGAAGTAGCAAAGTCCGCATTGGATAATATTAAGGCTCTCGACGTAGAATGTGTTAAGTTGTTTGATCAAATTTCATAAGCTTGGGCTGCATTGATGGATGAAAAATATCTACAAGGCATGACATCAAAGATGGAAGATGCACATTCTAAGGTTGCGCCACTCAATAATATTACAAATACTTTGTCAGCAAAGCAGAAAATGTTTAAGGTCACAGAAAACAAATCCTTACAGGAGGAAATCAATAAGTCAAGGGGGGGACAATAACAAAGGAGATAGCAATTGGAAATGTTAAAGAATGAAGTCATCATACTTACTAAAATAATTCAAGGAATTTGCACAGAAATACAAAAGGATACATAGTTAGATGAAGCACAATTAAAGCAAGATGTAACTGCGCAGTTAGTGGAAGAAATAAAATAGTAGGAAACTAGGGTGCAAGGTGGAGTTAAAGCATCAAAGAAGACATATGTTGAGTTCTTAGCATTTTGGAACACATCGTTGGAGAAATACTGAGTTGATCAAGATGAGCAACATGTGAGTTTGGGGGGATTTTGTGTCTAAGGATTTTTCAACTAGTATTGTATAAGTGTGAAAAGGGGAACACAATAAAGTGTACAAAGGAAAGCACACTTGGTGGCCTGTAGGGGCTATGCCAAAAAGTATAAATATTTAATTGTTTGGGAAGAATAGGTTGTTAAGGGATTAGAGGAGAATGTGGTGAAGAGTATATGAACCCATGTATTATTTTCTATGACTAAAGAGATTTTTGTAAGAGAGAGATGGATCTACACGCTATGTGCACAGATCTATAAAAAGATGAAATGATTTCTATAATGGGATATATGAATAAAATAAGCATTTATGTGGTTTCCCCCCATTGGTTTTGTACATAAAAATCTACAGTTTCCTATTTATGTGAATGCTCACGAATGTGTATTTTGTGTTGGTTATGTAATTCTTATTAGTTCACAAATACTCAGTACAGTGGAACACAAATGTTATCCATTATAATAGAATGCATGATAATGGTTATGTGGGTTACTAGATCTTTGTTGAAGTCTTCTTAATGTGTATTATGTTAAACAAAGCATGATCCCATTTAGTGCTGGAGAAATTTGTTTTCTCCAGCTCCCATAGGTGATTTAGGAGAGATGCTGCTTGTTCGCAAGTAATTCCTAAAGGTCCAATATCTTGCAGCTTTTTGGTATGTGTCGTAGTGAATCTAGGTCTTCTCACAAGTGATACAACACTAACATGATGACTTTGATGCCAACTTTTAGTAGAAACAACTTCAAAAATAGAGCATAACCGTGATGATCAAATTGATGGTTGCAACGTGATTTACATCAAAATTGAAAACTAATGGCACTCAATTAAACCCTTAAATTTCCAATCCTTCCAAATTGAGGAGGATATGTACAAATTTTCGATGGATATTGAAAATAATGAAAAAAGGTGACAATCAGACGTTAATAAATTAGTAGTAAGATAATTGTCTATTTTAGATCCTACATTGTTTTTCTTGTAAGACCAATCAAGACTATCATGTATTACTTAAGATAATGGGGTACTGGGAATGTTTATCAGTGGAAAAGAAAGACATGAATACATGAAATAAAGGAAATTTGTACAATCGTAAGTAGTGTAATTGGAGATCCTAAACTCGCACACAACATGAATCATTGATTTTATCTTGTAGTACCGATGAGTTCCATTTACGGGTGAAATTACAAAAATATCTCAAACTTCCATTTTAAAAAATGATATAGGGAAAGTTTCTGAGTAATAATTACAAAATGTATTGGTTCCTAAAAAAAAAGAGTGGAAAGGCATTTATATCATAATGGTTTTCTTTTGAAAGAAAAGGTTTACTCCCACATTATTGGACATGGGACCCCCTTGCACAGTGATTTGTTTGTTAATTTTAGGGAGGTGTACATAACCTTCCTGTGTCCATATTTGAACTTGTGAAATCTTAAGAGGAAATGCATGTTCTTAACCATTACGCCCATTCCAGTTGTATATTGAATTGCAAAAACATCCATTTCTAAATTTTCCCCTAATTGGATTCAATTGATTATTGATAACACTACCAAATGGAACAAGAAATTGTAGAAACTATGGGAAAATATGATACCAAATTAATGAATTTTATTTTATGTGTTGGAAAATATGATTTTTTCAATTTTTATGCAATTTAAGCACTAGAGTGTTTTAACTAACAACATATTTGTATAGAATATATACTATAATTTGATGGATGTATTAATAATAAGATGTATTTATCATAACATTGAAAATTGATTTAGTATATATCAAAAGTGATTTTCAAAAATTAATATTAATAACCCCCAATACACGATGTCCTCAATAGTAGATACATGCTTCAAGAATAAAGAATCTAAAGATAAATAGTCCAAGAATAAGGAATCTAAAGATAAAAACTATTTAGTGTTCGCTATTTGGCAATTTTTATATGTATACCTAGATGGTGGAAACTTGAAAGATAAGAATGAACTTAGACCTTTCTTGTCTACATCCAATCCATAGCAGAAACTCACTCTGGTTTGAAGAAGAATGGAGTCATTGTACGCTCCACAACACCCTCACACTTAAATAGTCTCTCTCCTAAGCAAACTGAAGCAAAGATATATATATATATATATATATATCTTTGTTTTGAACATTAGTTTAGGTTATACATTGTAAATTTTATTACTTAATATTTTATTATTTGATTGAAGTGTCACTCCAAGTTGAGCACTAGATTGCACTTCTCCATCATAGACAAAAAATATTGAGATGATTTTTCTATATATTTGATAATAATTATTTGAAAGGTAGCATCATAGAAATGAACATTGTGCAATTACGTTTTTTAGTGTAAAATATCATTAGCATAATAGAATTGTGGAATGCCAATATTTAATATATGCAATTTTATCAATTCAAAATGAATATTGTGATTTAGGCTCGATTTCCATTAAATTTATTTTGAGTGACTTCTAAAGGACCCCAACCTTTGCGTAATAAAACTAAAAAAAGTTGAACTTTCTAATTATTTTTTCCATTTAAAGATAAATAAAGGAGAATGTGGCGAAGAGTATATGATCCCATGTTTGTTTTCTATTACTGAAGATCTTTTTGAAAGAGAGTGGTGGATCTATAGTCTGTGTGCAAAGGTCTATAAAAAGATGAAATGCTTTCTATAATAGGATCTATGAATACAAGAAGCATTTCCATGGTTTTCTCCCATTGCGTTTCCACGTAAAAATCTATGGTGTCCTATGTATGTGAATGCTTATGAAAGTGTATGTTGTGTTGATTATGTAATGTTGATTAATTGGAAAATACTCAATATAGTGGAACATGAATGTTATCTATAATAATATACTACACAACAGATTTATGCATGATATTGGTTATGTGGGTTAATAGACCTTTGTCGTTCGAAGTCTTTTTAATGTGTATTTTGTTAAAACAGAACATGATCCCCTTCACTACTATAGAAATTTGGTTCCTATAGCTCGCATAAGTGATTTGGGTGAGACGTTTCATATCCGTAGGTAATGTCGAAAGGGCCAATATCTTGGGGTTTGTTGGTTTCTATTGTAGTTAATATGGGTCTTCACACAAGTGAGCCAGCAATAACATGACAAATTTTGTCACGTCCCCTCCCGTCATTCTGAACCATGAAGGGAACATGATTGACATTCCAGGGCTTATTTATATGCTCATCCCCATGCATTACTAAGAAATTCATACTAAATAAATACTTCTGTGTGCATATTCAAACTCAATATAAACACAGCGGAATTAAAACACATTTGCACACACACAAACAGTAATGCATCAATACATCTACCACAAGCAGAGGGTGATTCAATATGCAGAGAATCAATCCCTTTCTCATGCTATGCACAGAATTCATATCAATTTCATTAAGATACTAATTTCATTCAGAGTTAACATGGATAATTAACATTCATAACAGAACACATAATGATCATAATTTAAACCACAAAGAACACGTATCTTTGAGATGAAGTTATCCAACAACTGGCTATGTGAGAGAAACGTTCCACCCAACCATAGATGTCTGTCCATCCTATATTCTTTCAATTGAGAGGTTACCCCTGAGCTGAGTTGTGTATCAACTAAGGAGGAACTAGATGGGCTCACTCATAGCTATGGTTTCACTCAATAGCTATGCTAAGCCAACACACAGTTGGGTTTATCAAGCATACAAAAGACAAGGGAGGAGGATGCTAAGACAGTGAGATCAACCAGAAAGCTATAGGCATCTAAATGAACTGAACAGTCATGGCACCCATAATACCTACCACACCCAACACAAGGACAGTCCCATTCTCTGCTGCATAGTCCCTCAGGCGTCCCGTCCCTCTAGTGCTCTTCAGGGTGGGCATAGAAAGTTCCAACTGCTAATTCTTTGAGATTCTAGCCTTCACTGGTTGTATCAAGCAAACCCAACCTCTACTAAATCATTCACACTTGGATTTCTCACAACTTTGTCATCAAAATACTCAATCCCGTCACTAGACCTCTAGGCTATGAAAACTGGGTTTTTCTATGGATTTCGTGGTATCTAATACTCTGAAATTCGCCCCAAGGTTCATATTTATGGATCCCCCCATTGGTTTTTATTGTCAATACCAAAATCTAGGTGTTTATGGCTCTTCAAAACGTGGGTTCTGGCAAAGCTGCGATTTCTGGTTTTTCTCACTACTAGGAATTCCTAATGGATGCAAACTGATATTGGGATGTTCAACAATGTAATGGGAATGAGTAAGAAGCAACTCCCATGAGGTAGAGTGACCTATGGTACAAGAAAATCAGAGCCCATACCTTCCATACAAATTTCTGGGCTTCCCATGCTCCATTGAAGCCATGGGCTGAATTCTTCAACAACTTCATTACAATAGAATTAAATGTCAGCAAGGAAAGTCAAATGGGTTCCCACAATGACAGTTGGCAGCATATTGTTCATCCCCACAACCTCCTCACCACTCCCTAGTGGAATACACATGGCTGCTTCTCATTCGTTGCTTCCATAGCCAGTTTTGGTATTTTATTGCAATATCAAATATTTACATCATTTACAATATTCCATGGCTTAATAGCTCATGGGTAATAAAATATCAAATACTTTTCCATTTTAAATAAATTCCGAACATACACCAGCAGAGCCTTGGCCTTGAGCTCCATGCTAGGGACACATACATCGCATGTATACAATATTTACATTAAAAGTCAATATTTCATAAGGGTCAAAATTGGGGTATTAGATTCCCCTCCCCCTTAGAACAACACCATCCTCAATGTTCTCAAAATTGAACAAAAATGGAAATGTCTCTCTCATGGCATCCTCCAGCTCCCATGTAGCCTCATCGGGACTAAGGTGCTCCCATTGGACCTTTACCTTCCCGATGGCTCTATTCTGGAGCAAAGTGACCTTCTTATCGAGGATGTACATAGGCTCTACTTGGAACTCTCCCTTTGATTCACCTTGTATCACATTTCAATAAATCATATGATTATGATCATGTACATACTTCTTAAGCAAAAATACATGGAAAACATTATGAGCTCTTATATTAGTAGGCAATGGAACTCTATATGCAATTGGCCCTATCCTATATAGGATTTCAAATGGCCCACAATATCTTGGTGACAACTTGGCACAACTCCCCCACTTGAGAGAACTCTTCCTTGGTTTCACTCTCAAATAAACATGATACCCAATCTGAAATTCCTTATGCACTCTTTCCAAATCTGCATAACTCTTCTACTTGTCCTGAGCTACCTTTAAATTCTTCCTGATCTTAGCAACTTCCCGTTCCATTTCCTTGACCATCTCTGGTCCAAGTATTACCCTGTCCACTGGGCTATCCCAGTTCAGTGGAGTCCTGCATCCCTTGCCATCCAATGCCTCAAATGGACTCATCCCCAATGATGCATGATGTCGATTGTTGTATGCAAATTCTACCAAGTGTAGGTACTCTTCCCACTTGGATGGTTTATCCATCACATACATTCTCAGAATGTCTTCAAGAACTTGATTCACCCTCTCAGTTTGGCGATTTGTTTGAGGATTATTAGCTGTACTAAAATTCAATCTAGTTCCCAATTCCTGAAATAATCCCTTCCAAAAATTGGAAGTGAAATTTGTATCACGATCGGAAACTATTTCCTTGGAAAATCCATACAATCTGAATATCTCTCTCATGAAGATATTTGCAATGCCATTAGCCTTGTGAGTGGCCTTGACTAGAATACAATGAGCTACCTTTGATATCTTATCCACCACAACCATGATCGAATCATGCTTCTTCATTGTCATGGGAAGACATGTTATAAAATCCATAGAAATCACTTCCCACTTCCATTCCAGAATGGGTAAGGGCTGCAACAATCCTGCTGGATGTTGGTACTCTGCCTTGACTTGTTGGAACTTTTGACACCTAGCAATGTACTCAGCTATGTCCTTCTTCATGCCATGCCAAAAGTATTTCTTTTTTGCTATTGTTATAGTCTTTTGATATCCTGGGTGTCCAGAATATGGCATTTGATGTATTTCATCCATCACTATCTTCTTCAAATCTTCACTATTTGGGATGTGCAGTCTATCTTTGTAGATGAGGATATTGTCTTCACCGAGCTGATATCCCACACACTTTTCATCCACATTATCCTACTGCAACTTCTCTTTAATTTGAAGGAAAGTTTCATCACTGTTTTGGGCTTCAAGAACTCTTGTCTTTAAATCTGATTTGCACGTACTTACTGCTGCAACATGAAATTTTCTGCTAAGGGCATCTGCAACCTTATTCTCTTTTCCTTTTGCATGCTTAATTTCAAATTCAAATTCACAAAGAAACTCCATCCATCTAGCTTTCCTAGCTTTCAAGTTTGGTTGGTCAAACAAATACTTCAATCTCATGTGGTCTATTCTAAGCTCGAATCTTCTTCCTATCAAATAATGTCTCCACATCTTGAGAGCATGTACTATGGCTACTAATTCTAAATCATGAGTAGCATAATTATTTTCATGCTCTTTTAATTTCCTGGACTCATAGCAAATCACAAATCCATTTTGCATGAGGAGTCCACTTAGCATTTCAATGCAAGCATCTGTGCACACTACACAATCCTTCTTTGGATCTGCTATCTTCAAAACATGAGTGCTGGTAAGTAGCTCCTTTAACTGCTGAAAGCTTTTCTCACACTTTTTGGACCATACAAACTTGATATTCTTCCTTTGCAATGAAGTGAACGGATGAGCTATCTTGGAGAAGCTTTCAATAATTCTTTTGTAGTAACTAGGAAGACCCATAAAAGATATAACATCTAAAACATTCTTTGGAGTAGACCAATCCATGATGGAATTAATCTTCTCTGAATCGACTGCAATTCCTTCTTCAAAAATGATATGACCCAAATATTGAACCCTTTTTTGGTAAAACTCACACTTGCTTAACTTGGCGTACAATCGATGTTCTCTAAGGACATGCAACACCATCCTTAGATGTTCCTCATGTTCTTCTTCATTCCTTGAATAGACAAGAATGTCATACAAGAACACAATCAAAAACTTATCCAAATATTTGTTGAAGACACTATTAATGAGACACATGAATGTAGCGGATGTATTGGTAAGACCAAATGGCACCACGGTGAACTCATAATGACCATATCTACTTTTGAAAGTTGTCTTGTGAATGTATTTTTCTTTAATTCTCACATGATGGTACCCAGACCTCAAGTCAATTTTTGAAAACACCCTAGCATCTTTCATTTGATCAAACAAGTCATCAATTCTTGGCAATGGATACTTGTTCTTGATTGTCACTTTATTTAGCCTCCTGCAATCAATACACAGCCTTAAAGTCCCATCCTTTTTCTTAACAAATAACACTGGTGCTCCCCAAGGAGACACACTAGGTGTGATATACCTTTTATCCATTAACTCCTGTAGCTGCATCTTTAACTATACCAATTCCGGTGTGCTCATTCTATAAGGAGCTTTGGAATTTGGCACTGCCCCTGGAACAAGATCGATGGTAAAATCAATATCTCTCTTCGGTGGTAGTCCTGGCACTTCATCCGGAAACACATCTTGGAATTCTTGCAACAATGGAAAGTCTTCTATCATTGGTCCTTTGTCTTTAGACGAATCTGACATGTGAACTGCATATAATTGACAACCTTTCTTATAAAACTTTTTCAACTGTAAGGCTGAAATCTGTCTTACTGAAACTTGCTTGGGAATTACTCTTACCAATCTTGGTCTTCCCTATTGATTAATGAATTCAAGTGCTTTCTCATAATAGTCCAACATGGCCCTATGATTTTCCAACCAGTCCATGCCAATTAAGGCATCATAAGATCTCAATGGTAATACATTTAATTCTGCATGTGTGTGGAGTCCATTCAATTCTATGGGGCACTCCACCACTACTTCACTTACTTTTCTCTTGGTCCCTCTGGCTAACTGGACTAGCCAAGACTTATTGTACTTCACTTTTGTAAGAGAAAAACCTTCAACCACTTTTGGAGAAACATAACTATGAGTAGATCCTGGATCAATCAAAACAGAAATAGATTGCTTAGCAATCTTACCTTCAACTTCCACCACTGATGATTGATGATCTTCCTGATGATTGTCCAACGTTGCATAAATTCGAGGTATTCCCCTTTCCATGTCCTCCACTGTAGCTGATCCCTTTAAGTTGTGCAATCTTCGGGGATTATCCTTCCAATGCGGACAATCCTTTAGAATATGGTTTTCTCCACATCCCCAACACTGAAGTGGTCCTTTTGAGGCTTTATCTGCTACTACTGATGGCTTCAATCCACTCCTTGCTTGTTGTCCCTGTAGAAAGGTTCTGGGTTGACTCTTGAATGGTGGTTTGAAGCCACTTTTCTATTGATAAAACCTCCCTCTTGGCTTTCCTTTACATGCTCGGTTAACCTTTGATTTTCCTTTACTCTGCTCATAGCAATGCATTGCCATCCTAATGGCTTGATCAAGACTTGGTGGATTAACAAACTCAATTGTATCTTTTAAATTTTGAGGTAGACTCCCAAGGAAGCATTGGATATTTATCCTCTCATATTTAATGTAATCCAAATACCTCAACAATTCCAAAAATTTATGGACATGCTATTCTATAGACTTTTGCCCCAACCTGACTTCATTGAACTCTTTTCTCTTATTGTCATAATACCCAGCAGAAAGGTATTTTTCCTTGAAATACTTCTTAAATATCTCCCGGATGATCTTCCTCTCACTAATACCTTTCACTTGCAAAAGGTTGTTCCACCAAATTAAAGCTCTACCATTTAGATTGTAAATGGAAATTCTGGCTTTTTCATTTCCTCAGTAGTCCTGAATTCTAAAATATTTATTCAATCCAAGAAGCCATGCCTCTGCCTCTTGGCCAGTCTTGTCTTCTCCATCAAATGTGGGAGGCCTTTCCTTCCTGAATTATCCCTGTGGGATACCTTTGAACTTCTTTCTTCCATCAAACCTTCTGGGCATATGCCTTGGACTTCTTTGAGAACCTCTGGAGTCACACGATTTGCTAGAAGAATATCTAGATGAAGGTGTTATATGCTTCTTTCTCACATAACTCTTCCTTGGGCTTGGAGTCATCTTCTTTGAACGACCTTTAGAGTGACTCTTTGCATATCTTCCTTCTTCACCTACATTGCTTGGGCTCGACCCAAGGTTTATCTTTCACTACATATCAGTGAGGCTTTGCAAAATAACAACATTGAGTTAGTTTTGTTCTTCCTGAGCCTTCATCAATCTTTCATTGAAGCTCACCATGGTTTCAACCAAATTCTGATGAGTTATTTGCTCCTTTCTCCCATTAGATTCAGTGTCAACATTCCCTTCTTGCACATTCTCTCCTAGCACATATTCATCATGCTCATAAGGATCCTGGGCATCATTTATGGTCACCATTTTTTTGGGGATACTATCTTCCTTGTATGCTACTTCTGCTACACTATTAAATCTTATGACCTGCAAGCACTATGCATTATGAAAATATTTGTTAGACATCTTAGGAATGCCTATAAAAACATAAACAATAAATATTTAACACAATCAAACTAATGGAATCATTTACAAAGTTAATGTCTTCATTTCTTTTTCCCATTCATGCAATTCTGGAAATTGCCCATATTGTCAACAATATGTCAAAACAGTCACTGGCACTTTTTTGCTCTAATTATCTATGGGGTATGATAACTTCATTCAAATTCTGGTCATCCATCATTGTTCCCTGCTGGATAATATTTCCAATTCCTATCCACTTGCTCCATTATGACTTCGGGTGTGGAAACTACATCACTTTAAAAATGACAATTTTCACCACAATCCTCCACTTTTTACATAGTTGCAAAATATCCTAAACTGCCAACTTCAGCCACTTGTAGAAGCAAATCGAGAAAGATTCAGCAAAACATTTCTCCGGGAGAAGTTATTCCATATAAAAAGTAACACTCAGCAACTTGCGGATCTCTATTCCGATGCACCATTCATCTTTTATAAAATTTCGAGTTTGACTACTTTCCACTTTTCACATTTTTCCAAAATTTCAAAATTTGGGCCAAAAATGGCTATCTCTCGGACGGTGCATTTTTGGAAAATCTTTGTCTAATGGAAAATGTCTGTTTTACTGAGAATATGAAATGTTGAGTTCAATAAATTTCTTGAATCCTAATCATAGGGTCAATTTCATCCACTACAAGCTTTTCAAAATTCAAAAAACGTGGCCCGAAATAGTGCTTTTTAGCCTTCTTGCACACCCCGAATCCACAACCATTGAAGTTTGGCTACAAAACTCCAAACTTAACACTGTGCTTGCTCCATGATTGCTCCATATGAGTTTCAACTCATTCCAACCTTGTATCAAGCGTTGGGACACCGATTTGTAAAATCTATTAATCCCAAATTTATGCCAAATCGGAGCATAATGAGCTCGGGATCCTCACTGGTTCATTCATGGCCTCTGTTAATGGCCTCAGAATGCCATTGGACTCATCAAATTATGATCACACATGCTCCTGTAATCCAAAAGTAAATTTACGGGCTCTATACTCTTTTTTTCCTGAACCCGAAACCCGAAATCCGAAAGTCGAAAGCCGAAATTGCAAATTCGGAATTGCAGAAATCCATAACGCAATTTTTCAAAAATTTGCATTCCGCAACCCGCAACCCGAAACCCGAAATCTAGGGATAATTTTAAGGACCCATATTTATTTAAAAGTGTATAAACCTTGGCGAATCTTACCAATTCTTAAAATGTCAACTATAAAATATTTGGCGATATTTTTTTAAAATTATTTCAATTTCGAAGGATTTTATATGGTTTATATAATAATTTGGCGATTTTTAGAGTGAAAAAAATTCACCCCATCAAAACTGGGTGAAATGGGGCTTCAAAAAATGCAAATTGGTGAATCTTTTTTTGGAAAAAAACATGAAAAAATAGCCCATGGGGTAAATTCTCCCCTAAAATTATCATTGTCGAAATCTGAAATCCGCAATTGCGGGTTCGGAATTGCGGAAATCCAAAACGCAATTCTCAAAAATTTGCATTTCCGCAACTCGAAACCCGAAATCTGAAATTGCGTGTTCGGAATTGCGGAAATCCATAATGCAAATTTTCAAAATTTGCATTCCTGCAACCTGAATCTCAAAACCCGAAATCCGAAATTGTGGGTTCAGAATTGCGAGAATCCATAATGCATTTTTTCAAAATTTGTGTTCCCGCAACCCGAATCCCAAAACCCGAAATCCGCAACTGTGGAACACCTCCATCCCTGCATCTTGTGGGCTTCATAAATCCTTCGTTCCTTAGCCAAATGAGACAAGCCGGGTACCATTAGAAAGCTCTTGCAGATCTCTATGCACCTATGTGGTCCTCTGCCCCATCTGACAACTTTGATCTTTCCATTTTTCCAATAAAAAATGCTGCCCAAACTTCATCAATACTGCACTAAAACATTCTGTTACCTTCCTGTAACTCATAGTTTGTCCCAAAGAGCCCTAGTGCTACAACCTGGCCCTGATACCACTCTGCCATGTCCCTTCCCATCATTCTGAACCACGTAGAGAACATGAATGACGTTCCAGGGCTTATTTTATGCTCAGCCCCACGCATTACTAAGAAATTCATACTAAATAAAAACTTCTGTATGTAGATTCAAACTCAATATAAACACATCAAAATTAAAACACATTTGCACACACACAAACAGTAATGCATCAACACATCTACTAGAAGTAGAGGGTGCTTCAATGTCTAGAGAATCAATCCCTTTCTCATGCTATGCACAGACTTCATATCAATTTCATTAAGGTAATCATTTCATTCAGAATTAACATGGACAATTAACATTCAAAACAAAACACATAATCATCATAATTTAAACCACTAAGAACACTTATCTTTGAGATGAAGTTATCCAACAACTGGCTATGTGAGAGAAATGTTCCACCCAACCATATATGTATGTCCATCCTATATTCTTCCAGCTGAGATATCACCCCCGAGCTGGGTTTTGTTTCCACTAAGGAGGAACTATATGGGTTCACTCACAACCATAGTTTCACTCAACAGCTATGCTAAACCAACACACAGTTGGGTTTATCAAGCATACAAAAGACAAGAGAGGAGGATGCTAAGTCAGTGAGCTCAACCACAAAGATACAGGCATCTCAATGAACTCAACAGTCATTGCACCCACAATACCTACCACACCCAATACAAGGAAGGTCCCCTTCTATGTTGCACAGTCTCTTAGGAATCCTTTCCCTCCAGTGCTCTTCGGAGTGGGCATAGAAAGTTCTAGCTACTAATTCTTTGAGATTCTAGCCTTCACTGGGTTTATTAAGCAAACCCAACCTCTCCTCAGTCATTCACACTTAGATTTCTCACAACTCTGTCATCAAAATACTCAATTCCATCGCTGGACTTCTGGGCTATGAAAAATGGGTTTTTCTATGGATTTAGGGGTATTCAATACTATCAAATTCACCCAAAGGTTCATATCTATGGATCCCCCATTGGATTTTAATGTCAATACCAAAATATGGGCGTTTATGGCTCTTCAAAACGTGGGTTCTTGCAAAGCTGCGATTTCTAGTTTTTCTCACTGCTGCGAATTCGTAATGGATACAAACTAATGTTGGGATGTTCAACAGTGGAATGGGAATGAGGAAGAAGCAACTCCCGTGAGGTAGGGTGACTTGTGGTACTAGAAAAATAGAGCCCATACCTGCCATACAAATTTCTGGGCTGTCCATGCTCCATTGAAGCCATGGACTAAATTCTTCAACAAATTGCTTAAAACATAATTAAATGTCGGCAAGGAAAGTCAAATGGGTTCTCACAATGACATTTGGCAGCATATGGTTCATCCCCACAACCCCCTCACCACTCTCTAGTGGAATACACATGGCCCCTTCTCGTTCATTGCTTCCATAGCCAATTTTGGTATTTTATTGCAATATCAAATATTTACATCATTTACAATATTCCACGGCTTAATAGCTCATGGGTAATAAAATATCAAATACTTGTCCATTTTAAATAAAGTCCAAACATACACTAGCAGGGGCTTGGCCTTGAGCTCGACGTTAGGGACACATACATCGCATGTATACAATATTTACATTAAAAGACAATAGTTCATAAGGGTCAAAATTGGGGTATTGCAACTTTGATGTCAACTTTTAGCAGAAACAATTACCCAACTAGAGCATACCCATGATGATCTAATTGATGGTTGCAAAATGATTTACATCAAAATAAAAAACTAATGGCACTCAATTAAAACCTTAAATTTCCAATCCTTCCAAATTGAAAAAACGAAAGAATGTAGAGAAATTTATATCATAATGGTATTGTTTTCAAAGCAAAGGTTTACTCCAACATTATGGGACAAGGGACTCCCTTCACACAATAATTTGTTCACAAAATTTTATGAAGGTCTACATAACCTACATATCTCTAGATTTGAACTTGTGAGCTCTTAAGAGGAAACACATGTTCTTGATGATTAAGCCGACTTGACTTGTATATTGAATTACAAAAACCTTCATTTTTTAAATTTTACCTAATCAGATCAAATTGACTGTTGATAACACCACCAAATGGAACACAAAGTTGTAGAAACTACGGGAACGTGAACTTATGTTTTAATTTGGGGTTTCTGAGGGAGCACATATGACGCAGTTGAAATCGTGGTATTTGGCTCGGATGAGCGGGCGAACGTCATTCTCCTCTTGCGCGAGCTGTTAGAGGAATGGAATAAGTTGGGTGAGCTGATTATCTCAGGTTTTAATGGGGATGGCGTTGAAGGGCTGGAGCTCGTAAGACAAGGGGTTGTTGTCGATGAGAATGAATTTATTGAGGTCTCTTCCGAGGAGAGATAGGTTTTTTATAAAACGCCCCGGCTCACAGCAGAGGAGGCAATGCTCTCTAATCAAGGCATGCGAGAATAGGTATTTGTGATCGGGATCAAAGAGACTGTCTATAACCATGTTCACTCTCATGGGAGTGCTCGCAGTGAAGATGACAAGCTCGAATATCTTCTCCATCTCCTCCAAGAATTTATTGACGCCGAGCCTCTTGAAGTTGTCTCTGTCGTTGTCGCTGTCGTTGTCGATGGGCACATTCAAGTTGTAATCCACAAGAGTTCCATCCATGTCAAGAACCAGTGTATGCTTCTTCTCGTTCCCTTCCATCGGTGGTAGCAGAGGACCTTTCAGTGGCTTCCGTGGCAGCTTCCAATATTGACCCTTGTCAGATAGAGATGTGCATTTCTTAGTACGTGGAACATTGGCCTTCCTTAGGGAAAGAAGGGCCAATTGGATTTGCTCAGAATCGGGTAACAATTCAGAATCTGATGCCAAACCAACAAATCGTTTGATGCGAAATGCATTGGAAGGTTGAAGAGAGTAGGAGAAGGGGCAATCGTCGAGAATAACTACCCTTCTCAAATCTCTTCCCAGGAGCGAGAGGTCCTTCACGAGTATACCTTCTATTTCGGTGCACAAATCTCTGTACATCCTATAACAAATGAGGCTTTTGTTTAGGAGCTTATCCAATATAGCGTCCACCCTTTTTTGGGGACTCTCTGTGAATATCACGATTTCAAGCAGTCTCACCATTGCTTTGAGGAACTCTTCCAAATTGGGTCTCATTGAAATAAATGTAAGCCTCTCTGTTGATTGTCGTTTAACCACAAAATCCATCCTACAAAACCGGGCATCATTGTTCCCATGAAACCAGTCCTTAGTCAACTCCGTTAAGAGAGTTCCGTCCATGTTAAGAACAAGAGTGTACCTGTCTTTATCCAGTGGATCCATTGGAGGCAACAGATGCTCTCGAGGAGCACAGATGCCCAAGTACGCGGGGGATCCATCTTTACTGGTGCTGCTTCTTTCTCTTTCGTTGGGAGCATCCCTTGCAATCAAGTATGAGGAGGATCCATCTTTACTGGTGTCATTGGAAGCGTTTGGAATAGGGGCATCTTGGCCTTTATCCATTGCTGTAATCGAAATTTTTGTTTTGATAGAATCAATTAATTGTAATAGAATTTGTTGTGTTTTGATAGAATCAATGAATAGATGTGGACTGCTTTTCCCAAACCATGAGTTTTTCCTCCTTATATTGGGTAATATACCTCTTGTGAAAGCAACAACTTTTCATTACAATGGGTAATCAATCACTTTAAACGTCAATTTTTATATAGCTTTTATCAATTTTGTCACTTACATTGTTAGCCAACCTTTAGATATTGTTTTCATTAAAATGCGTAGTCAATCACATTAAACGTCCTTTTTATATCGGGATTGTTAATTTTGTCACTTACATAGTTAGCCAACCTTTAGACATTGTATATCAATTATGAAGATTTAACATATTTTTGAAGCATAAAAGATTTCACATATCTAAATAATTATATAACAAATATTTCACATACATAGGTTTTATAATTATTTTTATTTTATATAATTATATTTATTTTCTTTGATTTTAAATCTTAAATCATATATATATATAATCATAATCCTTTTTTTTTATGCTTTTTCTTAATTTTAATTTAAGTCTTTAAAAAAATTAAAATTATTTTAAGTTATATAATTGAAAAGTATAATAACATAATCATATTAATTAATAATATGGTTGATTTATATAAGGTGACGAAAGGAATAATAATGTCACACATGGAGGTATATCAACCATATTAATAATTATTATGGTTATGATAGTTGAAGGACGAAATTGTTTATCCTTATTATTACATATGAAGATGCAAAATTTTGATGATTATTCTTTTTAAAGAAAATTAGATTTTTTAGTATTTCAATAGTTGTTAGTGGTTCTAAATGTATAAATGAATTTAGGTGCAGAGACTTCAATACCTTACACATCGTGATTAAGCAATTTTAACACTCATTTTTTTTAAGAAGAAAATAACATGTACTTTTGTTAATATAGAAATAAAAAAGTACTCGTCCATACAAGTTTTCAAAAAAAATAAATCCAAGTAATCTATTTCGCCATTATCATCATCTACAAAAAGACATACTATCTAGTAATCCATGAAGGGGGATCATCCTAAACAAAACAGTCGATCAAGTAATTTGATAAAGTCCCAAAAAAACATATCTAATATCCTGCCACCGATAGATAATGTATAAATTAGTCTTCAAAAATAGTAGAAGATCCAACATTTTCGAGCTTATCATCAATCCACTCTTCCGAGATAAGGAGTCTTTCCTACTTAGTGAGTGCTTCCTTTGACAAAGCATTTGCCACCTCATTCAATTCCCTATAAATGTGGTCGATTATCCAATCATAAAATGTGGAAAAAACAGTCTCAACCCTTTGACACCAATGTTTAAATCAAATATTCTTTATCTTGAGTATTTTTTTTACCCAATTTACAACCATTAAGGAGTAACCAAATATTCTTATTGAATCCTTACCAAAAGTACTAGCAGTTTTGAGTAAACACCATAGACCAAGCAATTATGCCAAGGATTTTGTGCCTTCACCTATATTCAATTTAAATTTGAAATAGTGATGTATGTCAATAGTCAAATAAATCTCAGTAACACATTTTCATTTCTCAGTCACTTCATCAAAATATCAAGGAGCTACATTGGAATCATCAATGCCTCTAATATGACACACAGGTTTGCTAAAGGAAGTCTGATTGGAATAAGATTTACACATACCTATTATTTTGAAGACTAATTGAAATGTAGAAATCTTTTGACTTCAATAATAATATCATTGTTGGATTTCCATATTATCCATGAGATAAAAGAACGCATGGTCTTGTGGCATTTTTTTATTTGGTCAAAGATAATAATGATATTTCTAGATCACCTCAGTCCTAGATTTGGTAGATTGCAAAAATAGAGCATACCCAAGACCAAATATATTTAGTGAAAATAAAAATTACAAATAATAAGTGATTAACCAACTCTTCTTCCTTAAAGCATAAAGGACAGATGCCAGGACCAAACCATCCCCTTTGATTCAGATTGATCCAAGTTAAAACCCAGTCTTCTAAAATTATCCATAGGAAAAATTTAATCTTTGGAGGTATATGCCAACTCCATAATTTAGCAACCCACCATTTTTTAGATGTCGTGCTCGTTTTTCTCACAATTACATTATACACCAAGTTTTTTGTGAATGTTCCAAACTCAAGGTTATAATACCATACTAAATTATCTTCAGTATTTGTTAATCTAATACTAGACTTGTTTAGTCTAGATACATATTGGTTCCATTCAATCACCAGTTGTTTCTTAGACCGAGATCTTATGCAGTATACCAATAGCTTCCTAAATTTTGTAACTAATAAGGATGACGAATGTGATCTAAGGTGTTGATGTATATGTAACTTCAGAATGTATTTCTTATATATATATTTATTGTACCCTATAGAGATGTGTTATTCATCTATAAGGAAGTGTCGTCATTTGTATTGACAAGTGTCGCAAGTGTGTTAAGTTTCCGATGGGTTATTAGACCACCTTGTAAGGGGTTGGCCCGGATTTATGTAATATGTGGTTATTGTACCTAGCTAGACAAGTCGGCCCCATAAGGTTATTGGGAAAACAGAACAAGTATAAATAGAGATCGAGAGATCTCTATTTGGATCACTCAAAAACTCACTAATACTTCACTTGAAAAGTGGTGCACATGTGAGGAGGAGGATCAGCACATAGAAGAAGTCTATCTCTTGTATTTTGGTTGTACTTTGGTTGTACTATTTCTCTATCTATCTCTAAGGAACTTGTGGGGTTTTTCACCTTAGGGTTCTCCCCACGGAATTCAATTCTGAGCATTTTCAGATTTGGCCCTAAAAATTAGGGTTTCCACAAAAATAGGAATTTCTGAAATCTAAAGACATAGCTGGAAGCTCCTTGGAAAAATCGAAGTTTAGAGCTTTGGATCGAGATTTTTGGCTAGGTAGATCTCCGGGAAACTCAAACCCTAATTCAGGGTTCTCCTCAATGAATGCGGGAAGACTAAAAGACATTTCTGAAGGGTGAAACTTTGCAGATCTGAATTTCTGAATATACTAGGCTGGTCAGTTCATCAAGCTGCATCTTTCTATCCTTTCATAAAGTTGAAATTCAAAGTTTGAAATTTTAGGATTTCTCTGACAAACCCTAATCTGGCATGAGATCTAGTTTTCAACAAATCAAGTGCTAAGACCTAAATTATTTCTATTTCCATTTGAAGTACTCTTTAAGATGTCTCACCACACCAATCTTGAGGATAAGCTTGAAGGGGAGGATAACTTCTGAGCATGGAAGTATAGGATTGGGTTAGTCCTTAAAGAAAATGAGTTGGAAACTTATATAAGTGAAGAGGTCCCTATCCCAGAGGGAGAAGAGGCTAAGGCTCTTCACAAGAGGAACTTGGTTAATGCAAAGAGGATCATTGTTGATTCTATTAAAGATCATCTCATCCCTCATGTGTCATCCCTAAATACACCAAAAGATATGTTTGATTCCTTGACCAAACTATTTGAAGGAAAGAACATAAATCGGAAGATGACCCCGAGGAATCAGTTGAAGAATATGAAGATCTAGAATGCAAAGACTATGCAGTCATATTTCTCAAGGGCCTCCCAGATAAAAGAACAACTTGAAGCTGTGGGTGAAAATATAGCAAATGGAGAAGTGGTGATGACCACTCTTAATGGCCTTCCGATGTCATGGGATTCCTTCATCCAAGGAATTTGTGCTAGAAGGAAACTCATCACATTCAGTAGGCTCTAGGAAGAATGCTCACAAGAAGAAGCTTGAATTGTAGCTCGAGATGGGGAATGAAGATCAAGCTCTCACAGCACACTCCAAGAAGTATGATTATAAGAAGGGACATCACCATAGTAAGAAAGAAAAGCACCACCATCAAAATCAAAGAGGTAACACCAAATCTCGAAGACACATGTCCTATGCTCATTGCTATACATGTGATGAAAAGGGACACTATTCCAGAGACTATCCCAGAAATAAGAAAGATTGTTCTCACAAGAAGAAGAACTTCAAAAGGAAACATCATGCTTATGCCGCAGACCATGATGAACCTCCTAGGAAGAGGGCTAGAGAAGACAGTGAAGATTCTTCAAGAGCTGAAGAATATGTTTTGATTTATGCTCTCACTAGAACCATTACTCATGAAAGTAGTGATTGGCTAATAGATAGTGGGGCTTACAAACATATGACAAGATTCAAAGAATCCTTTGTGGATCTATCTGAACATGATTCACCCCACAAGGTGAAACCTGGGAATGACTACCAGTATCCCATAAAAGGGAGTGGTGAAGCCTCCTATAAACTAGGATCTGGACAGTCTATGAAGATTGAAGATGTACTCTATGTTCCAGGTCTCAAGAAGAATCTACTCTCAATATCTGCATTGGATGCAAAAGGCATGAGGGTTGCATTTATAAATGGCCACGTCCTAATGTGGCAAAAGGGTAAGACTATAGATGATGCAGTTGTGATTGGAGAGCAAGAGGGAGGATTATACAAATTGAAGGGCCATCCCAAACAAGCCACGATCCATGAATCAGTAGAGCCAAGTGAACTTTGGCACAGAAGGCTTGCACACATGCATTACAAGGAATTACTAATTACAAGCAAAGCGGTAGAAGGTCTTCCTGAAATCCAGACAAAGCATGAAGGCATTTGCAAAGGTTGTGCAAAGGGAAAGAATACAAAGAAGACATTTCCAAGCAGTGAAAGCAAGGCAAAAACAATCTTAGATATTATCCACTCTGATGTATGCAGTCCTATGTCATCCAATTCTCTGAGTGGGTATGTATACCATGTCTCCTTTATTGATGACTTCTCTAGGAAGACTTGGATCTACTTCTTGAAGAACAAAGATGAAGTGTTCAACAATTTCAAGGAATTCAAAGCCTTGATAGAAAACCAAACTGACTTGAAGATCAAGATCTTCAGATCTGACAATGGCAGAGAATTTACTTCAGGAGACTTTAAGAAGTTATGCAGTGATTCAGGGATTAAGAGGGAGTTGACTAGTCCTTACAATCCACAGTAGAATGGGGTTGTCGAGAGGAAGAATAGAACAATCATGGAAGCAGCAAGGGAAATGCTTCATGACCAAGACTCACCTATGCACTTATGGGCTAAAGCAGCAAGGACAGTTGTATATGTGTAGAACATAACACCCCATAAGATACTTGAAAAAAAACACCAGAAGAAGTGTTTACTGGTAAGAAACCAGAAGTGAGCCATCTTAGAATATTTGGTTTTCCAGTATACACTCACATCCCAAAAGAGAAAAGGTCAAAGTTGGATCCATTAGGAAAGAAGGGTATATTCGTGGGTTACAGTGCAAGCTTGAAAGATTACAGAATCTACTTCCTTGGATTCAAGAAGATCGACATCAACAGAGATGATCATTTGATGAAAGTTCAGCTTACCACAAATCGAGAAAGACACCTGTTGAAGACAATGAAGAACCCAGAATATCCAGAACATAACACACCACAATGAATGAAACAGTTCCTGAAGAAGATCGAGAAATGGAAGTTCCACAAGAACCTGTGGATCCACCTCGTGAGAAGAATCCTCACAAGAGGAAACCAACATGGGATAGAGAGCTCATCAAAGATGTAGAAATATTTGGCATTCCAGAAGAAGAACATAGAGAAAGAAAAAGGACAAGGTCACATACTAGTTACGTTGCTTTGCTCTGTTACATTATGGATAAGAACCTTCCAGTTATGAAGAAGCTGCAGAAAAGAAAGAATGGAAGGATTCTATGACCGAAGAATACCAGTCAATTATGAAGAATGATGTTTGGTATGTGGCCCCAAGACCATATGGGAAGTTTGTGGTGACTTCCAAATGGATCTATAAGATCAAGCATGTTGTAGATGGTAGCATCGAGAAATACAAAGCTAGGTTTGTAGCTCGTGGCTTCTCCCAGAAAGAAGGGATTGACTATGAAGAGACCTTTGCTCCTGTGGCTAGGTACACTTCCATTAGATCAGTACTTGCTTTGGCTACAGTGATGAAATGGAAGATACACCAAATGGATGTCAAGACTGCTTTCTTGAATGGTGTAGTTGAAGAGGAAGTGTATGTGGAGCAGACACTCAGGTTCGAGACACATGATAGAGGAACTCATGTGTGCAAACTGAAGAAAGCCCTGTACGGTTTGAAATAGGCACCCAGGACCTTGTATGGCAGGATAGATGGCTTCCTATCCAGTTTGGGATTTACCAAGAGTAAAGCGGATTCCAATCTTTACTACAAGGTTGAGGAAGGAAATCCTGTGATTCTACTATTATATGTGGATGACATGTTTGTAACAAGTGAGGATAGGTTGATTGCCGATACGAAAAGGAAGCTTGCTGCCGAGTTCGAGATGAAGGACTTGGGTATGATGCACTACTTTATTGGTATGGAGGTGTGGCAGAGTGCAGATGGATTCTTCCTTGGACAAGGGAAGTATGCAGTAGATATCCTCAAGAGGTTTGGGATGATGGACTACAAGGCCATGGCCACACCTATGGCATCGAGCCTGAAGCTTCTGTGTGATGCTTCATCTGAGCCGGTCGATGCTACGATGTATATCAAATGATTGGGTCCTTGATGTACTTGATGAATACAAGGCCAGAAATTTGCTTTGCAATGAACACCTTGATCCAGTATCTGACAAATCCGAGACATGTTCACCTAATAGTTGCAAAGCATGTTCTAAGGTAGATGAAGGGTATAGTGGATTATGGGCTCAAGTATGAGGCGAATGAAAAGTTTAACCTGGAGGGTTATGTTGATTTGGATTTGGTAGGCAGTGCCATTGATTGGAAGAGCACTTCGGGGTGCTGCTTCAGTATGGGATCAGGTGTGATGTCTTGGTTTAGTAGGATGCAGTCTTGTGTGGCACTGAGTACAACTAAAGCAGAGTATGTTGCAACTTGTTCAGCTAGTTGTGAGGAAGTATGGCTTAGAAAGCTACTTTCTGATTTGTTTGATCTCCAGTTGAATGATACTTGTATATATTCCTACAACCAGAGTTGCGTGAAGTTGTTGGAGAACCCGATGTTCCATGACAAGTCGAAGCACATTGAGATCAAATTCCACTATATCAGGGATATGGTGCAGAGAGGAGCAGTGAAGATCCTGTATGTTGCGACAGACAAGTAGATAGCCGATGTGTTGACCAAGCCGCTTGCCAGAGTGAAGTTTGAATACTTCAGAGGGAGACTTGGTGTACTTCAGATTGAGATGCATTCCAAGGGGAAGTGATGAGTCCGAAAACATAGATGCACATGATCCGTTCCGACATGGTGGCAGTTTAGTCCTCCCATGTTCATTGATGTTAGTGTTGGGGTTGTTCCGACATGGTGGCAGGTTAGTCCTCCCATGGTCGTTGATGTAAGTGCTGGGGCTGTTCCGACATGGTGGCAGGTTAGTCCTCCCATGGTGATTGATGTAAGTGCTAGGGCCGTTGCGACATGGTGGCAGGTTAGTCCTCCCATGGTCATTGATGTAAGTGCTGGCGTCGTTCCGACATGGTGGCAGGTTAGTCCTCCCATGGTCATTGATGTAAGTGTTGGAGCCGTTCTGACATGGTGGTAGGTTGGTCCTCCCATGGTTGTTGATGTAAGTGCTGTGATCCTTTCACATGGTGGTAGGTTAGTCCTCCCATGGTGAGTATAAGTGTTGTGTATGTGCATCTGGGTTATGCTCCATGGACTATGTGGTGATCTGAAGACATTGATGTGACAGTTTGGTACACAGGTTTTGTAGAGGCATATAATTAGTCCTGAGATGCTCTTGCAGGTTTTACAGTGGCAGTGTAATCAGTCCTGAGAGATCTTGCAGATTTTGCAGAGGCAGTGTAATCAGTCCTGAGGTGTATCGCTCGTAGAGATGATGATGATCAGGATGATCATGTGATGATATACATCAAGTAGATGTATGGTGAGTATCAGGTTGATACTCTGTGGTCGTGGACAAGTTGTGCATTGGCATGTAAAAGATCCTGGGATATTCGATAGGTTGAGCTGTCTGCTCGTAAAAGGCTTGGGATGCTCTTACGAGGTTTTGCAGATGCACATGATGAGTCCTGAGGATTCCACAGTATGACCAGTGATGATGAAGACCTACAGGTGGTGGGCCTATATCCAGTATGAAAAAGTACTAGCTCTGTAGAACTTCCTATGATGAGTAGATTCAGAGATTGGACGAGATAGCAGCAGATGTGACGATGATGATGATTTGATGATGATGCATCAATGGTGATGATCCAGAGAAGAAGACTTGTGCTAGCAGATCTGTGTCAAGAAATACCTTCCTAGTTAAGAGGGAGTGTTGATGTATATGTAACTTCGGAATGTATTTCTTATATATATTTATTGTACCCTTATAGAGATGTGTTATTCCTCTATAAGGAAGTGTCGTCATTTGTATTGACAAGTGTCGCAAGTGTGTTAACTTGCCGATGGGTTATTAGACCACCTTATAAGGGGTTGACCCGGATTTATGTAATATGTGGTTATTGTACCTAGCTAGACAAGTCAGCCCCATAAGGTTATTGGGAAAACAGAACAAGTATAAATAGAGATCAGGAGATCTCTATTCGGATCACTTAGAAACTCTCTTATTCTTAACTCGGAAAGTGGTGCACATGTAAGGAGGACGATCAGCACATAGAAGAAGTCTATCTCTTGTATTTTGGTTGTACTTTGGTTGTACTATTGCTCTATCTATCTCTGAGGAAGTTGTGGGGTTTTTCACCTTCAGGTTTTCCCCATGGAAACTCTGTGTGTCTATTGTCTCTTATGCTTTTGCTTCTTGTGATGATTGACATGCTTGATATGATTGATATGCATTGATATACTATACATGTTATTCTCTCAGTAAAGATCCTATAGCATATTGAATTAATGCTCAAAATCTAACATAAGGTTACAAAACCACAATTAGAAATTCAATCTCTAATGGAGCTTGATAATATGAAGTCATCTTCATTCCCAACAAAAGGATCTAGACCAATCATAACATGACTCCACCGATATTCTAGGTGAGATGCATGTTGAGCCATGAATTTTTTTTGTTGAAACCATTGCATATAATTGAATAGTTTCTGGAGAATTTATGTGGATATCGAATCCATTTAATCATATTGCTTTTAATATATTTACAATGGATAATATCGGTCCAGAGGCCTGATCCAAAAATACCTTTCCATAGAATTTTTAGGCAAAGAGTCATGTTGAACCATATGATATTTTTGATGTTCCATCTACCATGATGTTTGGGCACAGAAAGAATTTCCCATCTTGCAAGAATCAATTTTTCCACCCTTTGCATTTCCCATCCAAAGGAAATTAAACATGAGGTCCCAAATCATTTGGATAACAAATTTAGGCACCATGAATAGTGAAAACCAATAAACTGATAAACTAATGAGAACAACTTTTAGCAAATTTAACCTACCACTAAGAGAAACATACATGAAAATCCAATGACTAATCATTTTAACTAACCAAAACTAGTTTCCCACCCTGTAACAATTTCGTTTAATAAAATATCCAAGGTATTTGAAGCTTAAATATATATGTGACATTTGAAAGGGCATAAATCCATAAATATTCTCCAATATGTTCTCCTCGGCATTATGGACATGAAATGATGACTTCTTCAAACTTATTTCCATTCCAGATGCTGACAAAAATACCTTGATTATTGCTGAAAATTGAGACCATTTTTTTATAGAGATAGTGCCAAATAATACCACACCATCTACAAACAATAAATGCGTAATCAAAACATATTCAAATATTTTAATACATTTGAGGAGACCCTTTCTTCTTTCCTTAGTAATCATGTGGCTCAGACCTTGAATAACCAGCAAAAAGAGATATGGTGGCAAGGGACAACCTTGTCTCAGTCCACAAGAACATCCAAAGAATGAAGTAGGAGATCCATTGATCAGAACAGAGAAATATGGGGTGGTGACATAGGCCATAATCTAATTAGTTACCTAAAGAGGTATGGCAGTCTATACTAAAAGCAATATGAGATAAGCCCAATTTACACAGTCATAGGACTTGACCAAATCCATCTTGAGAATCATAGCTTTTTTGTTTCTTGTTTTGATGGAGTGAATTATTTCTTGGGTTACCCCAACAACATACAATATTTGGCAATTGGACATAAAACCAATTTGCTCTTTCTTGATGAATTCATCAAGCTTTGGTTTCAAACAATTGGCTATGATCTTAGTAATCAATGTATAGACCAAATTGCTTAATGCAATAGGTCTAAAATTGTTGAAGGGAGATGGTTTGATGCACTTTGGAATTAGTGTCAAGAAAATTGAATTGATCCCTTTATACATATATCCTTCCACTCTAGAAAAGTCAACCATAAACATCAGATCATTCCCCATGATGTCAAAAAACTTCAAAAAAGAGTTCAACCGCCCACCTACCAGGACCAAGGATTTTGTCCTTGGCAAAAATTTTCATAACATTTTCCAATTCCTCTATAGAGACAGATTTACCAAGTTCCATCCCCTCATCTTAAGAAGAAAAGTGGGAAAGTGTTTAATAATTCTCCATTGGTGATCAATCTTTGAAGTGCTGGGATAAGTAAATTTTTTTGAATAAAATAGATGAGATGAATTTTCCAATTCTTTTTGCGATCTAATAATATTCCCCCCATCATCACTCATGTCCCAAATAGCATTATTATTCCCTCTATCTAAAGCATTCCTATGGAAAAATTTAAAATTTTCATCTCCCAGAGCCACCCAAATGGCTCTACTTTTTAAGCTCCAAGCGTGTTCCTTATGTTCTAGTATGACCCATTTTCTGTGTTCAAGAACATGCAAATTATTTTTTCCTCCTTGGTAAAAATACCATTTGGGTTAAGCTCAAAAAAGAGTCTGATCTATCAATCAATCTTGACCAATTCAGTGCTATGAATATTAAATATTGTATTAAATTAATCAGTAAATTATTAATTAAGTTTAATTGAAGGGACGTAACCCTTCTTAAGAATGCTCAAACCTTATAAAAGGAGAGCTCTTGTAAAGCGTTAAGTATCTTATCAATTCAATAATATATCTTTTATTCAAATATGGCAAATATGGATCTCGTGTCCTAGTTTTCTGTTGCATTCAGCCTTATCTTTAGTAGTTCATAGTTTTTCCCATTTTATTACTTCTGTCTTCAAACATTTTAATTTATAAAATAGGGCCTCCAAAGGATTAATATCATCTAGGACCGAAATATTCGGCCAACAATTTTTTACCAAGGAACAAAAATCATCATCATGGATCCATGAACAATTCAACTTAAATTGATATTTTTTTTTGGACTCCAGTCCATAAAATTGTAGAATGATAGTTTGGTGATTAGATATGATTGAGAATTCAACCCAAAATCTATATTTTTCCAGGTTGTTGTAGAAAGTATCTATCATTACGAAACTTTCTAGTCATTTTCCAATACTCTAATTGCCACATGTCTTGTTGTTCGAGGTCACGCATAATTTAATTGGGTCAATGTCAACTAGATTATTACGCTGAGTCAAATCCCCTAAGAAATCAGCTAATTCATTTGGTTTGGCATAATTTCCCCAAATATCAGCAACATATATGGTGAAATTGAAATCACCTACAACAATTAGATTATGAATGTTTAGGATACCACAACTATCTAGTATGTTCCAAAACACTTCCCTATCTTTGTATGGGTCATAAATATTGAGTATAGAAATATTTAGATGAAATTATTGAAATATTCCTCCCATGAGAATTACTCCAATCGCCTTATAGGCCTTAAAATAAGTAGTTGAAGGATTCCAGCCCAAAAGAAGCCCACTAGATTGACCAGACGCATCAATGGCACACAAATCTCAACTAGGAATTTTTTTGCAGAAAGTATCAATGGCTTCCAAAGAAGTGCACTGAGTTTATTGAATTAAAATGACATCAGGGTTAGTAGTATTTAATAAATTCGACAGGGCCCTAACCTTCCCAATGCACCCAATTCCATGGATATTGAAGGATAGACAGGCCATTAATCAACATCAATCGCGGGAAAGGATTCTCTAAGGGCCTGTATTTGTGAATCCTACTGTTGCAGTATTTTAGAGAAGGGAACAAGGGTGGATTCAACATCAATCTCAAAGTCTAGAGGAGGACATCTTGGTTTTTCCTTAATTTTCTTCTTTTTTCTAATCTTTACATTCTAGCATGTGATTGATGCAATGGGGATAGAATCATATCCGAAGGAAGACAACTTCGAATAAATCTCAAGAGGAGACTTAAGAATAGTTTTTTCACTCAAAATCGTCTTCAACTGTAAATCATGAGGAAATGTGAAAGTTTGTTCCAGAGCCGGAGGATCCTTAAACGAATCAGGGTTCCTTGACACTAAATGAGCAATAAGAGAATATTTAAAATAAAGCCTAGCCTCAACATTAGGGTTAGGTGATGAAATATTTGAAATGGGTGAACAATCCAATCCAACTTGATATTTCAATAAAGGGGATTTTGGATCATTAGAGGGTAAAATCACATGCTTAGGAAAAAAGGTTGGGGATAGGAATGAAATTGCTCGAAACCAACTCAATTTTGATTCCATCTTGAGAATTCTGGAAGAGGGATTTTGGGAGTAAAGAGGATGAAACATTTAGAATAGAACAAGATCCATAATTTCTTCTTAAACCTAATGATTTTTCAACTTAGAGATAAAAATCAAGTTCAGGTTTCAAAATTTGACTTAGCGATTTGATGATCGATAGTTGACTAAACATGATTATTCTGGGACAAGGACTGCTACTTCATGTTAAAAATATAAAACCTCTTGAATGAATATGATACTAATATATAACCATAAATTAAACTAGGATAATTTTCCTTAATGTGTCCCATTTTCCTGTAGAAAAAAGATCTGAAAGGAACATTTCTATAGTACAGTTTCTAAGAAAATGAATATGAACCCCAGTTAATATCCACGGTCTCAAGTAAGCCTTTATTAATGTAAAATTACACCAAAACTAATGGAATTCTCTTATCCACACCAAATAACATTTGTTTTTCCATCCTGGCAAATTTACCCAAGAAATTTGAAGGTCTTCAATAACATTGTTGGTCCATAGTTCTCAGGGACAACTAGGCACTAGTACCCAAAGGTGTCTAATAGTGCATTTCTCATTCTCAAGATTAAAGTTCTGGTACCATATTTTTATAAGCCAAATATTTTCTAGGTTGGAAGAGATAACCACAACAATCGGGAAAATGAAGGAAAACCAACACTTATAAAGCAAATCTGTTCTGGGATCCATACCAACTAATGGAATCCAATTTTTATTGACCCATTCAACCAATTCCATCTTTGAGACTTTAGTACTCTCAAGTTTTCCTACAAAATCCCTATTAGAGAGGGAGGAAACCCGATCCATGTTGGCATATTTCCCCAACAGAAATTGTCCCTGATCGTTCCTAACCTGATAGGATTTCAGGTTTATCCTCAACCTAGCCTCCTCTCTAGTAATTTTACCGTATTTACAAAACCTTGATGAGTCCTAAACAGGAGCAACAATTGAAAAATATGGGTTTAAAGTCGTATTATGATTTGTGATAATCGCCGCCCCATTATAATCTGAACCAACCTTGAACTAACCAAAATATAAAGACTGGAGCAAATGTTGGGTTTTATCCAACATATGAGGAATGGGAACCTAATCTATAGATGACATTCAATGGATCCAAGAAACGAAAGATTCAAGTTGCATAAACTATGTGTCCATCGAAACAAGAGTACTAACCTCATTTGAGGCCAAAAGGACAAAAATAACATCTAGTTAACGTCCCATCACTTTATAACAAAGGTAGGTTGAGAGTATACCATCGATCAGAAGATTAGACACAATGTGGGACCATAGGCCTGCAAAAAAGGAGAAGTGTATAAAAAAAGGAGTTAATCAGATTAATTGAAAAACAAAGCAAAAATAGATCCATGATCTATTTCTAGCTACGTATTTGGGAAAACTGCAGCAAATTAACATAATTCCCACTTTTTTATATTGGTTGGTACTAAAATTCCAAGTTCGGAAGCTGAACTCCAAGCTGCTCCAGTTTTCAGAAAACCCTATCTAGGGTTTCAAGCAGCCAAAATGATCTTCCACCATTTCGTCTCATCCCTCAACCTCCAAAAATATCTATTTTATCACTCGTTTTACTATTATTATTATTATTATAAGAAATGAAAATAATTATTTATAAAGGAAAAATAAATACAAATATAGAAATAAATTATTATTATTATTAAATAAAATAAAATAAATAAATTCCATTATTTATAATCATTTCATTTAAAACACACATACTACAAGACTTCGGTTTCATTTTCACATCTATGTAATGAAAGCCTTGCTATCATTCAACATACACAATATTAATTTCTTAACATATTGATAAGCCAAATATGAACAATTCATTCTATATTAAGAATATAATGTTGATGTATATGTAACTTCGGAATGTACTTTATCTATGTATTTTATATATATTTATTGTACCCTTATAAGAGATGTGTCATTCCTCTATAAGGAAGTGTCGTCATGTGGATTGACAAGTGTCACAAGTGTGTGTACTTGCCGATGGGTTATTAGACCACCATGTGGGGTCAGCCCTGAATTATATATATTATAATGTGGATGTACCTAGCTAGACAAGTCGGCCCCATAAGGTCACTGGGAAAAAAGGTTAGTATAAATAGAGATCAGAGATCTCTATTTTACTCATTCGGAAAAGTAACTCACTCTCACTCAGAAAGTGGCGCACTAGTGAGGAGGAGGATCATATGCTATTAGGAGACTATCTTAGTGTATTTTGGTTGTACTTTGGTTGAGCCATTGCTCTCTCTATCTCTGAGGAAGTTGTGGGGTTTTTCACCTTAGGGTTTTCCCCACGGAAGCTCTATGTCTCTTATCTCTCATGCTTTTGATTCTTGTGATGCTTGTCATGCTTATTGTGATTGTCATGCATTGATATACTGTATATGTTATTCTCTCAGTAAAGATCCTAGAGTATTGTGAATTAATGCTCAAAATTTAACATGGTATCAGAGCTAACCTGAGAAGAAGACATTTTGCAGTGACGAAAACTTGAGTTTCTTGTTTATTGGGTTTCTCTCCATAGATTTTGGGAAAGCAATATAGTAGATCGACTCTACTCATCAAGGTGCATCTATCTGTCCTGTCAGAATTCAATTCCGAGCAGTTTCAGATTTGGCCCTAAAAATTAGGGTTTCCACAAAAATAGGCATTTTTGAATTCTGAAGACATAGGTGGAAGCTCCTTGAAAAAATTGAAGTTTAGAGCTTTGGATCGATATTTGTGGCTGGGTAGATCTCCGGGAAACTCAAACCCTAATTCAGGGCTCTCCCTAGTGAACCCAGGAGGACAAAAAGTCAAATGTGGAGGGTAAAAATTTGCTGATTTCAAATTTTGAATGCACCAAGCTGATCATCTCATCAAAGCGCATCTTTCTATCCTTTCAGAAATTTGAAATTCACATTTTGAATTTTTAGGGTTTTTTCGACAAACCCTACTCTGAGACCAGATCTAGTTTTCAGCATTTCAAGTGGTAAGACCTAAATATTTTCTATTTCCATTTGAAATACTCTTTAAGATGTCTCTCCACACCAAGCTTGAGGATAAGCTTGAAGGGGCTGATAACTTCCGAGCCTAGAAGTATAGGATTGGGTTAATCTTGGAAGAGAATGAGTTGGACTCATATATAAAAGAAGACATCCCTATCCCAGAGGATGAAGAGGCCAAGGTATTGCATAAGAAGAATTGGTCAAGGCAAAGAGAATCATTGCTAATTCTATTAAAGACCATCTCATACCCCATGTGTCCTCTCTAAAGACACCCAATGAGATGTTTGACTTTTTGACCAAGCTATTTGAAGGGAAGAACATAAATCGAAAGATGACCCTACGGATCCAACTGAAAGGAGTAAAGTTTCAGAATGGAGAAACCATTCAATCTTATTTTTCAAGGGTCTCCCAGATCAAGGAACAACTAGAAGCAGTGGATGAAATGGTGGAGAATGGTGAAGTGGTGATGACCACTCTAAATGGCCTACCCAGGTCATGGGATTCCTTTATTCAACGAATTTGTGCAAGGAAGAAGTTGATCTCCTTCAACAGATTGCGGGAAGAATGCTCTCAAGAAGAAGCTAGACTTATAGCTTGTGAGGAAAAGATGGGAGGTGAAGATCAAGCTCTTGCAGCTCACACCAAAAGAAGAAAGCCCAAGAAGGAGCACTCTTGCCAAAAGAGATCCTATCAAAAGAATAAGAAGGATCTAAGATGCTTCACATGCAATGAAAAGGATCACTTTGCTTGAGATTGTTCCAAGAACAAAAGGGATAATAACAACAACTTCAGCAAGAAGAAGAAGGGTGGCAAAAGAAAGTTCCATGCTCATGCTGCCGAAGATGATTAACCTCCAAAGAGGAAGGCTAGGGCAGAAAGTGATGATGACTCATCAAGTGAAGAAGAGTATGTTCTAATCTTTGCTCTCACAAGTACTATCTCCCATGGTTGTAATGATTGGTTGATTGATAGTGGGGCTTCTAAACACAATACTAGGTTTAAGGAATCTTTTGTCAATCTATCTGGACATGAATCACCCCATAAGGTGAAACTTGGGGATGATTATCAATACCCAATCAAAGGAAGTGGTGAAGCCTCCTACAACCTAGATTCTGGAAAATCTTTGAAGATGAAAGAAGTCCTTTATGTACCTGGGCTCAAGAAGAACTTACTCTCCATCTCTGCATTGGATGCAAAAGGTACGAGGGTTGCATTTGTGGATGGCCAAGTCCTAATGTGGCCAAAGGGAAAGACCATAGATGATGCAATAGTGATTGGAGAGCAAGAGGGAGGATTGTATAAATTGAAGGGACAACATGAACATGCCATGGTGACATAAAGACAAAGATTCATCCATAGTCATGGATCACATAGAGGTATGTATAATTTGTTTTTGCCAAAGTTGACTAATGAGTTATGCAGGTCATTGAAGAGAACAAGAACACATTGCTAGACATAACTAGCAAATATGGTGACTAGGTATGTGTTTCTTATATCATAGGATCTATCATGATTGTTCATAAAGTCATAAGTTTGAATAATCATGGGTATATGCATATTATGTGTCTTACCTTAATTAATGATATGACTAACCAGAAGAGTCATAGGTTTGATTAATTATAGGTTTAGACATGTTATGTTACTTATGATATGACTAACCATAAGAGTCCTATATAAACCTTGAATGCTAATGCTTATTATTTATGTTTGAAATGATCATGACTATACATGCTTGAGATTATTGTGTTTTAATAGTATACTAATGAATGTATGATTTTGTATGAGATCACAAGGATAACACAATCATGATACTAATAAGCATGCATAGGGATCAATGATGAATATGAGTTCATGAACAAGTAATCCATGAAGCAAAGATCAAGAGGGAGCACACTCTAGTGGTTTCTGCAAGGGTGCAGATATTCAGAGGGAGTTGTCTATCTCTCTACATTCCACAATAGAAAGGTGTAGAAGGACTCCAGCAACTCCTGCAAGGAAGCAAAGACTCAGAGGGAGTCCACCCAACAAACAAATAAAGATAAGTATTTTAATTATCTTTTCTTGCATATTTGTTTGCTTAAATAAAATTGTTCAATGATGTATATGCTTATGTTCCTAGACTTAAGATATGTATTGTAAATATTAGAATGATTGCATTAATGAACAGTATACTACTAATATGCATATGTTGGGTAAGTGGCCTATGGCACTGTACAACATTCTAGTGCTACTTATCTAGAATGAAACCTCTTTGCTGACATGTTGGGAGTATTGCAAGCTCTTAACAATGTTCTGGTAGAGGCTGGAAGGCATCTAGAAAGTTGTGGAACATGGATAAATGTTGTATTGAAGCATTGGCTAAGATAATTGCATGATTGTATGACATATTTATTTATGTGTAAAGAATCTGTTCTGAAAATTATGAGATATTTCTAATCATGCAATTTAACTTGTTTTGTAGGAAAGACTGTATATCTTCACCTACAAAAGAAGGACTACAACATTTGTTCCAGTAAAAAAGATATCTATTGAAGATATTGAAGTTCCTAGGATCTGGGATGAAGAAATGGAATGCCATGATCCATCGATCATGAAGAATGATGTTTGGGATGTAGTCCCAAGACCTGAAGGGAAGTTTTGTTATGACTTCCATATGGATCTATCAGATCAAGCATGCTGCAGACGGCAACATAGAGAAATATAAAAGTGATGAAATAGAAGATACACCAGATGGATTTCAAGACTGCCTTCTTGAATGGTGTAGTTGAAGAGGAAGTATATGTGGAGCATCCACTCGGTTTTGAAATACATGACAGGGAGTCATATGTATGCAAATTGAAGAAATCCTTGTATGGCTTGAATCAAGCTCCCAGAACTTGGTATGGTAGGATGGACAGTTTCCTATCTAGTTTGGGCTTTACCAAGAGTACAGCTGATTCCAACCTTTACTACAAGGTTGAAGAAGGGAATCCTGTGGTTTTACTCCTGTATGTGGACAACTTATTTGTAATAAGAGATGATAGATTGATTGTAGATACTAAGAGGAAGCTTGTTGCTGAGTTCGATATGAAATATTTGGGAATGATGCATTATTTCCTAGTTATGGAGGTGTGGCAGAGTGCAAGTGGGATCTTCCTTGGTCAAGGGAAATACACAGTAGGTATCCTTAAGAGATTTGGGATGATGGATTGCATGGCCATGGCCACACCTATGGCATCGAATCTGAAGCTTCTATGTGATTCTTCATCTGAGCCAGTTGATGTCTCTATGTATCGTCAGATGATTGGGTCCTTGATGTACCTGACGAACACGAGACTAGATATTTGCTTAGCTATGAACACATTGAGCCAGTTTCTGACGGATCCGAGGAGTGTTCACCTGGTTGCTGTAAAGCATGTTTTGAGGTACCTGAAGGGTATAGTGGATTATGGGCTCAAGTATGAAGAGAATCAAAATTTTAACCTGCAGGGTTATGTTGATTTAGATTGGGCTGGCAGTGCTGCAGATAGGAAGAGCACATCTGGATGCTGCTTTAGTATGGGATCAGGTGTGATCTCTTGGTTTAGTAGGAAGCAGTACTGCGTAGCACTGAGTACAGCTGAGGTAGAGTATGTTGCATCATGCTCAGCTAGTTGTGAGTCAGTATGGCTACAGAAGCTATTGTTTGAGTTATTTGATCTCCCGTTGGATGCTACTGGTATCTTCTGTGAAAACCAGAGTTGTGTGAAGCTGTCCAAGAACCCAGTGTTTCAAGACAGGTCGAAACACATAGAGATCAAATATCACTATATCAGGGATATGGTGCAAAGAGGAGCTGTGAAGCTCATGTATGTTGCAACGGACAAGCAGATTGCAGATGTGCTGACGAAGCCACTAGCCAGGGTGAAGTTCGAGTACTTTAGAGAGAGGCTTCGCATTCTTCAGATCGAGGACACTTCGAGGAAGAAGTGATGGACACATTTGCTGAAGCCATTCCAAGCATGTTGGAAGGAGGATCCTTCACATGGTTGTGGATGTAATTGCTAGATGATGAACATCAGGATGATGCTCTGGTTTCTGCTTTGTATGATCAGTTGGATCATTTATATGTATATGTATGTATGCATCATGTTGGATGTTGGATATGATCAGTTGGATCATTTATATGTATATGTATGTACGCATCATGTTGGATGTTGGATATGATCAGTTGGATCATTTATATATGTATGCATCATGTTGGATGCTGGATATGATCGGTTGGATCATTTGTATGTATATGCATCATGTTGGATGCTTGGACCATGTATTTGTATGATCAAGTAGATCATGTATATTGATATGTATTAGGCATGATCAGGTAGATCATGTATGTTGATGGATACATTGTGTGGATCATGTATCTATGTATCAGGTGGATACACTATGTATGATGATATGTATCAGGTAGATACTTGGTGTGCATTAGATGGATGCATTGTATTATCACGATGATCGTGGATGACGAGCTTCTCCAGATGACATGCAGCAGGATGTTGCAGTGATGATGATCAGGGTGATCATGTGTACATCAGGATGATGTATGATGAGTATCAGATGATACTTTGTGGCCATGGAATAGGTTGTGCAGGTAAGCATGTAATTTGTGCCCTCGGAGATTTGCAGATGGTCTTTCGAGGTTTTGCCTATGGCATGTAATTCGTACCCTGGGACATCTGGCAAATGCTATTTCGAGGTTTTGCTTGGGAGGACATATAATTTATGCCCTGGGAGATTTGCAGATGGTCTTTCGAGTTTTTGCCTATGGCATGTAATTCATACCCTAGGACATCTGGCAAATGTTGTTTCGAGGTTGTGCTTGGGAGGACATTTAATTTTTGCCCTGGGAGATCTGCAGATAGTCTTTGAGGTTTTGCCTATGGCATGTAATTTGTGCCCTGGGATATCTGGTAGATGCTCTTTCAAGGTTTTGTCCTATGGCATGTAATTTGCTCCTAGGAGATCTGGACAGGATGAAAAAGGCCTCAGATGCTTCAGCCAGGTTTTGCCATGACCAGATGTAATTTGCTCCTCGGAGAACGGGACAGGATGAAAAAGGCCTCAGATGTTTCAGCGAGGTTTTATGGTGAGATCACATGTAATGTGCTCCTAGGAGATCCGATAGGTAGAGCCGTGTGCTCATAATAGCCTAGGATACTTTAGTTAGGTTTTGTGATGCGTCACATGTAATGTGCTCCTGGAAGATCCTACAGGTAGAGATGTGTGCTCGTAATAGCCTGGGATGTTGCAGCCAGGTTTTGTGACGCACGTAATAAGTCCTGAGAATTCCATAGTATGGCCATTGATGATGAAGACCTGTGGGAGGTGGGCCTACATCCAGTATGAAAAAGGACTGGCTCTGTAGAACTTCCTATGATGAGTAGAGTCATAGATTGGTTGAGATAGCAGTAGCAGTGACGATGATGATGACGATGATCCCGAGAAGAAGACTTGTCTAGCAGAACTGTGTCGAGAAATACCTTCCTAGTTAAGAGGGAGTGTTTATGTATATGTAACTTCAGAATGTATTTCATCTGTGTATTATATATATATTTATTGTACCCTTATAAGAGATGTGTCATTCCTCTATAAGGAATTGTCCTCATGTGGATTGACAAGTGTCGCAAGTGTGTGTACTTGCCGATGGGTTATTAGAGCACCATGTTAGGTCGCCCTGAATTATATATATTATAATGTGGAAGTACATAGCTAGACAAGTCGGCCCCATAAGGTCATTGGGAAAAAAAGGTTAGTATAAATAGAGATCGGAGATCCCTATTTTACTCATTCGAAAAAGTAACTCACTCTCACTCAGAAAGTGGTGCACTAGTGAGGAGGAGGATCATCTGCTACTAGGAGATTATCTCAATGTATTTTGGTTATACTTTGGTTGAGCCATTGCTCTCTCTATCTCTGAGGAAGTTGTGGGGTTTTTCACCTTAGGGTTTTCCCCATGGAAACTCTATGTCTCTTGTCTCTCATGCTTTTGATTCTTGTGATGCTTGTCATGCTTATTGTGATTGTTATGCATTGATATTCTGTATATGTTATTCTCTCAGTAAAGATTCTGGAGTATTGTGAATTAATGCTCAAAATTTAACATATAAAAATCCATTCTATTTAAATTATAAACAAGCCCAATATAGATGTTTCGTTCTTCTTTTTACATGATATTGAAAATATAACCAATCCTTCATCCATCTTAAATGATATCAATAATGTAAACTGTATTTTTTACATTCTAAATTATATTAAGAGTATAAACATTCCATACCATTGAAATTATATCAAGTCAAATATGAACAATCCATACTATGCTAAAATTGATAATGAGTATATAAGCAAAAATAAGCAATCCACCCCATCCACTAATGGTCGTTCATTAAATATGATGATTTGAACACCTTGTCATATGCATAAAGTCGTAATCAACATCCAAGATAATCATGGTTTCATGTTTATTTAGTCCATAATAACTAATGCCACATCCAATACTGGGTTTCCATTATTAATTTTAACATATTTCATAATGGATAAGAACATATGTAACCTCACCAGGCATAGGTTTTGTATTGTTTGTGTGTGTATATATATATATATATATTAATGTTAACTACACATATCTACGTGTTTAAATTCTTATTCTAAATGTAACGTACCCACCAATATCTATGCATCTATGCATCTAAGGGTCATATAACTCAGCCAATTCATTAGATGCATATAGTTAAAAACAAATGTGTGCAGATGTAAATCAAACAAACATGCACAACGGAAATGAACTCATCCATACACATGTTACATGACTATTATTCAATTTAATAGAGCCAACAAATTAATACATTTGCAGAAGTAATTACATAAGAAAATACTCATCTTGATGTAATATTGTTCCAACAACTAACTATGTCACTGCAACATTCCTCCCAACCATAAGTCTCTACCCAACCTGTATTCTTTCAGCACTCAGAGACCACCCCCAAGATGGGCATGATATCTACAAAGAACTTGGGACGCTCAAACCCTACACAGCCAAAGCAATGGATACCCAACTCAACCCCAACATTCTCTTGCACATCAAACTCAGGTATGACTCTAGAACACACTTTCAACAGTGGGACTTAGGAAATAGATGGACAGAGGTTTTCCCAAAACGTAGGCACACAAAAATGGATTGTGGGAAGAGGAATCCAACCCGAGGGAAGAAAACCGATTTCTCCCACTAATGTATGAGCATACAGTGGGCCAAACGGCCTCAATAAAACCCCAAATCATTTCCTCTTCTTCCCCACTATTAGCCACAACAAAAACGCCCTTCCCAACTAGAAAAATGAATGTAAACAAAGTAAAACTAGTGAGGAAAATGCCTAGGTAGCTCCAAACTCGTGAGAGGGAAAAATGGGTTGATGGGTAATGGTTTGGGGAGAAATTCATGGCTCTTTTCTTTCCCAAGAAGCCAAACACGAATTTCCATGCAGGGTGGCTTTCCCATACCAAAATTTGGACAGCCATACCTCCCATTCCCCAAGGCATTAACTAGCTCAACCAACTCTTGGGAGAAATCAATGATTGGGTACAAAAGTCAACATGGGTAGTTGAGGGTTTGATTGGTTCTCTCATTGACAGTTGGCTTGACTCAATTGGCTCAAAGGGTATGAACATTTTCCTCCCAATTCCTTGTAACATCATGCCCTCTATCTCTTGTTGCATTGCATAGCTAGTTGTGGGAATTTATATTAAAATGTATATTTATAATTCCCATGGTTCACTAGCACATGGGTAGCATAATTTCAAATACTTGCCTCTTCTAGATCAAGCATTCACTAGCGGGGCCTTGGCCTTGAGCTCCACGCTAGGAATTATACATACTATGCATACAATATTTACATTATAGCCCAAATATTACAAGGGTCAAAATGGGGTACGTGACAATCCCCTCCCCTTGGAATAACACCATCCTCGGTGTTCCAATAACTAGGAATACATACACGCTATGTACATGTCCAAAATTCACAAAATCTGGCAGGTTTGTCCTACATCTCACCCTTTACATGGGTTTCCGGGACTAAGTCCTTTGGTCTTCACAAACTGTTCCCGCGGCTGGGACCCTCCAGCTTTGCATAAGGGCATTGTTCCAAAACAGTCCCTTCCCGTTGATCTACAAGTCGGGAAACTTTATGGCGGCTATCCTCTTGATGTTTCATTGTTTGGCAGTTGCGGAGGAAATTATTTCCGTCACATCCCCAACATTTCACTGGTTGCTTTACCTTTTCTTGCTCCGATTCCTTTGAGTCTTCCCACCTAGAACGTTTCTTAATCGGACAATTGGATGAATGCTTCTTCATTGGTCCACTTTCCTTTCCTTTATTGATTGCTCCCAGAATGCTTTTTACCTCTTTTTGCAGATGAATAGAGTCCTACAGAACCTCGTGGTTCATCTCATTCTATTTCCTTTGTAGCTTGAGCATCTCTCCAAGATTTTCTTGGGTTTCTGCAATTGTTTGAAGAAGAATTTTAGCCAATTCTAATAGCCCTTGGTATTCCGCCATGGTCAATTTGCACAGCTGACCACACTTTACTTACTAGCAACACTTGCTTGTGTCGGCTACAACCAATTGTTTCAATCTCTCACCTGTGAAATTTATCATGGAAAATCTTTGTTAGGACAAGCATAATATAAACATTAAAATTAGTCAATTAATTCCCAATTGACATGGAACGTCCATGCTTCACTCATGCGACTTCCAAATTTTTCATGCTTTCCCAACATACACATGATTTCTTTCATGTTCATCCTTTCACAGTGAAATAACTAATTTAGCATTCACAATTTAATTCAAGCAAATAAACACATTCTTCTTCTAGTCATGACATGCATTCAACAATTCTTTGTTTTATAAATGCATCAATAAAAGGAAAGAGAAGAGTAAGAGTTTCTGCCTCTTAGTCTTATTTGATTACAGAGCCGTGCCATCACTGTGGTTTCATGCTCCTTAGTCTCTTTCACTTTAATGTAAATGCTTGAATTGCCCTTTATTGGCTATGACACTTAGTGTCTAAGGTCTGTTTAAAGCTTTTCAACTTGGGTACCCCTTCCCATTCTGCTTACAGAACCTTGGGTTGCTAGGACCCACTCATGTTCACTAGCACCATCTTTTATTACTGCTCATATTGAGCTCTTTTAGGACAGTCATATGTCCATATGCATCCCTATGATGCCTTCCTGGTCTTTGCTTCCAATAATACCTACACTCAAACATTGAATCAATTCACATGTTTAGTTTATTTCATAAGGTTTTCCTCTAAACAAGGGTTTAAGAAATCATAACCAAATCATATCCACACGTATATTCATAAGCAAGAGTTGCAAGATAACCAAATACTTATCTTTATTGGATGTCTTCACTTTATCCCACAGGATCCTTCTTTGCTTTAAAAGCATTGGATTTCCCGTGGATACAACAATGAATGTTGGGCCAACACGTAGGCTACTCCACAACCATTCGAATAAGCAATGCCAGGACAGTACGCTGATTGGGTTTATCAATTATTTAAGGAATGTTTGGCCAGCATGCTGGCTGCTCCACAACATCAAGTGGTTAATGTTTCCACCAACTATTCTCTGAATTTATCAATCATCAGTTACTCTCTGGATTTACCAAGAATTTTATAGCGCCTGACCAGTTACTCTCTAGTTCTACCAATAAATTTATAGCGCCCAACCAGTTACTCTTTGGTTTTACCAAGCGTTTGTGGCTCTTTCGGGTTCCTTACTTCCTGCAACGACCAAGGTTTCCAAGAAAGAAACAACAGTGTATTAGTGTGGTTGTCTTAAGACTTGTACTTGAAATCTTCATTATTCCAAACAAGAAATAAATGAAAATGAATACTTATCTATATTGTGCATTTTCCTCGCTACTCCACCGGTTTCCTTCTCTTCTTTACAATCCTAGGATCACCTATGGGGTGGATGCTTGGCCAGCACACATGCTGCTCCACAACATCATCCAAATAGGCAATACCAAGCCAATACGTCGACTAGGTTTATCAGGCATCCCAAAAATCAGTATGCTAAGCCAGTACGCCGACTAGGTTTATCAAGCATTTCAAAAATAAGTATGCTAAGCCAATACGTTGACTGGGTTTATCTAGCATTTCAAAAATCAGTATGCTAAGCTAGTACATCAACTAGGTTTATCAAGCATTTCAAAAATTAGTATGCTAAGCCAATATGCTGACTGGGTTTATCAAGCATTTCAAAAATCAGTATGCTAAGCCAATATGCCGACTGGGTTTATCAAGCATTTCAAAAATCAGTATGCTAAGCCAGTACACCGACTGGGTTTATCAAGCATTTCAAAAATCAGTATGCTAAGCCAATACACTGATTGGGTTTATCAAGCATTTCAAAAATTAGTATGCTAAGCCAGTACCCCAACTGGGTTTATCAAGCATATGACAACCATTTCCAAGCTAGTTCTCCGACTGGGTTTGTTAGGAAATAAAACACTTCACCAATACCTCCACAGCATCCAAATAACCAATGCCAATCCAGTACATCGACTGGGTTTGTCAAGCATTCAATTTAACAACATGCCAAGCCAGTAAACCGGCTAGGTTTATCAGGCATCCAACAACCCTTCTCCACAACATCTAAATAACTAATGCCAAGCCAGTACACTTACTGGGTTTATCAGGCAATGAGAACAACATAATATGATTATGTGGCTCCTTCTCTTATGCAAACAAGTGATTTCCTCCAGGAACTCCATAGATGACTCACTTGACTGCAGGCTAGCATGGGCCCACAATACCCACTCACACTAATTAAGGATGATACCCCTTTTCTGCAACACAGCTCCTCAGGCCTATCCATCTCTTATAGTATCCTTTAGTGTGAGTATAGAAAGGTTACCACTACCCATACAATCCTCTTGGGCACCCTTTCTTCACTTTGCCTCTTGACGTGCAACACCAAATTGCATTTGTGTAAAATGGTAGCACAAGAAGGATAAGTAAGCTCATCAGTATTACTGCTCTAAAATTGTAATCACATTTCATAACATTCACTATCAAGTATTGAAACACCAGGAATGCGTCCATTCCCTTTGGGTGTAGTCAATATTGACAACCCTATCATAACCCAACAACAAAAAGGTGTGCACTCCCTTTCGAATGTGAGACATGTAGGCCCTAGTAATACTCAAGCAGTCTGAAATAATAAAACATGCTTTGCGTATTAAACCTAACAACCAGACATGTATATTCTGAGTTAGGGTTACATAATACTTATCCCTTTTCAGATGTATCTTTCCTTCATTTGCAAAGAACAAGGGCTCCCTTCTCTGAGTCAACAGTACTTCGGTTTGTCACCCCCAATATTTTCACATTTCATAACCCACACATGTCTTCTTGGCATAATTTACTGTCTCACTCACATGCTTTACCAACATGCAGTTCGGTTGAGCCATTATCAACATTTACAATGGCATTTCACCTGAATCCCATTTCCAAATCATGGGATCCTTCCCATCTAGTTTGGCTTCGGCAGGCCATCACACATGGTCTTCCTGCAATCTGTCATCCTGGCACACTTATCAAATAGCCAAACAGTCAGCAACATTTAACAATAATTTCAAATTTGATTGCTTCATAACCAATCAATGGCATTAATAATTAAATTCAACATGAATTTACAATTTTGCCTCCTACAGAAATTGATTTGCTTCGCAATGAGGCTATCCTCATATTGTTTGGCTCTTCTAAGTGGTATCACTCTGTCCATTATGGTTTCACCTTTGCTACCATACATGAACATCCACCTCCAACATGTCCTCCTGACACAATTCTATATAAGCCAAACAGTCATTAGCAATTATAAGCAAATATGAAAATATGAAAATCTACAAATTTGTTTTCCTACAGGAATTAGATTTGCAACCATGAGACTATTCTCATAAACTTAAACCAGACAATTATTAGATTTGTTTCATGCATAAATTACAACCATGAGAACTTTCTCATAACCTTTGGCTTCTGCACATGGTAGATCCTGGTCTTTACTATGGACTTATCCTCATTGCCATACGCAAGACTTTTCTACCTGAAGACTTCTTCATGCAACCTTTCTCCTGCATGGCTGTCATTAACATCCCTTGATGTTACCTGATCAGTTGGCCTCTTACCAAGGCTACTCCATTCTTTTGCCAACATCATGATCACGGATTTGTTGCACCATCCTCTCTTCATAAAGTTGTATGCAACAATCATCATCCACCTCCTTAGCCATGCTTCGATTGTCTTTGGTCCTACAACCAATGTGAACATGACTAATTATTAGCAACCAGAATAATTATCTTAAGTGGCTCATTGCATATGTAAAACCTCACTATTTTACCAATATGCGATATCATACTCATGCATAAGGAATTCACATGCACTATGCAATGACTCTTTAATCGTTCCCACTAATTTTTATCCATTACGCTCTTGCATATACAAAAACCCTATGCCATAATTTTCAGTATATAAAACTCATAAATTATAAATACAATAGCAAGAGAGGATTGAAGGAATTCTCCCTTTCCAATTCCTCATTATGACATGGAGTTCCTCCTCCACATCATAGCTAATCATTTTCTTGGCTTTCCTACCAAGCATACAAGCAATCATTAGCTATGATCTTCTCACGAATTAGCAATTTAGTATATACATATGTATATAACATTCATTATGCAATTCTTATGCTATAAAACAATAATAGTTTAAGGTGAGGAATTTCCCTTTCATCCTCCATAATGGGTATTACAACCCATTACTCTTATTGAGGATTCCGCAACCTTCTATGCAATTCTTGTTCTTCATTCCAAGAATACATTTCACACTTACAACTATTTTTGGGTAACGACGGGGGTCAAGGGGGATTTCCCCCTTGTGGCTTCCCTGCGCCACTGCAGGGCGGGTTGAGTGCAGTGCCCTCATTTTTTTTTTTTTGTAAATCCTTTGATTCTGCGCAATCTGGCGCATAAGTTCCATGGCAATTTTTCCATTTTCGACACCTGAAAATCTCCCTAAAAAACAGCTGAAATTTCCTGTTTCGAAGCAACACATCCAGTTCTTCTGACTTGTTGCGGAGCAACTCGCTGAGTTCTTCTGACCTATTGCGGAGCAACTAACTGAGTTCTTCCGACATATTGCGGGGCAACTCGCTGAGTTCTTCTGCCAAAAACACTTAGAAATTTTTTTTTGACATTTTTCGAACCAACTCGCCGAGTCTTTCCATCGTTGTGGACCAACTCGCTGAGTTCTTCCGATCGAAAACTCAACTTTTCATTTCAACAACTTTGGTGCAAACTTGCCAGTTCTTTCTGCCATTGCAGACCAACTTGCCGAGTTCTTCCGAAATTTTCTCTTGGACGCCGAAAAAACACTTAGAAAAATATTTTGCCGTTTCGGACCATCTCACTGAGTTCTTCCATCGTTGCAGGCCAACTTGCTGAGTTCTTCCGCAATTTTGGGCCAACATGCTGAGTTCTTCCATCGTTACAGGCCAACTCACCGAGTTCTTCCAAAATTTTCTCTTATATGCTGAAAAACACTTAGAAAAATTTTCCACTGTTTCGGACCATCTCACCGAGTTCTTCCATCGTTGCAAGCCAACTTACTGACTTCTTCAACAATTTCGGGCCAACTCATCGAGTTCTTCCATCATTGCAGGCCAACTCGCTGAGTTCTTCAGAAATTTTCTCTTGGACGCCAAAAAACACTCAGAAAAATTTTAAAATTTTTCTTCCTTTCCCTAGGAACTTCCGCAACTCACCGAGTTCTTCCGCCATTTTGGCTCCACTTGGCGAGTTTCACCGAAATTTGTCCATCTTTTTCAGCCAACTTTGTTAATTTTATGCCGGGTATCTTTCACCGAAACCAACTTAGCATAAAAACTCAAAAACACTTAGAAAATTTCAAATTTCCAAAATTTTTTGAAATTTTCTTAATGATTACTGCTGAGCAGGAAGCATACTTACCTCTGCAAGTTGTGACAGGTAGCCCATGAAGGCCCAATGTTGCAACCAGCAGCTCTGATACCATTTGTAACGTACCCACCCACCCATCCAAGGCAAGGGAGAGAACATGTTGCCATTCTAAGGAGATCTTCATAAAACTCATCCAATTCATTAGATGCATACAGTTAAAAACAAATGTGTGCATATGTAAATTAAACAAACATGCACAACAGAAATGAGCTCATCCACACACATGTTACATGACTATTATTCAATTTAATACAGCCAACAAATTAATACATTTGCAGAAGTAATTACATAAGAAATTACTCATCTTGATGTAATGTTGTCCCAACAACTAGCTATGTCGCTACAATGTTCCTCCCAACCGTAGATCTCTGCCCAGCCTATATTCTTTCAGAACTCAGAGACCACCCTCGAGCTGGGCATGATATCTACAAGGAACCTGGGACTCTCAAACCCTACACAACCAAAGCAATGGATACCCAACTCAATATAACGCCCCATATTTCGACTAGATAGATTTATCCGTGAGACATATTGCACTTTATTTCTTTTTATCTATTGAACTCAGCTAAGAGTGAGTAAAATATACTTATGACTGGATCGACCCGATTATATGTTGCTACCGTGTTTATTTCGTTACTATATTATGGTGTCACTATGACTATGATGTTACGATATTATGATGTTATTATGTTCATGCAGTTAATAGGTTATGATTATCATGAGATTCATTGATTTTATGATGACAATATATGTTTAGCGTTTTCATTGATTGAATGTGAAATATATGATGTTGTACGTGGATTCCATCATATGATGAAATTGATTGAATTGTTATATGTCATGCATACCTGTGATGAGCTAAAATTGAGACGTGAAATAAAATGATGTTGACGATATGGATCAATTGGTGATCGAGTGGGAATGTTTGTTATAAAATGTGCATTTTGTGAAATACTAACCTACAAGACGCAAGGGCTATGGGATAGCCAGATACTTGATCTGATAAATGGGATAAGAACTTGTGCATGAAGTAAAACGTAGCAACCAAAATTGATGATATGATGACATGGTCTGATAATCTCGATAGCAGCAAAGTATGATTTGATAAGAGTATAGACCCAATATGTTGAGAGGGATGGATGTATTTCCCACCCTATGTTTCTATGATACCCGAGGTCATGGGAGGGTTGTGCTGAGGATGGTCGGATGCCTACTAGGAGAGGCTAGGTCCACTAGTTAGCCAACATTACCGCTCTCAGGTTCTATGTGGTCAGGTCAGTATAGCTAGCACCCACTTTTGTACTAACAGGGGAAGGATAGGGAGGATGCGGACGTAGGTTAGGATGGGAGGATATGTTAGTTAGTACTGTTGAGGGTTGGTTATTTCTTGATCTTGAGTTAGTGGTAGTAGGTACCCTTCCTTGTACTCGATTGATTAAACTGATGTAATCATAAAAATAATGAAATGAAATCTTAAAGGTTAACTGATAAAATAACCGATGATGTTTTAGTAATGCTATGATAAATGTATACTTGTTCAGTTTGCATAAAGTATTATTAGTATTAGTTAGCTGTTATGCATAGAAAATATGACGTATGTTTACAATACATGTCCGTCTTTTGCATATGCTGGCCACGCATGCACATTTTGTACATGCGCGATAATATTGGTTTACAACATACTTATCAAGATTTAACAATGTTATAAGTTATCATAGGTAACTCAATTAGGTATTTAGTGAATGACTTAATTAGTAAAAGATTATCAAGTTCTAATATGTAAAATAATTTAATTAGTCTTTGTATGTAAACATTGTAATGAACAATTAAAATAAGTGTCGTTAATTGTAAGTATCCTCAAGTGAAGGTGTCTTCAATATGAAGTATAATAGTTAAACATTAATACTAGAAGAGTGTACTATATAATTGTTGATCATGATTAATTAAACCATTAAGTATATTTCATTATTAATACACAGAGGTACTATGTTGGCACTTATCGATTAAACAAATAAATATTTTTAATTACTATTCACAATTAATTTAATTACTATTATTATTAATTATTATTATTATTATTATTATTATTATTTAATTAATAATAATAATGATAACAATCCTTTTTATAAAGTATAGTGGATTGAATAATTTATTAAATAGATTATTCATTTAAGTAATTGACAAAATCATTCCAAGTAAATTAAAAGATTTGTTTAAATAAATTATTGAGTAATTGGATTTGTTTTCATGTTAATTGAAAAAAATAGAACAATAAATTAATGAATAAAATAAAGGAGATACGAGGGATATGATTAACACTAAACTAATGAATAAAGTCAATTTAACAATAAATTATACGATATGATTACTAGAATTTATTACAAGTTAGAACATTTAGTTTTGAATCGAGATGTGGGTACAAACATTTAAGACTTATGCCATTTCCCATCTTGAAAGGCCACGCAATATATATATATATATATATATATATATATATATATATATATATATATATATATATTATTTTATTCAAAACACTTAACTAAGTAGTGGAATGATTTTAATATTATTTAAAATTGTCTCGGGAGTTTAATTTAAATATATATAATCATCACTTTATCTTGAAAATGGTGTTGCATTAATGATTGATATTTCCAAAACCATGTAGGCTAGGGCGGTAGAGTGACAAGGAAGTTATGGAGGAGGAAAATTTCTATTTAAGGGAAGATTTAACAAAGTAGTTAGGAGGTTATTGTGGGAGAACTGTGAGGATATGTATGGAGAAGTGAAATATTCTGAGGATGGGGACAAATCGAGGAATGGAGGGAGAAAACTCCAATGAGGAGGGGGAAAACTCACTAAACAGTATGGTTATTAAACTAAGGACAAGGCTTCTATGGAGATTATCGACTGTGGGCTTGGGGGCTAGGAAGTCTGTCGATTTCCTAGGGCCAGCATGATTAGAGCTGGTCGGTAGGGTGGTTCATTCAATCGATTGCTAAGCTCTAAAGACAAAAATCGGGAATGAAATCTAGAACAAGCTATGGGACAATCTACAAACTTCGGGCAACAGGTAATTTCCTTGTTACATTAGTCGTATTTTAAACTTCTGCTAAAACATATATATATATATATATATATGCAAAATCAATATATACTGAACGTGCATGTAAATGGAAATTGATATTTTTTTATCTCTTGAATGTTGATACAAATAACTAGAAAGAGGAAACACATCTATAATGATAGGAAAAGTAATAAATAATTAAATAATGTTTCATTTATTTATCTAGGAACAAGCCCATACAAAGAATTAGTTTAGAAGCTTTCCAAGTGCTCTGTCGAAAACCAGAGCATTACAGATGGTATCAGAGCCATTGGCTCAAAAACTCGGACCTTAAAAGGCCTGCACACACCTATCTACCATGAAAATTTACTAATTTACTAAGCCTACAGTTTAGTAACATAACTTAGGACGAAACCTTATTAATACTATTAAAAAAAAAAAGGAGAACAACTCAAAACTCAATAAGTTACCTGCGAAACACACAAAACACAAATTACATTAGTGAAAGTGGGACAAAAATATAAAATACAAAACTCTATAAAATATAGAAATAATGTTCTATATTTTTTCTAATACTATGATATATATATATATATATATATATAAAACATAAAAAAAGGGATTTAACATCATATGACTTTTAAATAGTAAACATAGTAAAGTCGAATGCAAAAGCTAGAAATCAACAAGGAACAAATGATGCACTTGGCGAAAATACACCAAAATGCAGTAGGAGCATTGAATTGAATATACGTTTTAATATATAAGTTTGAAAAAAATTTCATATCCAAAAATTGTGTAAGAAAACCCCTATAAGAAGTTTTGGATAAAAGAAATAAAATAGCTCGATGCAAACTTATGATATTGAGTATGTGGGAAGCTTAAGGAAAAATGGATCCCTTAATAAACACAATGCTAATACTATTACAATAAATGCAAATACTCATATACAACACTTAATAGTGAAGTATCATTTGCCTGTTTAAACCGGCTTACCTGATAGCAAATCAAATATGGCACTTACTATCAGTGGATGGAATGATATTTACTATTTGACTACTGCGTTCAACTAGTAGTAGGCTGCACTAGGAAATTACTTCCAATGCTCGGCTATTGGATAGAGACCCTATGGCGGCTGCATGGCTAATTCAATATGCTCATATGTAACCAAAAATGTCTTAAAGTTACAAGTAGATATGCAATTTTGTTGAGCCTCCTATTTATCTATAGAGACGAGATAGTATTTCTATTTAGTTTTCGAGGGGAACACATTCGCACTAAGCGCAGGTTAGGGCTAGAACTTTTCAACTTACACTAAATTTATATAAAAGAGACACCATTGCAGAGAAATGCAGTGAAAGAAACAATTGTAGTAGGAGGGGAATGTGTTAAAGAACGTGGGATTTAAAAAGATATAGCTACACTACCGGCCCCATAGCTTCCCTGTAGTTGATATCTTTAGCTCATGGTTGACCATGTTCGGATATCCACATCATATTTTTCAGGATCTTGCATGCAATTAGGGTTTGCATGCATCCCAGTCACCAGGTTGATGCCTCCAGCACCTTAGCCACCTTATTCTAGCACCCGGGAGCCACTTACTTCAGAGTTTTATCCCTCCTAGTTAGGAAGGTGCCCACTTCTCACCTACTGCCAGAGAAGGGCACACTTCTTCACCTACCACTGCAGTTCCACTTCAGTTACACTCAGTTAGCTCCGATTCTCCCTGATTTGAGGCTAGTTTCACTCCCGACTGACTGTTTCACTTCCATTAGACCTCCAGATTGACTAGATGACTTTTTTTTACTTCAGTTAGCCTCCCATGCACCCTCCACTAAGCCCACTTCCCTATATCAGTTCTACACACTTCAGTTACACATGTTACACTCAATTAGACTTAGATTGACACCTGGATGACTGGTTCTTGTGCATTGATGACCACCACTGATTGATGATGAGGACTCCTAGTTGGAGTCAAGCTACTCCATTCAATGATTCGAATGAACTCCTTAGGAAATTCGAATTGTTCAGTCATTGTGACTGTATTGTATTGTAATCATTTACCCTTATTGGGATATTGAGCATTGTGCATGTTTTACACAGTTTTACACCATATTTTCTATGTTCATCTGTTGTGATTGATTTACTTGTTCATTAGATATGATGTGACTAATTTTACATGGTATCAGAGCCATTGCAAGGACAAGATCTCTTTTCTACAGGTGTTTCTACAAGAAGATTTGAGTGAATTGCTCAAAAATTGCAAAAAGTTTTGGCATGAAAGATCTCAAGGGCATTCGCTCCTGTGCATGCAAAGCTTGAAAATACATCCAATACCACTATAGAACCTCGAGTTTCCACATAAATCCTGGATCTGATACATTGGACCCATTCAACATTGTTTGATCTCCAATCCCAGGTGTGATGCAACTCTAAAAGGGTGGATTGTTCGACCTCATTGTTCTTGGTTTTATTGTGATTTGCAGGTTATTATCTTCATCATTTTCATTCGCTACTCTGCCCTTGCAAGCTCCTCTACATCAGTGTGCACTCGCTCCTAGCAATGGAATACTCTTCTTCAAAGCATATCCTCACCCCATTCAATTATTTTGATTGGAAATATGATATGGAGATCATATTATGTTCAAAAGGTTACTACTGAGTCACTCTTGGTCTTGAATTGGATCCAAACAACTTGTTAGATAGAACCAAACACTACAACAAGCTTGATGAAGCTTATGGTCATCTTTGTCTCTCCATCTCCAAAGATCTTCACTTCCATCTCAGCGGATTGAAGACTCCAAAAGCTATATGGGAGCAACTTGAAACACTATTTGGCAAGCAAGACGAGCTTAGGGATTTTCAATTAGAGAATGAATTGATTGCCCTTAGTCCTAAGAATTTCGAGACCATTAATGAATTCTTCACAAAATTCAAGAACTTGAACTTGTAGTTGAAGAACAGTGGAGTTATCAAAGAGTATAAACAATTGATCCTCTCCATTCTCAGCAAGCTTGGTAAAGATTATTCGGTATTTGTCTCTACTTTCAATTCTGGTCGGCTAACTACCCTGAATTGGAAGATGCCTACCTTGAATGCCTTCATTGAGTCCGTCACAAAAGAGCATGAAAAGTTGATTCAAATGGGGTCCATAAGCTCCAAAGATTCATCCCTATATGTTCAAGGACCCAATATCTCAAATGGTAAATGAAAACAAAAGAAGGAGAAGCCCAAATTCGAACCTCACAAGCAAAGAGAGAAAGGCAAACAAACGGATGCACCATCCAGTTCAAAGTTCAAGCAAAAGGGAAAAGAAGGTAACCAAAACTCTAAATGTACTTATTGTAACCGTGGCTTTCATCCCAAAATTTCATGTATGAAGAAGACTATAGATCAAATGGCCCTCCTTTTGGAAAATAACAACATAACTCTTCCTGACGATGCAAGGAATAAGGATAGGAATGATGATCATGAAGAGGACAAGCACTCACGGCAACTGTTTCGAAGCCCACTACTCTCTTGATAGATTCGGGTCCATTGAATCATATGGCTGCAAATATTGATTCTTTTTCTTCATTCGATCCAAACAAATCCATCCCCATCCATTTGGGAGATGACTCAAAAATTTCTTCAAAGGGAAAAGGTACGATTCATGTAGATCATGGAAGCTTTCAGAATGTTCTCTATGTGCCTTCCTTGGCTTCAAATCTTCTTTCTGTGTATCAAATGAAACACACTGGTGAACCAAAGCAAGTTACATTCAACCCTAATACAGTTGAAATTTCTGATATCAAAAGTGGAAGACTTGTTGTAGTTAGAAAGGAAAATCACACTGCAAAATGCTATGAGTTTTCACACTTTATTCTGCTGCAAAGCCCACTGCTCTTCGCACACATGGTAATGAGGTTAGTAGGCTTTGGCATGAAAGATTTGTACATCTTAATTATAAGTATTTTCTGCTGCTATCAAACAATTCCATGGTATATGGTATTCAAAAACTCCATTCCTCGAAGGAATATGCACTGGATGCATCATTGGGAAGCACCCCGAGCACATATTCAACCGTGGCAAATCTAACAGAGCTTCTATAGTTTTGGGGTTGATACATTCTGATATCAGTGGTCCACTGCCCCATACGTCATTAAATGGTTCAAGGTATGTTTTGACATTTATTGATGATTTTTCCCACTTTACATGGGTATTCTTTCTCAAAAACAAGTTAGAAGTGCTTGGAAAATTCAAGGATTTTAAGGCTTCTGTTGAGACCGCCACTGAGAGCAAGATCAAAGCTCTTAGATCTGATAATGGTGGAGAATATATCAAGGCCGAGTTGTTGCAACTTTGTGCCCAAAGCAGAATTCAGATCCAACATACAGTTCCCTACACACCCCAGCAGAACGGTGTAGTAGAAAGGAAAAATCGGTCACTGAAAGAGATGGCTACATGCATGATTGAATCAAAAGGTTTGGCTGCAAATATTTGGGCTGAATCAATCAGTGTTGCTGCATACATACAAAACCGTGTTCCACATTCATCTGTGAAAGGTATGACTCCTTTTGAAGCATTATTTGGTCACAAACCGGATGTGTCAAATTTGAGAGTTTTTGGCTCTACTGCATGGGCTAGAATTCCTTCCAAGAAGAGACGAGCTTTGGATCCACAAAGTATTGAGTGCATACTGATAGGATATGGGGAAGAATAAAAAGAATATAAACTCATGGATATCAGATCTAAAATATATTCATAGAGCGCAGTGTGCAATTTGAAGAACCGCTTCAAGAATTGCAACTAGTCGAGGAAGAGACTGTCGATTCACCGCCTTCGCCAGAAGAAGATCTGTGCAGTGATAATGAAGGTATGAGTTCTGATATTTCTGATATTTTAGCAGCACATGATGATCATGACATATCAGGCTTGGAATCTGACCATTATGATCCTCCTCGGTTACCAAAGTGGGCCCACAACACTCTTCAATCTACTGGTTCGAACCTTGGAAATCCTGCTGATCCGAGACGAACAAGAGCAGACTTTCAAAGAGTAGGTATGGCTCTTTCTATTGCTGATCCATTACTTCTTGAGATTTGTTATTTGATGGCTTGCTCAGATCCCACATCATACTATTCTTCCCACCGAGATCCAAGATGGAAAAATGCCATGGATGAAGAGTACAATTCTCTTCAAAAGAACAACACATGGGAGCTAGTTTCTCTTCCACCTAGAAGAAAATTAGTAAAGTGTAAATGGGTCTACCGCGTGAAAGTTTCTGTTGATGGCTCTATCAGCAAATACAAAGCAAGGTTGGTGGAAAAAGGTTTCTCCCAAGTCCAAGGAGTGGACTACACTGAGACCTTTGCACCGGTTGCAAAGATGGATTCCATCCACTTTGTTTTGTCTATTTCCGCATCCAAGTACTGGGAAGTGCACCACATGGATGTGAACAGTGAATTTCTACATGGAGACCTTGCTGAAGAGGTATATATGCATCAGCCAGAGGGCTACACATTAGATCCATCATTAGTTTGCAGATTGAAGAAATCTTTGTATGGGTTAAAACAGGCCCCAAGAGCTTGGTATGCAAAGCTGGACTCCTTCCCTCTTTCTCAGAATTTCCAAAGATGCAAATCTGATCTGAATGTGTATATTCAATGAGTTATAGGTAAATTGTTGGTTATTGTACTTTATGTTGATGATCTTCTCATTACTAGTAGCACTCTTACTTCAATAAACAAGCTAAAAACTGCCTTAAATCTAACTTTTGACATGAGCGATTTGGGCTTGCTGAGTCACTTTTTGGGCTTGGAGATAGCTCCAAATTTTGATGGGATCACTATATCTCAGCCAAAATATGCTTCTGACCTATTATTGAAGTTTAATATGGCTGAATCTAAGGCATCCCCATTCCCTTTCCTCTCAGGAATCAGTCTTGAGGAGGGAGATTCTACACTGCTTGCAGATTGCCGTATGTATCGACAGTTGATTGGTTCACTACTTTATTTGACACGCTCAAGGCCTGATATTTGATATGCCATGAGTGCCATGTTAAGGTATATGCATCAGCCCCATGAGCTTCATTGGTGAGCAGCCAAGCGGATCTTGCAGTATGTGCAAGGTACGAGACATTTTGGCATACATTATGCTGCAGACTCTGAGCTTGATTTCATTGGTTTTACTAATTCAGATTGGGCAGCTGATAGCATTGATCAGAAGTCCACTTCCAGTTATGTTTTAATGATTGGTCATGGTGCTATTTGCTGGTCCAGCAAAAAGCAGGAAGCCATTGCACTTTCTTCAGTAGAGGCAGAGTATTGAGGGGCAGTCAATGCCTACATTCAGGCAGTTTGGTTGCAGGGTATTCTTTCCGAGTTTGGTTTTGGTGGCACGACTTCAACTGTCCTATTTTGTGACAATCAAAGTGCTATCAAGATCTCCACAGATCCATTTCAGTGGCAGAGGACCAAACACAATGCTATTCATATGCATTACATTCGACAGTTGGTGCATGATCGCACCATCATTCTGCAATATTGGCCTACTGATGCGCAAACTGCAAACATCTTCACCAAGAGCTTCATTGAGAAGAAGTTCTCTTACCTCCGTTCATTGTTGGGGGTGAGTTCCATCATGGTGGAGATAGATTGATCCATTATTATGCTTTAGCTTGAGGGGGGGATTTCTTCCCATTGGGTTTTCCCTCTTTCCTTACTTAGTTTATTTTCAGCATTTTTTGGATTATTGTATTGGGGTGACCTTTGGTCTTAGTTACCAGGGCCCCACATTATTTTTTTTGGACATCATAGTCTAGCTTGAGGGGGGTTTTTTGGATATACACATCATATTTTTCAAGATATTGCATGCAATTAGGGTTTGCATGCAAATTCTAGGGTTTGCATGCACTTTGCATGCATCCTAGTCACCAGGTTGATGCCTCCAGCACCTTAGCCACCTTATTCTAGCACCCGGGAGCCACATACTTCAGAGTTTTAGCCCTCCTAGTTAGGAAGGTTCCCACTTCACCTACTGCCAGAGAAGGGCGCACTTCTTCACCTACCACTATAGTTCCACTTCAGTTACACTCAGTTAGCTCCGATTCTCCCTGATTTTAGGCTAGTTTCACTCCCGACTGACTATTTCACTTCTGTTGGACCTCCAGATTGTCTAGATGACTTGTTCTGACTTCAGTTAGCCTCCCATGCACCCTCCACTAAGCCCACTTCCCTATATCAGTGCTACACACTTCAGTTACACATGTTACACTCAGTTAGACTCAGATTGACACCTAGATGACTGGTTCTTGTGCATTGATGACCACCATAGATTGATGATGAGGACTCCTAGTTGGAGTCAAGCTACTCCATTCAGTGATTCGAATGACCTCCTTAGGCAGTTCGAATTGCTCAGTCATTGTGACTGTATTGTATTGTAATCATTTACCCTTATTGGGATATTGAGCACTGTGCATGTTTTACATAGTTTTACACCATATTTTCTATGTTCATCTGTTGTGATTGATTTACTTGTTCATTAGATCTGCTGTGACTAATTTTACAGATTGAAACTGCTTTCCCACATGACGCGAGGAGAGGTTCATATACACAGACACGGAGGGGGAGGCTCTTAGAACTGATGCTGAAAATGATGATTATTAGGGCAGCATATGGCCGGATCTTCGTTGTTACCATAGGAGGTGTTCTAAAACATCATTTTCATCTAGAGCCTCTACTCAAAGCTTATTCTAAGTGGGGTGTATACAGATGGTTGTGTTTCAACAGCCATTTAAAGTAATTTTGGTGTGTGCCCAACTATGAATTGTTGTGTTTCAACAGCCATTTAAAGTAATTTCGGCACTGGAAATTGTGGTATCCGACAGTTTGATTACTGAAGCTCAATGTGCCTTGCAGTGATTCATTTCACGCCGTTAATTTGAGTCGATTTCTTTAGAGAGAATTTAGCCACAAAAACCCTAGCAAAAAAAAAATGCATTAATAGCATTTACCTATTTATTTTATAGTCTATGTTGTCTCTCTTTTCTACCAGAAATCTGCATCTACCTTTTGCATTAGTCAGTGTTATCAATCAAGGGTTTTAAGTGTTTTGTGTTCCATCTTTCGTTTTTCAAGTTAGGTATTTTCGTTCTTTATCTCAGAAAACTATTATCATTAAAACAAGAAAACTGAAAAAATAGGAAAACCCTGAAAATTGAAAAAAAAAATTGCATTTGGGAAATTGACTGAAAGGGTTGTGGTCATATAGAAAGTGGACCTAAAAGGGTGCAATCAAGGCATGGGTTTTAACATTTTTACCATACTGTGAAGTGGGTGTTTTGCAATCCTATCCTGTGATTTTACTGTGCCATTGGGCCAACAGAGCTGCATTTGTTATTTATTTGTGAAAGACCTTACTGCAGAGGTCCATTGCTGCAATCCTAGAAAATTTTCCATTGTTGTTTTTGTTTTCCCACAATGAGGACCATTTTCGTTTCACATAATAGGTTGAATTTCTTATCGCATATCATTTTCTCCTCCATGACATCAGCTAAAAATATCCCTTTTATTGCATTAACCTATCAACACCCAAAAGTTTTCTGAAAGTTATTTTGCAAAAACATATTGATGTCGTTGACATTTGTGTTCCTTAATCTATCCTTTTCATTTCCATGTCTATTATACTACTGTTTGATATAATAACATAGGGGTGTGGTTTTTGTTTTTAACAAAATGAGAAATGCAACTCAGCCCTCAGTACAACCACATCAAGAGGTGGATGGGCAATGTTTAGGTCATTTTCGTGCTTCTAAAAAAATAAAATATATAGATCGTTTATCATTTTCCAAGACATGTCAAGCAAGCAAGGCCATAAGGTCATACTAAGCATCTAACTCAAACATTCGGGAGTCTGAGTGTACCCACAATGGAGTCCACGAGTCACCATAGTGCACAACACATCACTAAAAAGACAGAAACCAAAATTCAATATGTTGATTATGATTCCCCAAATAGACAGATCTTCTAAAACACTAAAATAACTGCAGTACTGGGAAATCATAAGAAACAAGGGAGAACCTAGGAAACAATCTTGGATTTGGTTGGCAGACAATAGGATAACAACTAGTACTTGGAACAACATTTATGATTTTCCATTTTAGAATTTAGAGTGAACCAAAACTTAATTAAAATCCAATAGATACTCCACCCTAAATTCTACTTAATAAGTCCCTACAAACATTTCACAAGTGCTTATCAAAAGAAAACTATCAAATAATCTACACTGGTTCAACCAATCCCTGAAAGAACATTTGAAAGTAAATAATCAACAAACATAGAGGTCGTGAGGCGAAGGCCGTATACACCGACGGAGACAACCTTGTTTTTAACCAGAAACACGATAGATACTTCCCAGAAGGAGCACTAGGGTCACATCTTTCCATAAGAAATCCTCACAACTGGATTCCTGGGTTTTAGTAGACAACCCAGCCAAGCAACGCAATAAGGGTAAACCCTTAACCAGTCAAACTATGAAGAATATATATATATATACTCACTAAATAAAATATACCCACTAAAATTTGAAAACCCTAGGGAGAAACCTTACCAATAGGTTGAGTTGCAGAGTTGAGTTGTAAAGTAGAACTCGAACCCCTCTAGAACACAGTATCCCCATTAAGAACCCTATCAAACTTCTCCCTCCCAACATTGAGGCGTTTCCAATGCCCCTTAGCACCATGAAGCTGTAAAAGAAAAAGATAATGGTGAATCAACAAAGAGGGAGGCTATGGCGAAGGCCTGAAAATTTAGCCGAGCAGCTGCTTGGAGTTGCAAAGCCCGCGTGGGGAAAATTCAGTGAGGAAAGTGAGAGCCTCGGAAAAGTTTACCCTTTTTAGGTCTTTGTCGTATAATTATTTTTTTATTGCATGTTGGCCGCGTGGCCTTCATGCAGAGTGACTCTTTGTCCTGAGTGACTCCTTATCCGAATATGTTTTTAAATTTGATTGTGCGAAATTGTTTTTAAACATATTTATATATTCTAAATTGTTTTATGGATTATGAAAATGGTTATTTAAATAATTTAATTAATGGTTAGTCAAATCATTTTTTTTGTATATTATTAATTATTTTTAATATATTAATTAAATTGTTTAATTAAATTTGTCCATATAGTTTAAATTTTGAGTACATTTAAAGTTAAACTCTCGAATATAAATAAAGAATTATAAAATTAAAATGTATAATTTATTTTAATTCTATATTCCTTACTTATGTGCTAAGATTAATTTAAATTCACCTTTAAACCTAGGGTTAGCAATAAGTCTAAGTAATTAGTTAAATAACCTCATGACTTTGTAGGGTTAAATTGCAAAGTAATTTGAATTAGATATAGGGTTAGGAGGCGACTCTCGATAGATTGAATTTAGGTTTGGTACGAGGCTCTATATGTTGGTTTTCTTATGATACTGTAAGACGAGGCTAGGTCATGTCCCTAAAATCCCAAGTTCCATAGGACGAGAGAGAGGCCATATGTTTCGTTATTATGTGTGAGATAATATGCGACTAATGAAAACATTAAAGGTACTATGGATGCATTTGAAGAGCATTAAGGAGGAATGGTGCAATATAATGCCTAGGCATGTAACATCGAAGGGACTAAGAGTTTTGAAAATGATAATGATATCAACAAGTAAATATATGTAACAAGTAAACACAACATAAGTAAAGTATGCAAAAAATACAATATGTTTAAATGACACTTAATTACCATAAGAGCTAGTGTTAGTGATAGAAGGAGTAGTACACAAATGAAGAAGTCTTTCAAGCCCTATAATAAGAACTAGTGTAGAAATATGTTGAATGGATAAATGACATTTCAATATTGTTATAGAAAACGATATGGCAAGCATGGGTCGGTTGATCCATTATTGAACTTCTAAGATGGCTTAGCAAGAGGAAAGCCGTGAGGGAGCTAGAGACATGTAGGAGTGGTTAGAAATCACCATGGATAATATCAATGAAGGCATGGCGTATAACTATAAATATTGCAAGGTATAAATTTAGAAAAGAATATATGAACAATTATAGTTATAAGAGTAAGAATTGCATGGTAGTCCTATAGATTGTAATGATGGCCCTTGTAGGAAGTAAAAATTTTAAAAAAATTTGGGCATCTTGTATTACCCTTGCTAGTAGGCATATTTGAGCATTTGTGACGAAAACTATTATAGGATTGCATCCTAGGTGCAGTAACATACTTCCCCAGAGAATTTATGATGGAAATAATTACGAAAGAGTATGGTTGTCTTTACAAAATCAGTGAAAGGAGTAGGTTGAGTACGCATAATGAATTTCTAGAAATTTGAGTTAAAGTGAGTATTATGCGATTGATGCTAGTAAGCCAGGTTTTCACCTTATAAGGATAGGCTAGATAATGATTAACAATACCTTAAGCTTGCAAGATAGTACATATCCTACAAGGTATGTGTATAGGCTTGGTAGGATGAATTTCATGGTAGGCATAAGTTGGTTGCATTCCACATAGGGTAAATTTTGTGTCAAATTTAAAACCATATATATGGATGGGCATATCGTGAGACTCGTGAGTCAAGATCTCTTCAAAATTATCGAGTAATAATATGTAATTCATTGAACAGTAATTGGTGTAAGTCAAAGTGAAGTTAACTTGAGGTGAGAATTAATGAAGGAGTCGTGACAATGTTTCAGAATCAAACTAAAAGTCATGTAGAAGACACGGTCTTCCTATAAATCACCTTATAAAAAAATGCAATATAATTTAACAAGGATATCAATTATTCTATGGGTAAGTATAGTAATGAAACCTGAATAGGTGAAATCAACAACCTACATAAATATTAAACAAAATATAAGAACACTTCCCTTGTGATAAAATGAGTAAATTTTTGTGAACATCGTTATGTCTAAACGAGAGGAGGCCCATTTGGGCAAGTATAGCCCAGGTTTTTCCACCTCGAAGAAAGTAGAGACTATGCGTCGAGATTTTACCTCACTATTTTGACCATAACTTTGGGACAAAGTTTCCTAAAGGGTGGGTGTATGTAACGCCCCATATTTCGACTAGATAGATTTATCTTTGAGACATATTGCACTTTATTTCTTTTTATCTATTGAACTCAGCTAAGAGTGAGTAAAATATACTTATGACACGATCAACCCAATTATATGTTGCTACCATGTTTATTTCATTACTATGTTATGGTGTCACTATGACTATGATGTTACGATATTATGATGTTATTATGTTCATGCAGTTAAAAGGTTATGATTATCATGAGATTCATTGATTTTATGATGACAATATATGTTTAGCGTTTTCATTGATTGAATGTGAAATATATGATGTTGTACGTGGATTCCATCCTATGATGAAATTGATTGAATTGTTATATGTCATGCATACTTGTGATGAGCTAAAATTGAGACGTGAAATAAAATGATGTTGAGGATATGGATCAATTGGTGATTGAGTGGGAATGTTTGTTATAATGTGCATTTTGTGAAATACTAACCTACAGGACACAAGGGAGATGCGATAGCCGAATACTTGTTCTGATATATGGGACAAGAACTTGTCCATGAAGTAAAACTTAGCAACCAAAATTGATGACATGATGACATGGTCTGATAATCTCGATAGCAGCAAAGTATGATTTGATAAGGGTATAGACCTAGTATGTTGAGAGGGATGGATGTATTGCCCACCCTATGTTTCTATGATACTCGGGGTCGTGGGAGGGCTGTGCTAAGACACGCTCCCCAAGTTGTTGTGATGATGATGGTCGGATGCCTACTAGGAGAGGCTAGGTCCCCTAGTTAGCCGACGCTACCGCTCTTAGGTTCTATGTGGTCAGGTCAGTATAGCTGGCACCCACTTGTGTACTAGCAGAGGAAGGATAGGGAGGATGCGAACGTAGGTTAGGATGGGAGGATATGTTAGTTAGTATTGTTGACGGTTCGGTATTCCTTGATCTTGAGTTAGTGGTAGTAGGTACCCTTCCTTGTACTTGATTGATTGAACTGATGTAATCATAAAAATAATGAAAGGAAATCTTAAAGGTGAACTGATAAAATAACCGATGATGTTTTAGTAATGTTATGATAAATGTATACTTGTCCAGTTTGCATAAAGTATTATTAGTATTAGTTAGCGGTTATGCATAGGAAATATGGCGTATGTTTATAGTACATGTTCGTCTTGTGCATATGCTGGCCACGCATGCACATTTTGTACATGCGTGATAATATTGGTTTACAACATACTTATCAAGATTTAACAATGTTATAAGTTATCATAGGTAACTCAATTATGTATTTAGTGAATGACTTAATTAGTAAAAGATTATCAAGTTCTAATGAGTAAAATAAGTTAATTAGTCTTTGTATGTAAACATTGTAATGAAAAATTAAAATAAGTGTCGTTAATTGTAAGTATCCTCAAGTGAAGGTGTCTTCAATATGAAGTATAATAGTTAAACATTAATACTAGAAGAGTGTACTATATAATTGTTGATCATGATTAATTAAACCATTAAGTATATTTCATTATCAATACACAGAGGTACTATGTTGACACTTATCGATTAAACAAATAAATATTTTTAATTACTATTATTTTTATTATTATTATTATTTAATTAATAATAATAATGATAACAATCCTTTTTATAAAGTATAGTGGATTGAATAATTTATTAAATAGATTATTCATTTAAGTAATTGACAAAATCATTCAAAGTAAATTAAAAGATTTGTTTAAATAAATTATTGAGTAATTGGATTTGTTTCATGTTAATTGAAAAAAATAGAACAATAAATTAATGAATAAAATAAAGGAGATACGAGGGATATGATTACTATACGATATGATTAACAATAAACTAATGAATAAAGTCGATTTAACAATAAACTATACGATATGATTACTAGAATTTATTACAAGTTAGAACATCTAGTTTTGAATCGAGATGTGGGTACAAACATTTAAGACTTATGCCATTTCCCATCTTGAAAGGCGACACAATATATATATATATTATTTTATTCAAAACACTTAACTAAGTGGTCGAATGATTTTAATATTATTTAAAATTGTCTCAGGAGTTTAATTTAAATATATATAATCATCACTTTATCTTGAAACTGGTGTTGCATTAATGATTGATATATCCAAAACCATGTAGGCTAGGGCGGTGGAGTGACAAGGAAGTTATGGAGGAGGAAAATTTCTATTTAAGGGAAGATTTAACAAAGTAGTCAGGAGGTTATTGTGGGAGAACTGTGAGGATATGTATGGAGAAGTGAAATATTCCGAGGATGGGGACAACTCGAGGAATGGAGGAGGGAGAAAACTCCAATGAGGAGGGGGAAAACTCACTGAAAAATATGGTTATTGAACTAAGGACAAGGATTCTATGGATATTATCGACTGTGGGCTTAGGAGCTAGGAAGTATGTCGATTTCCTAGGGCCAACATGATTAGAGACGGTCGGTAGGGTGGTTCATTCAATCGATTGCTAAGCTCTAAAGACAAAAATCTGGAATGAAATCTACAACAAGATACGGGACAATATACAAACTTCGGGCAATAGGTATTTTTCTTGTTACATTAATCATATGTTAAACTTCTGCTAAAACATATATATATATGCTAAATCAATATATATTGAACGTGCATGTAAATGGAAATTGATATTTTTTACCTCTTGAATGTTGATACAAATAACTAGAAAGAGGAAACACATCTATAATGATAGGAAAAATAATAAATGATTAAATAATGTTTCATTTATTTATCTAGAAACAAGCCTGTACAAAAAATTAGTTTAGTAGCTTTCCAAGTGCTCTGTCGGAAACCAGAGCATTACACTCAACCCCATCATTCTCTTGCACATCAAACTCAGATATGGCTCTGGAACACACTTTCAACAGTGGGACTTAGGAAATAGATGGATAGAGGTTTTCCCAAAACGTAGGCACACGAAAATGGATTGTGGCAAAAAAAATCCAACCCCAAGGAAGAAAACCGATTTCTCCTATAGATGTATGAGCATACAGTGGGCCAAATGGCCTCAATAAAACCCCAAATCATTTCCTCTTCTTCCCCACTGTTAGCCACAACAAAAACACCCTTCCGAGCTAGAAAAATGAATGTAAACACAGTAAAACCAGTGAGGAAAACACCTAGGTAACTCCAAATGCGTGAGAGGGAAAATTGGGTTGATGGGTAATGACTTGGGGAGCAATTCATGGCTCTTTTCTTGTCCAAGAATCCAAACACGAATTTCCATGCAGGGTGGCTTTCCCATACCCAAATTTGGACAGCCATACCTCACATTCCCCAAGGCATTAACTACCTCAACCAACTCTTGGGAGAAATCAATGATTGGGTAAAAACGTCAACATGGGTAGTTGAGGGTTTGATTGGTTCTCTCATTGACACTTGGCTTGACTCAATTGGCTCAAAGGGTTTGAATTTTTCCCTCCCAATTCCTTATAACATCATGCCCCCTATCTCTTGTTGCATTGCATAGCTAGTTGTGGGCACTTATATTAAAATGTATATTTACAATTCCCATGGTTCACTAGCACATGGGTAGTATAATTTCGAATACTTTCCTCTTCTAGATCGAGAGTTCACTAGCGGGGCCTTGGACTTGATCTCCATGCTAGGAATCATACATAATATGCATACAATATTTACATTACAGCCGAAATATTACAAGGGTCAAAATGGGGTATGTGACACTAAACCAAGAATTTGGGAACACCTTCGATTGTTCAATGAAGAATGCCTATACCTAACTACCTCAGCTCATAATGGATATTAAGTTCACAATGTTGTGATTCTACACATACTAATTACTAAGTAACTTAGGTTTTAATATGAGTTTTTTGCAGGATCACACATAATGAAACCAATATCATGGTATTTGTATTGGATGAGTGGGACAACCTCATTCTCCTCTTGTGTGAGATGTCAAATTAATTGAATAAGTTATGCAAGACGATTACCTAAGGTATCCCTTGCATAGAAGCTTTAATGAGGGTGTGAGGCAGGAGCATCGGAGCCTAGGAAGAACAATTGAAATGATCAACATGAGAAGTCGACCAGGGGGATTGCAGATGATCACTGGTACGAAAGAAGACTGGTTGTTGAAAGACATGTAGTCGAGCAGAAGTTGTCGAGGTGTGGTCGACAGAAGGAGAAAGGTTGAGAGTTGATAAAACACAGGGTTGAAGCAAAAGAGGTCGAGTGTTGACAGGTGTATGAATAGCAACACCGCTAAGTTTTGAGGCAGAATCCAAGCGTGGAGGAATGGGCGGACTGGAGAAGTTGTAGATGCAAAGGGAAGCCGATAGGTAAGTCGAAGGATGACAGAAGATAGTATGGTCAAGGTCAGTGATGGGACTGACTACTGTAGCGGAGTCAGAGAAGCTCATAAGTCAAGGCGAAGTACTTGGTAGCCATTTGGGGTTTCTAACGAATTTATGAAAAGAGGTTGTGCAGCACAAACTGAGGGCGCTGACAATTCTAGGTCTACAGGATCTGGAGGATTCGATGGACAGAGGAAGAGTGTCTTGAGGAACGGAGTGGACCTCGGAATGAGCAACAAAGTAGAAGACTAGTGGGAAGGCACAGAGAGAAGGAGATTTCCAGTTGGAAGCAGAGATCGTTCATCCATAGCTCAATGAGCACTTGCATTCAATAGAGGCCATGAGAGGGATAAGATCACACACAAAGAGAACACACATTTAATTTTGTACATTGTATCAGGCTAAGGAAGACTAGTTTAGTTGTTCACATTTTTTTGAATTTCACATTGTAATAGCTATTTGATTGAAGTAATAGAAGCCAACTTATGACATCCTATTTACACCAACTCTATGTGTCATGTGTATTGTTAAGAAAGAAGGTTCGATGACCTACCCTTGCATCAGTTAATATCATAGCCTAGAGTCAAATCCGGTTGAGTTGAAGCATCCTGTGAGCATCAGAGCATCAGTTGGTATCACTTCCAGAAGTGAATCCAGTGTTGAGGGTGAACAACTCCAACTACGGTTGGGTAGAGTTGTGCATGAATTTGTGAAAGTCTGATTGAGATTGGATGAGTAGGAGTTTCATCTGCGGTTGAAAATGGCTCAAAGAGCCATTAATGTTTAATGAGTTGAACAAAGAGCAAATGGAGCAGCAGTCACAATTGATAATGAAATTTTTGATGAGTGAGTGTGAACAATGAAAAATTTGACTACTGAAGTTGTAGCGATCAAAGAAATCCTAAGGTATGGATGCGTTCCTGATGTGTTCGACCACAACAACAAGGATGTCAAAAAGGTGGAAGCACGGGAAGTAGCAGAAGAAGAACCAGAAGATAAACTCATCAAGCTTCTATCAGAGATGAGAAGTCAGACAAAGATGGATGTACGTACTTACTCAGGAAGTCTGGATCCAGAAGACTTGATCGATCGGTTCAGAGAAATGGAGAAATACTTCGACATAGAGCAGATCGAGGATCCTAAACAGGTTAAGACTGCATGTCTGAGGTTGAAGGGTCATGCCTCATTGTGGTAGGACAATGTACAGGATGATAGAGTCAAGAAAGAAAAGGATAAAATCAAGTCTTGGGATATGATGGTTGCCAAGCTAAAAGGGAAGTTCTTGCCGGGTAACTATGTGATTCCTTGTTCCAGAAGTTGCAGAACTTTCGACAAAAAGAGATGACCGTGAAAGAGTACATGGAAGAGTTCTATAGATTGCCGATAAGGTCAGGACAAATCGATGAAGGAGAATAAGTTGTCGCAAGATATGTGAACGGATTCAAGTATGCCATACAGGATGAGTTGAGCTTGTCAAGGTTCAGAGAGGTTGGTGAAGTCTACTAGTTAGCTCTAAAGGCAGAAGAGAAACTATCGAGGGAATCTGCATCAACCAGAGGTAGGATGACTGGTCGAGGTGTGAAAATTGTTTTATATAAATTCCAAAGTAACAGAACCAGGAGAGATGTCGTCGAAGACAAATGACATGCGGAAGGGACATCAACTAGAGCGAAAGCACAATAAAACATGCTTGACGAGTTCAAGAGCATAGTAGTCAATGAAGCATCGACGGGATTTCCACCGATGAGAATCATATCCCATCATATCAGCTTGATTCCATGATCGAGCTTTCCAAACAAGGTACCTCACAGAATGACTTTGGCAGAGGGTTAGGAACTCAATCGACAAGTCCAAGATTTTTTGGACAGAGGATTGATCAGAAAGAGTCTGAGCCCTTGTGTAGTACCAGCAGTACTAGTGTCGAATAAAGTTGGAGAAAGGAGGTTGTTTACAAACTTCGGAGACATCAACAAGGTCATGATCAAGTATCAGTTTCCATTGTCGAGAATAGACAACTTGAAGGATTGCTTCAGTGGAGAGAAGTACTTCACAAATATCGACTTGAAGAGTGGTTATCACCAGATTCGGGTTAGAGAAGGAGATGAATGGAAGACAACATTCAAGAAAAAGGAAGCACTGTATGAGTGGTTAGTCATTCCACTTGGATTCACTAATTCATTGAGTACGTTCATGTGGTTGATGAACAAGGTACTAAATCCATTCTTGAGAAATTTCATCGTAGTGTACCTAGATGACATCCTTTTATTTAGTCGAACCTAGATAGAACACTTGGAGCACATTTGACAAGTATTGCAGAAGTTGCAGGAAGAGAAGGTGATGGCGAACCTACAAAAGTGTTTCTCGGGATTTGTATTCTCAGGTAAAGGGTTAGTGATGGACCCAGAGAAGGTGAAGGCAATATTGGATTGGCTAGAATCGATAAGTACGATTGGAGTGCGGAGTTTCCATGGACTTGCGAGTTTCTACAGGAAGTTCATTAGAGGATTTAGTCAGATATTTGCACCTTTGAAATAGTGCATGAGGAAAGGTGAGCTTAAGTGGATGGAAGAGTCCTAGAGAGCTTTCGACAAGTGAAAGGAAAATGTCACTAAGAATCGAGTGTTAGCGCTCCCAGATTTCGACAAATTTTTCCAAGTCGATTGCAACGTGAGTAGAATGGCACTTGGATTAGTGTTGATCCAAGAGGGCCGACCAATTGCATTCTTTAGCAAGGAATTGGATGATGCGAACCGAAAATATTCGGTCTATGTTAAATTTTCAGAATTTACTTCAATCTGATCTAGGATCTTAACTAAGAGAACAACATGTACAACAAATCTACAGCATATCAATCATGGACACAATAATGCAAGCACACAAGAGACATAGAGCTTACTTGGGGAAAACCATAAAGGTAAAAAACCCCAATAACTTCCTCAGAGATAGATAGAGCAATGATACAACTAGAATACAAGAGATAATCTTCTCCTAGTAGCAGATCCTCCTCCTCACAAGTGCGCCACTTTTTGAATGAGAGAAGTGTGTGAATGAATGATCAAATGGAGATCTCTCGATTTCTATTTATACTTGTTCTGTCTTGACCAATAAACTAATGCGCCCTACATGTCTAGATTAACCCATGGTTAACTTAATCCAGGCCGACCCCACACTTGGTGGTATAATAACCCTTTGACCCACATGGCTGACCCCCAATAGAGTGGTCTAATAATCCTTCGAGCCACATGAATTATATAGGGCCGACCCCAACAAGGTGGTCTAATAACCCATCAAGTATAAGTTACAACACTTACAATATAAATGACGACACTTCCGTATAGAGGAATAATAACATCTATATAGGAATACAAACACTTTCGTATAGAGGAATAATTCCATATCCATAGGAGTACAAAAAACATATATGATATACATGGGTGAAATACATTCCGAAGTTACATATACATAAACACTCCCTCTTAACTAGGAAGGTATTTCTCAACATAGATCTGCTAGCACAAGTCTTTTTCTCTGGATCATCATCAACGAATCATCATCCTTGAATCATCTACATCGTCACTGCTGCTATTATCTCAATTAATCTCTGAATCTACTCGTCATAGGAAGTTCTACAGAGCCAGTCCTTTTTCATAGTGGATGTAGGCCCACCAACTACAGGTCTTCATAATCACTGGCCATACTGTGGAATCCTCAAGACTTATTACGTGCATCACAAAACCTTGAAAGAGTCTCTTGACTAGCAAGAACCCTAAAGAGCATCTGAGGCCTTTTTCATCCTGTTTAGATCTCCAGGACTTATTACATGTGACTGTCACAAAACCTTAAAAGAGTGTCCCATGAATGTTAATGTGCATAGCACGACCGACAACAACTCTAAAGAGCATCCCAGGAACATTTATGTGCCTAAGCATGACCGGCAAGATCTCCAAGACTGATTACATGTGACCTCTACTACAAACCCTCGAAAGAGCATCCTAGGACTCATTACGGGCACTTAGCCCAACCTATCGGATCTCCCAGGTCTTACATGTAGCATCCCACCACAAACCCTCGAAAGAGCATCCCAAGACTTACTATGGGCACACGGCCCAATGTATTGGATCTCCCAGGTCTTACATGTGGCCCACTATCACAAACCCTTGAAAGAGCATCCCAGGATATTATGGGTACACAACTCTAACCTATAGGATCTCCCAGGTCTTACATGTGATACACATTGCGAGTCCTTTTTCATACTGGGTGTGACCTAGAACAAATCTAGGATTTCCTTTGCACAACCTGTCCACGGCCACAGAGTATCATCCTGATACTCATCATACATCATCCTGATGTACACATGATAATCCTTATCATGATCACTGCAACATCCTGCTGCATGTCATCTAGAGAAACATCCTAAAGCTCGTCATCTATGATCATCCTGATCATACACTGCATCTACCTGAGGAATACCAAGTATCTACTTAATACATATCACCATACATGATCCACTTGATCATACAATGTATCCACCTGATACACATACAAATACATGATCTACCGGATCATACCTAATACATATCAACATAGATGATCTACCTGATCATACAATGTATCCACTTGATACATATACAAATACATGGTCCAAGCATCCAACAAGATGCATATACAAAATACATACAAATGATCCAACTGATCATATCCAGTATCAAACATGATGCGTTCATATAAATATAGATCAGTAACTGGAGCATCATTCCGATGCTCATCATCCATGATCCTCATGATCATCATAGCATCATCTTCTTTAGATCATCTCATCGTCCACGAAGCACAGCCTAGATGCACATCATCCAATACTTACACCGTCGACATGGGAGAACACATCTACCACCATTCGCGGAAGGCTCCAACCCTTACTTTTTCACCATGGGAGAACACATCTACCACCATGTGAAAAATGGCTTCAGCCCTTACATCTACACCATGGGAGAACACATCTACCACCATGTGAGAATGGCTCGGCAATTACATCATGACCATGGGAGAACACATCAACCATGTCAGAAAAGCTCATGTGCATCTACATCTTCCAGACTCATCACTTCCGTTTGGAATGAACCTCAAACTAAAGTGAACCAAGCCTCTCTCTGAAGTACTCAAACTGCACTCTGGCCAATAGCTTGGTCAATACATCTGCAACTTGTTCATCCATCACAACATATTCTACTTCGGCTATACTCAGTGCTACGGAGAATTGCTTCCTGCTAAACCAAGAGATCACACCTGATCCCATACTGAAGCAACACCCATAAGTGCTCTTCCTATCTATAGCACTACCTACCCAATCAACATAACCTTGCAGGTTAAACTTTTGATTCGCATCATACTTGAGCCCATAATTAACCATACCCTTCAGGTACCTGAGAATATGCCTTATAGAAACCAGTTAAAAACCTCTGGGATCTGTCTGGAACTGGCTCAATGTGTTCACCGCAAAGCAAATATATGGTCTAATGTTCTTCAGGTACATCAAGGACCCAATCATCTGACGATACATCGTGACATCAACTAGATCAAATGGACCATCACACATAAGCTTCAGGGTCGATGCCATAGTTGTGGCCATAGCCTTGCACTCCATCATCCCGGACCTCTTTAGGATCTCTACTGCATACTTCCCTTGTCCAAGGAAGATTCCATCTACACTCTGCCACACCTCCATGCCAAAAACAAATAGTGCATCATCCCCAAGTTCTTCATCTCGAACTCAGCAGTAAGCTTCCGCTGCGTGTCGGCAATCAATCTAACCTCACCTGTAATAAACAGGTCATCCATATACAATAGTAGTATCACTGGATTGCCTTCCTCAACCTTGTAGTAAAGGTTGGAATCTGCTTTACTCTTGGTAAAGCCCAAACTGGATAGTAAGATGTCTATCCTACCATACCAAGTTCTCCACGTATATGTCTCCCTGTCATGTGTCTCAGAACCAAGTGGTTGCTCCACATACACTTCTTCTTCAACTACACCATTCAAGAAAGCTGTCATGAAATCCATCTGGTGTATCTTCCATTTCATCACTATAGCCAGAGCAAGTACGGATCTAATGGAAGTGTATCTGGCTACAGGAGCAAAAGTCTCTATGCTACCACCTGCAACATACTTGATCTTGTACATCCTCTTGGAAGTCACTACAGACTCCCCTTCAGGTCTTGGGACTGCATCCCAAACATCTTCATCATGGCACTCTTCCCAGATCCTGGGAACTTCAATATCTTCAATATTTTCAATAGATAACTTTTTTGCTTGAACAAATGTTGTAGTCCTTCTTTTGTAGGTGATGGTATACGATCTTTCCTACACAACAAGTTAAATTGCATGATTAGAAAACATCTCATAGTTTTCAAAACAAATTCTTACACATAAAGAAATATGTCATATAGTCATGCAATTATTTTAGCCAATGCTTCAATACAACATTTATCCATATCCTATAACTTTCTAGATGCCTTCCAATCTCTACCAGAACATTGTTAAGAGTGTGCACAACTCCCAACATGTCAGTAAAGAGGTTTCATTCTAGATAAGTAGCAATGGAATGTTGTACAGTGCCATAGGCTACTTACCCATCAAATGCATATTACTAGTATATTGTTCATTAATGCAATCATTCTAATATGCACAATACATATCCTAAGTCTAGGAACATAACCCTATACATCATTGAACAATTTTATTTAAACAAACAAATATGTAATAAATGTTATTTAAAATACTTATCTTTATTTGTTTGTTGGGTGGACTCCCTCTGAGTCTTTGCTTCCTTGCAGGAGCTGCTGAAGTATCTTCTTCTACACTTTTTTGTTGTGGAATGCAGAAGGATGGTCAACTCCCTCTGGATATCTGCATCCTTACAGAAACTACTGGAGTGAGCTCCCACTTGATCTTTGCTTCCTGGATTACCGGTCCTTGAACCTATATTCATCCTAGGTCCCTATGCATGCTTATTAGTATCATGATTGTGTTATCCTTGTAATCTCATACATTCATTAGTATATTCTTAATACTATCAAAACACAATAATCTTAAGCATGTATAGTCATGATCGTTTCAAACAGACATAATAAGCATTAGTATTCAAGGTTTCAGGGAAGTCTTCTTTTACTCATGCATATTCTTATTTGATCATAGGACTCTTTTGGTTAGTTAAATCATCAATCAAGATAAGATATATAGTATGCATAAAACCCGTGATTACTCAAACCTATACCTTCATGATTCTTCTGGTTAGTCATATCATCAATTATGGTAAGAAACATAATATGCATACAATGATGACTATTCAAACCTATGACATTATCAACAACACAACAGTATAAGATCCTAACACAAGGTAGGATTCTAGCTTGATATAGGAAAAACATACCTGGATTAGCATGCTAGCTAGTTATTTCTAACATACTTGCATAATGTCTTCTGGTTCTCTTCAATGACTTGTGCTAGTAACCTACATGTCTCATAAGTTATCCATTGTAGGACCAAGTAATACATACCTCGTAAGTATATCTTCTAAGAGATCCATGACAATGGATGAATCTTTGTCCTCATGTCATCATGATCATATGTTCTTGAACCAGAACAAGATTTGTCTTTGTTGGTGTACCTTTCATGTAAGCAGACAACATAAACCTCATACAACACCATAATGCATTAGTACAATCATAAGTGTCAACACCCTAATCAATGAATATCTTCTATCATGCATTCATAATTTTATTAAGGTGATACGACAAGTCTAGATTTAATCAAGATTGTACGAACCATAATAATATGAATACAAATATACCATAAAATTAATCAAGAGAAAATCTCGAAAACATACCTGGATAAGTCATACCTGTCGATATTGCTTGTAATCTTCTTATGTAAGGCCTTAGCCTCATCTCCCTCTAAAACAGGAACTTATTTACTTATGCAGGTGACCAATCCATTTTCTTCTAGGATTAACCCAATCCACTTGATTTGCAAGAACTAGATCTGGAGCTGGATTAGGGTTTGTCAGAGAAACCCCAAAAATTCAAACTTTGAATTTCAAACTTTTGAAAGGATAGAAATATGCACCTTGATGAGCTGACCAAGGTGGTATGTTCAGAATTTGAAAACTGCAAAGTTTCACTCCTCAATTTTTCCTTTGAAACTTTCGGATTCACTCGACGTAACCCCGAACTAGGGTTTGATGAAGCCCACTCTTCTTCCCAATCAAAAGGTTTGATCCAAATCTGTAAGCTTCTATTTTTCTAAGGAGCTTCCAGTCGTGGTCACAGATTTCAAAAATTTCAACTTTTGCATAAGCCCTAATTTTCCACTTTTCCTATCAAAGTCTCTAACTAGGGTCTGATCAAGCCTGGTCTTCTGCCTAACCAAAAATTCTGATCTTGGTCTCTAAATTTTTATTTTGATGAGTAGCATTCAGCCATAGTCTCCGATTACAAAAATTCCAACTTTCTCTGAAACCCTAGATTCCGGAAGCCATGAATGAAGGTGCTCAAAAATAATTTTGTTTTGATAGAAATATGTACCTGATTGTTTATGGTGTACCTCCACACTTTTCTATTGCTAGGGTCTCAAAACATTTTTTATGGTATCCTAACCTATCGTCTTTCCATCCCGATAGGTCTGACCTCAATTGGATTTTCTGAGAGAGAGTTATGCCAAGTGTCGCAACGTGACCTGTTTATGGCATAAAACAAGAGAGCGAACTTGTACAACGTTCCACGTGTCACTGGTTCAAGTTTGGCCTCTAAAAACGTTTCCTGAGATGGTACAGTCTGTGTACTACCTTTCAATTTTTACTAAATTTCATTTGGAGCTTCCTAGCCCAAGTTATGACCGTTTTTCCAAGGTCACCTGTTTTTGACTTAAATTTGGAAGAGGCAAAAACCCTATATTGTATAGATCATAAATCACAAATTAAAATGAATTAGAGGTTTTCCTTTGGACACAAGGTACATGGGGATCAGATATTTGACTTGGAAAAGTTTCAGATCTGAAACATTTTCCAAAATGGATTTATAGTGAAAGTGATATGATTACTAGTTTTTGCTATATCAAGCACTAGCATCGTAAGTGCAACAAGTGTAATACATGCCATATCATGCCTTCTTTCAGGCTAGCTCCGATACCGTGTTAAATTTTAAGAATTTACTTCAATATGATCTAGGATCTTAACTGAGAGAACAACATGTATAGAAAATCTACAGCATATCAATCATGGACACAATAATGCAAGCACGCAAGAGACACAGAGTTTACTTGGGGAAAACCATAAAGGTGAAAAACCCCAATAACTTCCTCAGAGATAGATAGAGCAATGATACAGCCAGAATACAAGAGATAGTCTTCTCCTAGCAATAGATCCTCCTCCTCACAAGTGCGCCACTTTTCGAATGAGAGAAGTGTGTGAACGAATGATCAAATGGAGATCTCTTGATCTCTATTTATACTTGTTCTGTCTTGCCCAATAAATTAATGGGGCCTACATGTCTAGCTTAACCCATGGTTAACTTAATCTGAGCTGACCCCACACTTGGTGGTGTAATAACCCTTTGACCCACATGTCTGACCCCCAATAGGGTGGTCTAATAACCCTTTGACCCACATGACTTATACAGGGCTGACCCCAACAAGGTGGTCTAATAACCCATCAAGTATAAGTTATGACACTTACAATATAAATGACGACACTTCCGTATAGAGGAATAATAACATTTCTATAGGAATACAAACACTTCCGTATAGAGGAATAATGCCATCTCTATAGGAGTACAAAATACATATATGAAATACATGGGTGAAATATATTCTGGAGTTACATATACATCAACAGTCTATGACTAGGACTTCTATGCTATTGTCCAAGAATTGAATAAATGGAGGCATTGTTTGTTTCCTGAGGAATTTGTGTTGTACATATATCACCAAGCACTGATGTACTTTAACACTGAGTCGAAGTTGAATCAGCGGCACATGAAGTTGGTCAAATTGTTGCAAGGATATACCTTCCTGTTGTGACAGAAGTCGAGAAAGTTGAACAATGTTGCCGACACGCTGAGTCGAAGAGTTGCATTACTGAACACAACGACAGTTCAGGAAACAGGAATAGAGTCATTGAAGGTAGAGTATGTGACCAATGAGTATTTTTCAAGTCTAGTTGATAGAACGCCATACTCAGATTATTTCATCAAATAGGGATATATGTTCAGGGGAAAACAATTGTGTATTCCCAGAGGATCCGTAAGGGAGAACCTAATCCAAGAACTGCACACTGAAAGATTAGCAGGTCATTTTGGCATCGACAAGACCAAGGCATTAGTCGAATAAAAGTATTATTGGCCAAGAATGACGACATATGTCGGTAAGTGGGTACAATAGTGTCAATTTTTCCAGTTGGAAAAAGGAAGAAGTCATAATACAGGGTTATATAGACACCTAAGCATGGATTTTGTGCAAGGATTACCGAAGCGGTAGCAAGGTAACGAATCAATCTATGTTGTAGTCGATATATTTTCAAAGAGGGAACACTTTATTCCATGTCGGAAGACAAGTGACACTACAAGCATTGTTGTACTATTCTTCAAGGAGATACTTAGATTGCATGGGTTGCCGAAGAGTACAACATCGGACAGAGACACCAAGTTTATGGGTCATTTCTGGAGAACCCTATGGAAGAAACTGGACACAAGGTTGCAGTTTAGTACGACATATCATCTGCAGATAGATGGACAGACCGAGGTGGTGAACAAAAGTTTGGAAAACCTTCTGAGGTGTTTGACAGTCGACAAATGCAAGCAGTGGGAGAACGTGCTCACGCAATTAGAGTTCACGTACAAAAATTCTATGAATCAGTCAACATGTTTGATCCCATTCCATATAGTTCAAGGACGAAGCCCACATGGAGAGGAAGATTTGGTTTATATATCGAAGTGGCTACCATTCACATAGCATATGAAGGAAGTGCATGAAAATTTCCAAAAGTGCATAGAGATGATTTAATGCATCATACAACTTGAGAGTCGACAGAAAGAAGTGGATACCATTTTTCAACGAAGAGACTTAGTCTCTAAACATTTGGGGAAGGAGAGATTTTCGACAGGAACATATAACAAGATGAAGCTGAAGAAGATTAGACCATGTAATATCTTGAAGAAGATTTCAAACATCGCTTATATGTTAGGGCTGTCAAAGGACTTGGGCATTTCACCAACATTATAATTTCTCAGATATGTACAAGTTTGAAGAATGTTCAACCAGCAACAACAGCACGGAAGTGTCGAACATAGACTGGACAGCGCAGATTCCCAATCAATGAGACAAGGAGGAAATCGCAAAAGTACTAGAAGAACGTGAAGTTAGGTGTATGCGCAGTTTGTGAAAGAAAGAATACTTAGTGCAATGGAAGGATGATGAGTTGGAGGAGGTGACATGGATTTCCAAAGAAGAATTCGGGAGACTGATGGAACAGTCAAGTTCTTTTTCACCTGGGGATTCTGATGCAGGAGCATCGAGGCCTAGGAAGAACAGTTAAAGTTGATTGACATGAGAAGTCGAACAGGGGGTTTTTCGACGACCACTGGTGCAAAATAATACTTGTTGTAGAAAGCCAAGTAGTCTAGCAAAAGCTATTGAGGTACGGTCGACAGAAGGAGAAAGGTCGAGAGTCGACATGTCTAAGGTTGACAAACAACAGGGTTGAATCAAAATAGGTCAAGTGTCGACAGGTTGTTGAACAATGACACTGACAGGTTTTGAGGAGGATGCCAAGCATGGAGGAAGGGGTGGAATGGAGAAGCCATAGATGCAAAGGAAATCGGACAGGTAATTCGAAGTATTATGGAAGACAGTATGGTTAAGGTAAGTGATGGGACCAACTACTGTAGCAGAGTCCGAGAAGCTCAGAATTCAAGGAAAAGTACTTGGTAGCCATTCGGGGTTGCTAAGGAAGTTAGGAACAGTTCAGAAGGTGTTTGGGATCACGAAAGATGTCACCATGGGCAGAGGTCTGGAGGATTCAGTGTTTTAACACCCAAAACGTACCCCAAGGTTGGGAAAGGGCGGAATCGGGGTAACCACTAACCACTTTAGATATATGTTACTGAACCAAGATGGTCTGAGAGGGCTCTCTCTAGAAATCTATAAAAGACTCAAAATACTCAAAGTTGTCAGCAATGAACAAACACACCAGTCTTCATTTCTCAAAATAATCATTCAAGCACATTTAAAAGGTCAGATCTATGTTAGGGAAGATTGTTTTCATAAATTGTTGGTTGAATAACAACATGGATCTTTATTGGGTGATGGAGTCAAATCAAACAAGACATGAAGATCATTGACAAATGCTTTGCAAATACATTCACACAGGGGCAAGGTAACCACCATCTCATAGTCAAAAAGATTTTTAGTTGGTGAGTTAGAAGAGAAAAGAACAGTCCATCAATATAAATCATGGAAACATGAATTGTATATTGACTTTAGCAGAAAATAATTGTGGAATGCTTGGTAAGATCAACATGGAGCATAATATCTATGAATTCCATTCAGATACTACACTGAACCAAACATGAATAAAGCATTATAGAATGGATTTAATATGAAAGAAACACAATTACATGAGAAAAAGAAGGAACATACTACAAGAACAATCACACAGGAATCCCTGATAAAACACCTGCTCCACTCTATCAATTTTATTCAAAAACAACTCAAAAATGTCTTACACAGAGCAATATACAAGCCTCCAAAAAATTTTCAACCTTTTACTCATTGATTACACTGAATTTTATAGGTGTCTTGAGTCTCATGCTCAACTCATTCAGATCAAAAAATGGTTACAACAAAATGACACCTAATCAGGATTTATTTGCCACTATCATTACCAAATAGAAAATAGGTAGATTTGGCCTAACTGTTTTTTACATCCACCGGTACTTTTACTAAATGACATTTACTTTAAGTAAAAGCCAAAAGATAGTGAAGTACCTATTCCAGCTGACTATTTCCCTTAGCCGCCTCAAAAAATATTGCAAATCCCTTTAAAATGAAAATGTTCTAGAAGTCTTTGACATGAAATAAAAACTAACAACTATTATGGAGGACAAAGTGAATACTTCATTCTCCCATATTTATCCACGTAACTCCACTGGTCGGCCGTGATGCTCTCATGAAATACGATTTCCTTCACTAAGACCTTTAGCTCCACATTTTCTTCACTTGACATAATAGGGACTTCCTCACTCACGTTCCTCAGTAGGTTCATGATCTCAAAGTCTTCTGCCAGCTTCTCTAATAATATCTTACCTGTAAGAACATAAGTTAGCTTATAGAACTTTTCATGATCCATCCTTATCGTGAACAAAAAAAATTTGTAATCATTGTGAAGAATTAGCTCATCATCTTCATTCCGAAAGGAAGGTAATCCTTTTTGGAAAACCCCTTTAAACCTTTCCTTGACCTCAACAGCTTGTTCTTTCATTCCTACACAATGAGCTTTGATACCTTCCACATGAGTGTTCTTTCCTAGTGTCTTTCTGGCCCAAGCGATCACGGAAACTCTATTCTTGATATCTAGTGTACTCGCTTCATCTTCTGACAAGCCTCTTAGAAAATATATGGCATTTTGTGTTGTATCCTTTGGCCTTCTGCTCAAATTTTCTTTGGTTGTTGTAAATATTTTCAAAGCTTCCTTTATTGATTTCTCTCTTGCTCTTATGGATATTAAACAAGGTCTAAGATTAGTGGTTGTCTCAATAATATAATCCCAAATTAAATGCTTGTAACCTTGCATTGGGATTTATCCAATAACTTGGGGAATAAACCTTTGATTAGTTTCCACCAATCCTTTATTTTTTTCCTGCAACCCCTTTATCTCTTCATCCTTCTTCTGATTCTGCTCCTCCAATTCCTGAGTCCTTTCTTTCAATTATTTAATTTCCACGTCCTTTATGCTGACCTGGGACATAGCTTGTGAAAGGCTATCAACACCACTTTCATCTGTATTCTGACTAACATTTGACTGCCACGTGCCCAAACTGGGAAAGTTACTCTTTAGATCATCAATCTTTTTCTCCAAACTCATCTTATCCCTTTCCCACTCTACCTTCTTCTCAATCAGCTTCAACAACTCTGCTTTGGTATGTTGATGTATATGTAACTTTGGAATGTATTTCATCTATGTATTTCATATATATTTATTGTACCCTTATTAGAGATGTGTTATTCCTCTATAAGGAAGTGTCGTCATGTGGATTGACAAGTGTCGCAAGTGTGTGTACTTGCCAATGGGTTATTAGACCACCATGTGTGGGGTCGGCCTTGAAATATATATATTATAATGTGGATGTACCTAGCTAGACAAGTCGGCCCCATAAGGTCACTGGGCAAACATGTTAGTATAAATAGAGATCAGGTGATCTCTATTTAGATCATTCGGAAAAGTATCTCTCTCTCACTTCGAAAGTGGCACACTAGTGAGGAGGAGGATCATCTACTACTAGGAGACTATCTCAATGTATTTTGGTTGTACTTTGGTTGAGCCATTTCTCTCTCTATCTCTGAGGAAGTTGTGGGGTTTTTCACCTTAGGGTTTTCCCCATGGAAACTCTGTGTCTCTTGTCTCTCATGCTTTTGATTCTTGTGATGCTTGTCATGCTTATTGTGATTGTTGTGCATTAATATACTGTATCTATTATTCTCTCGGTGAAGATCCTAGACTATTGTGAATTAATGCTCAAAATTTAACATGGTATCAGAGCTAACCCGAGAAGAAGACATTTTGCAGTGATGAAAACTTGAGTTTCTTGTTTATTGGGTTTCTCTCCACATATTTTGGAAAAGCAGTATAGTATATTGACTCTACTCATCAAGGCACATCTATCTATCCAATCAGAATTCAATTCCAAGCATTTTCAGATTTGGCCCTAAAAATTAGGGTTTCCACAAAAATAGAAATTTCTGAAATCTGAGCTATAGCTGGAAGCTCCTTGCAACAATCAAATTTTAGAGCTTTGGATCGAGATTTTTGGCTAGGTAGATCTTCGGGAAACTCAAACCCTAATTCAGGGCTCTCCCTAGTGAACCCAAGAGGACAAAAAGACAAATATGGAGGGTAAAACTTTGCTGATCTCAAATTTTGAATGCACTAAGCTGATCAGCTCATCAAGGCGCATCTTTCTATCCTTTCAGAAAATTGAAATTCACATTTTGAATTTTTAGGGTTTTTCTGACAAACCCTAATCGAGGACCAGATCCAATTTTCATCATTTCAAGTGGTAAGACCTAAATCTTTTCTATTTTCATTTGAATTACTCTTTAAAATGTCTCACCACACCAAGCTTGAGGATAAGCTTGAAGGGGTTGATAACTTCCGAGCTTGGAAGTATAGGATTGGGTTAATCCTGGAAGAGAATGAGTTGGAATCATATATAAAAGAAGACATCCCTATCCCAGAGGATGAAGAGACCAAGGTATTGCATAAGAAGAACTTGGTCAAGGCAAAGAGAATCATTACCGATTCTATCAAAGACCATCTCATACCCCATGTGTCTTCTCTAAAGACACCCAAGGATATGTTTGACTCTTTGACCAAGCTATTTGAAGGCAAGAACATAAATCGGAAGATGACTTTGCGAAATCAATTGAAAGGGGTCAAGATGTTCAATCTTACTTCTCCAAGGTCTCTCAGATCAATGAGCAACTTGAAGTTGTGGATGAAGTAGTGGACAATGGTGAAGTTGTTATGACCACTTTGAATGGCCTACCTAGTTCATGGGACTCCTTTATTCAAGGAATCTTTGCAAGAAAGAAATTGATCTCTTTCACTAAACTATGGGAGGAATGCTCTCAAGAAGAATCTAGACTTGTAGCTCGTGAGGAAAAGATGGGAGGTGAAGATCAAGCTCTCGCAACTCACACCAAAAGAAGCAAGTCCAAGAAGGAGCACTCTCACTACAAAAGATCCTATCAAAAGAATAAGAAGGATCTAAGATGCTTCACATGCAATGAGAAGGGTCACTTTGCTTCAGATTGTCCTAAGAACAAAAGGGATAATAACAACAACTTCAGCAAGAAGAAGAAGGGCAGCAAAAGAAAGTTCCATGCTCATGCTGCCAAGGATGATGAACCTCCAAAGAAGAAGGCTAGGGAAAAAAGTGATGATGACTCATCAAGTGAAGAAGAGTATGTTATAATCTCTGCTCTCACAGGTACTATCTCCCATGGCTGTAATGATTGGTTGATTGATAGTGGGGCTTCCAAACACATGACTAGGTTTAAGGAATCTTTTGTGAATCTATCTGAACATGAATCACCCCATAAGGTGAAACTTGGGGATGATTATCAATACCCAATCAAAGGAAGTGGTGAAGCCTCCTACAACCTAGATTCTGGAAAATCTTTGAAAATGAAAGAAGTCCTTTATGTAACTAGGCTCAAGAAGAACTTACTCTCCATCTCTGCATTGGATGCAAAAGGTATAAGGGTTGCAGTTGTGGATGGCCAAGTCCTAATGTGGCCAAAGGGAAAGACCATAGATGATGCAGTAGTGATTGGAGAGCAAGAGGGAGGATTGTATAAATTGAAGGGTCAACCTGAACATGCCATGGTGCATGAATCCATGGAGCCAAGTGAACTTTGGCATAGAAGACTTGCTCATATGCACTATAGGGAACTTCCAATTGCAAGCAAGGCTGTAGAAGGTCTTCCTGAAATCAAGACCAAACATGAAGGTGTTTGCAAAGGATGTGCAAAAGGTAAGAACATTAAGAAGGATTTCCCAAGCAGTGAAAACAAGGCCAAAGATATCCTGGAAATCATCCACTCAGATGTATGTAGTCCTATGTCATCCATTTCTATTAGTGGGTATGTTTACTATGTCTCATTTATTGATGACTTCTTCAGGAAGACTTGGGTATACTTCTTGAAGAACAAAGATGAGGTGTTTTATAAGTTCAAGGAATTCAAAACTTTGATGGAGAATCAAACTGACAAGAAGATAAAAACATTCAGATCCGACAATGGTGGAGAATTCACCTTAAGTGAATTCAAGAAGCTTTGTAGTGATTTAGGGATTAAGAGGGAGTTGACTACTCCTTATAATCCTAAAAAAAATGGAGTTGCAGAAAGGACGAATAGAAAAATCATGGAAGTAGCAAGGGCAATGCTACATGACTAGGATCTAGCTATGCATCTATGGGCAGAAGAAACTAGAACAGCTGTATATGTGCAGAACACAACACCCCACAAGATATTGGACAACAAGACACCAAAAGAGGTCTTTTTTGGTAAGAAACCTGAAGTCAGCCATCTCAGAATATTTGGTTGTCCAGTTTACACTCATGTCCCAAAGGAAAAGAGGACTAAACTAGATCCTTCAGGAAAGAAGGGTATCTTTGTGGGTTACAGTGAAAGCTCGAAGGCTTACAAAATATACTTTCCATGGTTCAAGAAGATTGATGTTAGCAAGTATGAATATATGTTCAAGGACATGTAATCCAGAAAGCAAAGACTCAGAGGGAGTCCACCCAAAAAACAAACAAAGATAAGTATTTCAATTATCATTTCTTGCCTATTTTTGATTAAATAATATTATGCTTAGGAGATGTATTGTGCATATTAGAATGATTGCATTAATGAACAAGATACTACTAATATGCATGTGATGGGTAAGTGGCCTATGTCACTGTACAACATTCTAGTGCTACTTATCTAGAATGAAACCTCTTTGCTGACATGTTGGGAGTAGTGCAAACTCTTAACAATGTTCTGGTATAGACTGGAAGGCATCTAGAAAGTTGTGGAACATGGATAAATGTTGTATTGAAGCATTGGCTAAGATAACTGCATGACTGCATCACATATTTGTTTATGTGTACAGAATTTGTTCTGAAAATTATGAGATGTTTCTAATCATGCAATTTAACTTGTTTTGTAGGAAAGATCGTATATCTTCACCTACAAAAGAAGGACTACAACATTTGTTCTGGCAACAAAGATATCTATTGAAAATATTGAAGTTCCCAAGATCTAGGATGAATAAATGGAATGCCATGATCCATCGATCATGAAGAAGATGTTTGGGATGCAGTCCCAAGACCTGACAGGGAGTCACATGTGTGTAGATTAAATAAATCCTTGTATGGCTTGTAGCAAGCTCCCAGAACATGGTATGGTAGGATGGACAGTTTCCTATCTAGTTTGGGCTTTACCAAGAGTAAAGCGGATTCTAACATTTACTACAAGGTTGAGGAAGGGAATCCTGTGATTCTACTCCTGTATGTTGACGACTTATTTGTCACAAGAGATGATAGATTGATTGCAGATACTAAGAGGAAGCTTGCTACCAAGTTCGATATGAAAGATTTGGGAATGATGCATTATTTCCTAGGTATGGAGGTGTGGTAGAGTACAAGTGGGATCTTCCTTGGTCAAGGGAAGTACACAGTAGTTATCTTGAAGAGATTCAGGATGATGGATTGCAAGGCCATGGCCACACCTATGGCATCGAATCTAGAGCTTCTCTGTGATGCTTCATCTGAGCCGGTTGATGTCTCTATGTATCGTCAGATGATTGGGTCCTTGATGTACTTGACGAACACGAGACCATATATTTGCTTTGCTGTGAACACATTGAGCCAGTTCCTGACAGATCCGAGTAGTGTTCACCTGGTTGTTGTAAAGCATGTTTTGAGGTACCTAAAGGGTACAATGGATTATGGGCTCAAGTATGAAAAGTGAATCAAAAGTTTAGCCTGCAAGCTTATGTTGATTCAAATTGGGTTGGCAATGCTGTAGATAGGAAGAGCACATCTGGGTGCTGCTTCAGTATGGGATCAGGTGTGATCTCTTGGTTTAGCAGGAAGCAGTCCTGCATAGCACTGAGTACAGCTGAGGTAGAGTATCTTGCAGCCTATTCAACTAGTTGTGAGGCAGTATGGCTACAAAAGCTACTGTCTAAGTTATTTGATCTCCCATTGGATGCTACTGGAATCTTCTGCGATAACCAGAGTTGTGTGAAGTTGTCCGAGAACCCAGTGTTTCATGATAGGTCAAAACACATAGAGATCAAATATCACTATATCAGGGATATGGTGCAGAGAGGAGCTGTGAATCTCCTGTATGTTGCGATGGATGAGCAGATTGCAGATGTGCTAACGAAGACACTAGCCAGGGTGAAGTTCAAGTACTTCAGAGAGAGGCTTGGTGTTCTTCAGATTGATGACACTTCGAGGAAGAAGTGATGGACACATTTTTTGAAGCCATTCCAAGCATGTTGGAAGGAGGATCCTTCACATGGCTGTGGATGTAAGCACTGGATGATGAGCATCAGGATGATGAGCATCAGGATGATGTTCTGGTTTCTGCTTTGTATGATCATTCAGATCATTTATATGTATATGTATGTACGCATCATGTTGGATGCTAGATATGATCAGTTGGATCATTTATATGTATGTATGCATCATGTTAGATGTTGGATATGATCAGTAGGATCATTTGTATGTATTTTGTATTGCATCATGTTGGATGCTTGGACCATGTATCTGTATATGTATCAGGTGGATACATTGTATGATCAGATGGATCATGTATGGTGATATGTATCATGTATTTGTATTTGTATCAGGTGGATACATTGTATGATCAGGTGGATCATGTATGATGATATGTATCAGGTAGATACTTGGTATGCATCAGGTAGATGCATTGTATGATCAAGATGATCATGGATGACGAGCTTCAGGATGTTGCTCCAGATGACATGCAGCAGGATGTTGCAGTGATGATGATCAGGATGATGTATGGTGAGTATCAGGTTGATAATCTATGGTCGTGGATCAGGTTGTGCAGATGAGCATATAATTTGGCCCCGGGAGATTTGCAGATAGTATTTCGAGGTTTTTCCTATGGCATATAATTTGGCCCTGGGATATCTGGAAAATGCTCGTTCAAGGTTTTGGTCTGGGAGGACATATAATTTGGCCCTAGGAGATCTGTAGATAGTCTTTCAAGGTTTTTCCTATGGAATATAATCTAGCCCTGGGATATCTGGCAGATGCTCTTTTGAGGTTTTGTCCTATGGCATATAATATGTCCCTAGGAGATCCGATAGGTTGGGATGTGTGCTCGTAATCAGTCCTGGGATGCTCTTGCGAAGTTTTGCATTGACCACATATAATCTGTCCCTGGAGATCTTATAGGTAGAGCTATGTGCTCGTAACAACCTGGGATGCTCTTGCGAGGTTTTGTGGTGACCACATATAACCTATCCTTGGGAGATCCTATAGGTAGAGTTGTGTGCTCATAATAGCCTAGGATGCTCTTGCAAGGTTTTGTGGTGAGGTCACATATAATATGGCCCTACAAGATCCTATAGGTAGACCCGCGTGCTCGTAGCAGAATGGGATGCTCTTTTGAGGTTTTGTGACACACGTAATAAGTCTTGAGGATTCCACAGTATGGCTAGTGATGATGAAGACCTGTAGGTGGTGGGCCTACATCAAGTATGAAAAAGGACTGGCTCTGTAGAACTTCCTATGATGAGTAGAGTCAGAGATTGGTTGAGATAGCTGCAGAATGTGACGATGATGATGATGATGATCCTGAGAAGAAGACTTGTCTAGCAGATCTGTGTCGAGAAATACCTTCCTAGTTAAGAGGGAGTGTTGATGTATATGTAACTTCAAAATGTATTTCATCTATGTATTTCATCTATATTTATTGTACCCTTATTAGAGATGTGTCATTCCTCTATAAGGAAGTGTCATCATGTAGATTGAAAAGTGTCGCAAGTGTGTGTACTTGCTGATGGGTTATTAGACCACCATGTTTGGGATCAGCCCTGAAATATATATATTATAATGTGGATGTACCTAGCTAGACAAGTCGGCCCCATAAGGTAACTGGGAAAACAGGTTAGTATAAATAGAGATCAGGTGATCTCTATTTAGATCATTTGAAAAAGTATCTCTCTCTCACTCAGAAAGTGGCGCACTAGTGAGGAGGAGGATCATCTGCTACTAGGAGACTATCTCAGTGTATTTTGGTTGTACTTTGGTTGAGCCATTGCTCTCTCTATCTCTGAGGAAGTTGTGGGGTTTTTCACCTTAGGGTTTTCCCCACGGAAATTCTGTGTCTCTTGTCTCTCATGCTTTTGATTCTTGTGATGCTTGTCATGCTTATTGTGATTGTTGTGCATTAATATACTATATATGTTATTCTCTCAGTGAAGATCCTAGAGTATTGTGATTTAATGCTCAAAATTTAACATGGTATCATTGACTTCTTTGGCTAAAGCCTCTTTCTCCTGTTCTAACTTTAACTCCTCCGGAGCATGGATTAATTGAGTATTTGGGACTTTCATTCTCTTTCGCAATGTTTGAATCAGATTGTCCTTTTCTATCAACAATTTCTTTCTAGCTTTGTCCCCACCATCACTTGATATCAAGCCAGATTGTAATTTCTTGACTTGCTGCTAGTGGGCTTTATTTTCCAATCTCTCTTGTCTTAGTTGACTATCCATTTTGCTTACAATCCCCTCCAATTTTTCAACTCTCAAAACTACCTATACAAAATCTTCATAGATATCTTCTCCGATCTGCTTCTGCAATTGAATCTTATCTGGTGCTGGTATCTTTTTCAGATTGAATTTTATCTCAGTCAATTTATCTGGGGTAGCTACCACTAGATTCAAAGTGTCATCTTTGATGTTCCTACTAGTCACCAAAGTGACATCAAACTTCGATAAGTCCCTGACTTTGGGTAACAAATTATAAAGAAACTGAGTAGAAGTTTTTTTATTCCGATCATACTACTCAAGGCTTTCAACTATTGATGTGAATCTACTTATGTCTCCACTCTCTCTAGCTTCTTGAAAATTATTCTCCTTTATCTGTACATCCAAGATCGAAATTTCTCCCTCCTTGCCAAATTCATCATTTATCAAAACTGCCAGATCTGGCTGTGCCCTGACCAATTCCTGAGCCTCAACCTTAGATCTCTTTTCTCCTTCTCTTTCATCATCATGTTCTTCTATTATTTCAGGTATACTCCTCTTTTCTCAAACTTTCGCAACTTTTGGTACAACATCCACCTCTATTGCTGCCTCTATCAAACTGAGATCTTCTCCCTATAAGTTTGACATTGTCTCCACCTCTGGTTCAAACTGCAACAGATTTCTTCCCCTTAATGAGCCTTGCACTTCTATGTGCTCAAAACCCCTAATGTTATTCTTTTTCCTCCTTTCAAAAATAATATGAAAAGGGTAATATTCCATTGTTATGTCCTTCTTGAATTCCATAATTTCCAACACTTTCTGTACATCTGAAATGGCCTCCTTACTTTCCACAATAAATGGACCTACTGCCTAGGGATACTTTAAATCAGCTCCCTTTCTGAACTTCAAAAAGTGTTCATCTTCTAAAACCAACTTTTCCTAACAAACTCCAAAGTAAAAACTCTCAATGTTAAAAAGGCAAGTAGTATGTAAGGCTCATGTACAAAACCATACAGCCTGATTACTATAGAATCCTTTAGTAAGAACCAGTCTCCTACCACCATCTCCTTCTTTAGCTGCATGAAGGTATTCATCTCAAGTAAGACCCTCGGTAGCTCTACTTCAAAAAGCAATTTGTAAAACTAAGATAAAATAGAATTCATATAGTTGAACATGTTATCCTCCAAAGTGCCCACATAAACTTCCGGTGCAAAATGCAATTCTTCTTGACTAGTAACCATGACCATCTTCATCAGATGCGCTTGAAACCTGAAACATCTTGTATTGGGAAAAATGACTAACTCAGAATGAATAGTTTCTGCCACAGATTCTTCAAACCTAAGGCTTGGCACTGACTCATATTCAACTCTAGGCACACCGACACTTATTCTAAACAATAGGCTTAACTCTAACTCTATTACCAACGTATCAATATCTAAACCTAAAAATGTGACAAGTAACGAAATAACTAACTGGGTGTTATCATTCAAAAGACCGACATATAAAGGATACAGAGTGTCTTCAATATCCAGGTAAAGTTTTAGGCAAGTGGTCAAAAAGGCTTGCCAAATTTCAGGAGAGGTTTGACGATACAGGGTTACGATTGACTCCTCAGAAAATCCCTCAAACTCAGGGGTTTGCGACTCAGGGATTTCAAAAGAACTATTTACAATGGACGACTCTATAGCACAAAAAAATTTACTCTTTTCAGCATTCATGATAACCTTCTGGGTTCCCTCATAGTTTGATGCACACCAGGATACAAACTCAGGAAACATCATGATTTGGTCAAGGCAGAGCAAGATAAACGACGACTGAAACACCCTATGTATATTGTAAGGTTTTCCATTACACCAAAACCTGCAGATGTTGATGAACATTTGAAACCAAGCACAAGGTCCTATTACTAGGAGTGGCGGTTAGTCCACATTTTTATATTCCCAAAGGTGCAGCGGTTATACCATGTGGTTGTACCAATATTCCAACACCCCCCCTCCGGTGTAGCTCAGGGGAATTGAACCTGAGACCTTAGCTCCGATACCATGTAAGGTTTTCCGTTACACCAAAACTTGCAGATGTTGATGAACATTTGAAACCAAGCACAAGGTCCTATTACCAGGAGTAGCTGTTAGTCCACATTTTTATATTCCCATAGGTGCGGCGGTTATACCATGTGGTTGTACCGATATTCCAGCATATATCTATGCCTTCAACAAGCAAAAGCTTTAGTCTTCTCTTAATTTCAGCGACAGGAAACTGAATCTCTGTGTCAAATATATTGAAGTCTCTATCTTCTAGAGCACTCCTAACCCTAATTGTGTTAACATTCGTATCTTCTTCCATTTTCCTACGGTGAACACACTTATGTTACTGATGAATTTAGTTGGAGGGACCTACCTGTCACTCGCAAGCTCTAAAAATACCCTGTCGAAAGCCCTATCTCCTTCGTCGTCTCCCACACGTCGAGAAGCTTTTGGATTTGATAGGTTTGAGGAGCAAATGTCAACTTTTGCATGCCGACGATTATCAATATAAACCTTTTTTCCTTATCCCCCGATCTTATTTTCCAGCTGTCCACCTTTCTCGTCCGTTGATCTTTAGCGCATTGATCTCCGTCGTTAGATCTGATCCCCACGTAACCACTGATTTGACAACTCCTCGTCTTCCATTGGATCATCCCTTTATGGCCCAATATGCACTGTTCACTCGACACCACGTGTCCATGAATATGGTGTCACATTCCTCCAAATTGTTTTTCATTACCACCCAACCTCCTTGTAATGAAGCATGGCTTTGAGACCTATCGGGCGATTTCGTTCATCATGACCACCATCTGTCCTATCCACCTCACATCTTCCCGACACGTTGATCCTTTAGGACCATTGATCTTCCTTTGCTCTGCATCTACAGTGGGGATGAGTGACACGTTTAACTCTTCAAACCTTCCCGCTGGTGGGGCCAGATTAACTATCTCCCACACATCTCTGCCTGCCATCGCCATTGACTCAATTCATCTGCAACCCGAACCACTGATCCCACAAAACTCACCTGGTGGATAACCACATCGAACCCGAACCGTCAGATCTCGGACCATGAATCTCGGTCGTTGATCCTAGCGGGCCATCTTCTGTCTTAGTGGTGCTGCATGCACCCGCGGTGGTTTTACTTACTGCCTTTCCACCATGCGACACGTTCTCTGGCTTCCACCTGTCCGGCAATATTCCTCATCGTGACCACTCTTATTCCATCCGCTCAGCACATCTTAACCACGCGACGATTAACGAGGGTCGTTAATCATCCATCCGCGCCCACTCGATGGTGAAACTTGTGAAAAAGTTAACCATTGTGATACTTAACTGTCATACTATAGCTTTTAGGGTTATTTTGGTCATTCTAATTTGCATTTTAATACTTCCCTTTTCCATTTTATTCAATTTAACAATCCCAAATCCCTTCTTTTCAAAACTTATCACCTAGCTATGAAGAATAAGGCAAATTTTAGGCTTCCTCCATTGAATTTCTTGAGATTTTCATCCACCCTACCTTATTACTCATGCTGTGAAAAACTAGGTGCTAACACAGTGGACAGAGGAAGAGTGTCTCGGGGAACAGAGTGGACCTTGAGATGAGCAGCATAGTAGAAGACTAGTGCGCAGGCACTGAGAGAAGTAGAGTTCCATTTGGGAGCAGAGATGGTTCATCCATATCTCAACGAGCACTTGCATTCAATAGAGGCCATGAGAGGGAGAAGATTGCACACACAGAGAACGCACATTTACTTCTGTACATTGTATTAGGCTAAGGACGACAAGTTTCGCTATTTAAATTTCCTTGCATTTCACATTGTAATAGTTATTTGATTGAAGTAATAGAAGCCAACTTCTGGCATCCTGTTTACACCAATTTTGTGAGCATCGTGTGTGTCATGTGTATTGTTAAGTAAGAAGGTGCAATTACCTGCCCTTGCATCAGGATACCATTGAAGGGTTGGAGCTTGTAGAACAAGGGGTTTTCATCGATGAAAATGAATTTACTAAGGTCTCTTCCAATGACAGATAGGTCTTTTACAACAAATCTCTTCCAGCAGGGCAGGAAATTCCCTTTATCGAAGCCACACGAGAACAGGGAGAAGTGGTCAAGATCGAAGACACTCTCCATAACCATGTTATCTCTATTGGAATTACTCATAGTGAAGAAAACAAACTTGGATATCTTCTCCATCTCCTCCAAGAATTTATTGTTTCTAGGCATCTTGAAGCTATCTCTAATATGTTTTGTTAAAAAAACATATTATGTTTATGCAAATTTATAAAATACCATGAACAAGTTTTCCAAATAAGGGAATAAATGAATAATCTTAATGACATTGATCCCAAACATAAAAAACTCAATACTAATTACTTATAAAATTCAATATATAATTTGTTAAATTATTTAAACTACTAAAAAATGAAGATTACATGAAGCAATCATAAAAATATTAAAGCTGGGCTATAATTTATTATAAAAGCGGAAGAAATTATTTCACCAATAAGAGATATGTTGTCACCTAACTAAATAAAGTTATGTTACCAAAAATAAGAAAATAATTAAAAAAATTGATGTCTATTAATAAAATAAAAATTAAAACCAAATGAAAAGTAATAAAAAAATCCATATCAACCTATAAAAAAAAAAACATAGAGAGATCAAATTTCTCTAGGTGTAAATTATTAATGAAGCAACCATTCAAACATTAAAGGCATGCAATTGCAACCCACTATTTCTTATCTAATTCTTGTGTAGGCATGGCCAAGTTCATGTTGATGGATACAAATCCTCTTGATGTGAAAAATAATTGCTTAGGGATCTTTTGGTTCTATCTCTAATGAAGGTAGACCCCTTTTAGATTGCAAAAAGTTGAGGAAAAATTTGAACTTGAAGGGATTTGATCCCCATTGGCCAATTATAAATTTGGAGTTACTTTTAATTTTGTTTTAATTAATTGGAATATATATATTGTATTTGTTTTCAACTTTAGTTTCAATTAATTTGAATATATATATATATATATATATATATATATATATTGAACATTAGTTTACATTATACATTGTAAATTTTATTATTTGATTGAAGTGTCACTCGAAGTTGAGCACTAAATTGTAGTTCTCCATCATAGGCAAAAACATATTGAGATGATTTTTCTATATATTTGATAAGAATTATTTGAGAGGTAGCATCATAGAAATGAACATTGTGCAATTACTTGTTTTAGTGTAAAATATCATTAGCATAATAGAATTGTGGAATGCCAATATTTAATATATACAATTTTATCAATTCAAAATGAATATTGTGATTTAGGCTAGATTTCCATTAAATTTATTTTGAGTGACTTCTAAAGGACCCCAACCTTTGCGTAATAAAACTAAAAAAAGTTGAACTTTCAAATTATTTTTTCCATTTAAAGATAAATAAAGGAGAATGTGGCGAAGAGTATATGATCCCATGTTTGTTTTCTATGACTGAAGATCTTTTTGTAAGAGAGTGATGGATCTACAGGCTGTGTGCAAAGATCTATAAAAAGATGAAATGCTCTCTATAATAGGACCTATGAATACAAGAAGCATTTCCATGGTCTTCTCCCATTGGGTTTCCACGTAAAAATCTATGGTGTCCTATGTATGTGAATGCTTATGAAAGTGTATGTTGTGTTGATTATATAATGTTGATAAATTAGAAAATACTCAATATAGTGGAACATGAATGTTATCTATAATAATATACTGCACAACGGACTTATGCATTATAATGGTTATGTGGGTTAATAGAACTTTGTCGTTCGGAGTCTTTTTAATGTGTATTTTATTAAAACAGAACATGATCCCCTTCACTACTGTAGAAATTTGGTTCCTACAGCTTGCATAAGTGATTGGGGTGAGACGTTTCCTATCCGGAGGTAATGCCAAAAGCTCCAATATCTTGGGGATTGTTGGTTTCTATCGTAGTTAATATGGGTCTTCGCACAAGTGAGCCAACACTAACATGACAACTTTGATGTCAACTTTTAGCACAAACAATTGCACAACTAGAGCATACCCATGATGATCTAATTGATGGTTGCAACATGATTTACATCAAAATACAAAACTAATGGCCCTCAATTAAAACCTTAAATTTCCAATCCTTCCAAATTGAAAGAACAATAGAATGTAGAGGAATTTATATCATAATGGTTTTTTTTTCAAAGAAAAGGTTTACTCCAACATTATGGGACAAGGGACCTCCTTCACACAATAATTTGTTCACTAAATTTTATGAAGGTCTACATAACCTACATATCTCTAGACTTGAACTTGTGACCTTTTAAGAGGAAACACATGTTCTTAACCATTAATCCCACTTGACTTGTATATTGAATTACAAAAACCTCCATTTTTAAAATTGTACCTAATCAGATCAAATTGATTATGGATAACACTACCAAATGGAACACAAAACTGTAGAAACTATGGGAAAATATAATAGGAAAGAAATGAATTGTAATTTATGATTTACAAAATCTGAGTTTTTCATTTTTTATGCAATTTAAGCAACACTCCAACTAACAACATACTTATATAGAATATATACTATACTTTCATTGATGTATTCATAATAATATTGAAAATTCATTTGGTAGATATCAAATGTGATTTTAAAAAACTAATATTAATAACTTTTACTACTCGATGTCCTCAATAGTATAGTAGATACATACTTGAAGAATAAAAAGTATGAAGATAAAAGCTATTTAGTATTCACTATTTGGAAAATTGTAGATGTATACTTAGATAGTGGAAACTTTAAAGATAAGAGTGAACTTAAGCCTTTGTAGTCTACCTAATTCAGAATCTAATGCCAAACCAAAAAAATGTTTGATGGAAAATGCATTGAAAGGTTAAACAACAATTTCAGTAAATATTACTTAATAAAACTAAAAAAAATTGGACTTTCTACAATTTGTTTAAGTATACCTTATTCACTTTAAGTATCACTTTTCACAATTGTCTTATTATTTTCATAAAAAACTTCCCAACCTTTTTTATATAAAACTAATAGATTATAATGAATGATTAAATGATTGATTATCTATACGACCCAAGGAATAGATCTATCTATCTAAATATAAAAGGATCAATAGAATTTTTAAAATAGCTATCCATTGAAATTGAGAACGTGAACTTAGGTTTTAATTTGGGATTTCTGACGGAGCACATAAGACGCAGTCAAAATCGTGGTATTCGGCTCGGATGAGCGGGCGAACGTCATTATCCTCTTGCGCGAGCTGTCAGAGAAATGGAATAAGTTGGGTGAGCTGATTATCTGAGGTATCCCCTGCATGGAAGGTTGTAATGGGAATGGCGTTGAAGGGCTGGAGCTAGTAGGACAAGGGGTTGTCGTCGTTGAGAATGACTTTACTGAGGTCTCTTCCGAGAAGAGATGGGTCTTTTATAAAACGCCCGGGATCACAGCAGAGGATGCAATGCTCTCTGCTCAAGGCATGCGAGAACATGTATTTGTGATCGGGATAGAAGATACTGTCTATAACCATGTTTGCTCTCATGGGAGTGCTCTCAGTGAAGATGACAAGCTCGAATATGTTCTCAATCTCTTCCAAGAATTTATCGACGTCGGGCCTTTTGAAGCTGTCTCTGTCACTGTCGATGTCGTTGTCGATGGGTACATTCAAGTTTTAATCCACAAGAGTTCCATCCATGTTAAGAACTAGTGTATGCTTCTTCTCGTTCCCTTCCATGTGTGGCAGCAGAGGACCTCTTAGTGGCTTCTGCGGAAGCTTCAAATATTGACCCTTGTCAGATAGAGATGTGGATTTCTAAGTGCGTGGAACATTGACCTTCCTTAGGGAAAGAAGGGCCAATGGGACTTGCACATAATCGGGTAACAATTCGGAATCTGATGCCAAACCAACAAATCATTTGATGGGAAATGCATTGGAAGGCTGAAGAGAGTAGGAGAAGGGGCAATCATCGAGAATAACTACCCTGCTCAAGTCTCTTCCTAGGAGCGATAGGTCCTTCACGAGTCTAGCTTCTATTTCAATGCACAAATCTCTATACATCCTGTAATGAATGAGGCTATTGTTTGGGAGCTTATCCAATATAGTGTCCGCCCCTTTTTCAACCTGTAATGAATGAGGCTACTGTTTGGGAGCTTATCCAATATAGTGTCCGCCCCTTTTTCAACCTGTAATGAATGAGGCTAATGAGGCTACTGTTTGGGAGCTTATCCAATATAGTGTCCGCCCTTTTTTCAAGGGGAAAAGGGGAAACACCTTGGGCAGTCAAAAGATTTTGACCTTTGCTTTAGAAGTGTGTTTCACTTTAGCAAATACTTTGCTCTTAATTATTTTTGTGAATATTTTTCTTCACAAATTACTTGCATGGAAATTACCTACGCAATTCCACTTTTTACTACAAGCAGGTTAACTATGTATTTCTACTTTTTATTGCACGATGATTATATGCTCATTTTGACTTTCTACTATGGTGAACTTTGCAGAAATTCTTAACTTCAGAAAATACTTTGCAGAATATTTACTTTGCATAAGCTTCGCACTTCTTACAAATTAATTTTGCATAGCTTCTTTTAACTTTACGAAGGTTAGTTGCGCACAAGTTACCTTCGCATTCCTATTTAGCTGCGCACAACTCAATCTTAAAAAAAACTTTGTATAAATGTATTTCATGCTAAAACATATGAACGAAAACTTATGTAGAAGTTACTTTGCATTTAAACTAGGTATTTTACCACCGTGAATTTCATGCTAAAACATAAGAATGAAAACCTATGTAGAAGTTACTTTGCAGTTAAACTAGGTCTTTTACCACCGTGAAATACTTGGAATCTTGATTTGATTTACAAACCATAAATGTAAACAACATTTGCCCAGGTCAATATGAATTAGATGTGAAAAATGCATAAACCAACATTCTTGAGAATGAATACATAAAACTAAATACTTATATATATTACCACTGTAAAATAGAGTAACTTTGCCGCACTTACAAAGAGATAAGTTTGACTTCAATCTTTTACTTCTTACAAAGAGCTAGGGATCTTGAAACACTTCACTGGTTTTCACTTCTCCTCTTGATCTTACAGACCTTGGGATCCTTACACATCTCTTTTCTCTATCTCTTCATCTGTGCTTAATCTTCTAAGAGTGATTTTCACTTATACACAACTAGGTTTGGCTTCTCCTCGAAGCTATAGGGCTTCATTAAAGACTGTAATAAATTCCACCTAAGAATTCTTGAAATGCAGAACACTAAAGCAGTCACATAAATACTAATTTGATGTGTGCCCAATTGGTTGCAAACTGACTAACTGACTTCTGACATTGTAGACTGACTGAGTGTCTAACAAAGACAGCGCATATCAGATACGCTATGAGCTCATTAATTACAATATTCCAACACTCCCCCTTAATTGTGAGTGGATGGGGATCATTAACCAAAAATAAAATATTACAAATTATTTCAGAGCTACAACATGCTCTGTTCATGACATAGTTCACTGCGTAGAACTTGTCATTCCCAAACAACTTCGTAGAAATTGGAATGGGTCCTTTGCCAATTGTTTGGTAAAGATATCTGCTACCTGATCTCAGATCTGCAAAATTCTAAACAGATTTCCTTGATGTTTATCAATTCTCTGATAAAATGATACCTTGTGTCGATTGGCTTGGTTCTCTTTTGAAACACATGATTCTTTGACAGTGCGATAGCTGAATTGTTGTCACAGTAGATGATTGTGGGTTCTTGCTAGACTTGCAACAGATCACTTAACATCGTGCGCATCCAAACTGCTTGACATGTTGCGCTTGTAGTTGCGACATACTCTGCTTCTGCTGAAGAGAGAGTTACTATGGGTTGTTTCTTTGATACAACACCTATTCCTACATGATACAACACCTGTTCCTACATGAAATGTATTCCCAGCTGTGCTTTTTTTGTCATCTATGTTGCCTCCCTTATCACTGTCAATGTATTCAACAGTTTGAAATTTTCTGAGGTTGAATACAAAATACCAAAGTCTTTTATTCCACTTACATACCTCAGAATTCTTTTACCTACTTGCCAATGAGATTCTTTTGGTGACTCCATGAATCTTGATATTAAGCTGAATCCATACATGATGTCTGGCCTTGTTGCTGTTAGATACATAAGGATTCCAACAAGCCTTTTAAACAACGTAGGATCTACATTGGATCCATCATCATCCTTGCTCAATTTCAAACCTATTATCACTGGTGTTGGAACACTCTTGCAATTTAACATCTTAAATCTATTCAAGCCATCACTTGCATATGTCGTCTGATATATAAATATGTCTTTTTTAGATTGTTGGACTTCAATGCCCAAAAAATACTTCATAAGCCCCAAATTAGTCATTTCAAATTCACTTTCCATGACTTTTTTAAATTCTTCTATGCCAAAATCACAAGTAAATATTAAATCATCTACATACAGGCAGCCAATTAACTTATTACCTTGCTGATTTATTTTTGTGTACAGCATTGGCTCACATTCACTTCTGTGAAATCCATTCTGAATGAGATATGAGTCAACGCGACTATACAAGCTCTAGGAGCTTGCTTCAAACCATACAATGCCTTTTTCAGTCTGTATACTTTGTGTCCTTATCCTAGAACTTCATAGCCTTGTGGTTGCTCAACATATACTTCTTCCAAATAACCATTTAAAAATGCAGACTTTACATCCATTTGGTAAACAGGTCATGTCTTATGTGCTACGATGGCCAAAACTCTTTTGATTGTGTCCATTCGAGCTACAGGTGAAAAAGTTTCATTGAATTCTATGCTAGGTTGCTGTGTGAATCCTCTTGCTACCAATCTGACCTTGTGCTACTGCACATTTCCATCAGCATCTTGCTTGGTCTTATAAATCCATTTTATGCTTATCACATCCTTGTCCTTAGGAACATCAACTAATTCCCATGATTGATTCTTCTCAATGGATTATATTTCTTCATCCATTGCTTGTGCCCAAACTTTATCTTCAATAGCTTCTTCAAATGTTAGAGGATCATTAACTTGAGAAAATAATGCAAAAACTGAGAATGAATTAGGTGTACTAGTCTCATATATCTCGCACAGACTTCTTGTCCTTGGCGGAGTTGTTAGTGTCAAATTGTGCGAGCTCCACGAACTGCTTGATGAAGTTTGCTACGCACTTGGTGTGCTTGTCGTAGTAGATTGAGATGTGACTTGTGTCGTAGTTGCTTGTGTTGGAACATGCTACGCAATCCTAGGAGTAGATGGAGTTGCACAGTTCTGATTTACATGCAGAGTCTCATCCACATCTTCTGCGATGTCATCATGTTCAACATGTGACATGATTTTCTCCTTCTTCTCTATAGTTCCATCCCATGCTTCATTTTCTACAAACTGAACATCTCGACTGATAATAACTTTTCTTGTGACAAGGTTGTATAACTTGTATGTCAGTTGTGGCTTCAGAATACCTAATAAAAATGCATTTATGTCCTTTATTATCTAATTTCCTTCTTATCTCATCTAGAACATGTGTGTATGCTACACAACTAAAAAATTTTAAATGTGAAACACTATGTTTCATACCTATCCATGCTTCCTGTAGAACTTTGTTCTTCACACTCTTCGTCGGACATCAATTCATAATGTATACAGCAGTTGCCACTGCTTCAGCCCAGTATTCATTTGACAGATGCATACATACTGCGCGCCATCTCCATAATGGTTATGTTCTTCCTTTCTACGATGCCATTCTGCTGCAGTGTATACTGTTTAGTGAATTGCTTCTGTATGCCATGATTTTTGCAAAAGTTTAAGAAATCATTTGAGACATACTCACCACCTCTGTCTTTTCTTAAGATCTTCATGGTGTAACCACTCTGCTTCTCCACAAGTGCCTTGAACTGCTAAAAACAACTAAACACATCAGATTTATGTTTTAGAAAATCGAACCATGTTTTTCTTGTGAAATCATCAATAAATGTAAGAATATAATTGCATCCTCCCATGGATGGTGTTTGCTTCGATCCACAAATGTCAGAGTGCACAATTTCAAGTGGTGTGCGAGCTCTGTATGATTTTCTGACTGGAAAAGTCTCTCTGTGTTGTTTTCCAATAATACATCCTTCACAAATTCTCTCTGGCTTTTCAATCAATGGTAATCCTTTCACCATATCCTTCATGTGCAGAGATTCATCCCACCAAAATTCAGATGTTCAAATCTGAAATCCCATAACCAGGATTCATCATTTATTTCTGTTTGAAATGAAGCTTGCATTTCACTGACTTTTTCTTCAACTACGTAGTGAATTTCTGCTCCTTTACTTTCTGCATAGAGTGCAGTTTCAGAATTTTCATTATGAATTTCATGAGCAACTTGAGTTGTCTTTCCTTTTATGATGGGTCGTATCCTTAAAGGAAATGAGTGATTTCTTGTCATCTGCACTTCAGCTATCAACTAATTGCTTGGATATATGTCTTTGATTAGACAATGCTTTCCCATCATATGGATTCTGTAACCTTTTTCCATGAGTTGTCCAGTGCTCATCAAATTATGCTTCAAACCTTGAACATAATAAACATCAGACATATATTTCTGCTCCCCCTGTTTGGTTAGAATATCAGCAGTACCCTTACCCAAAATAGTGACTTGAAAATTATTTCCAAGTGTGACATCAGTTTAAACTGATTTATCTAGACTAGAAAATAGATTTAAATTACCAGTCATATGATTGCTATAGGTTGAGTCTAAATACCATATGTCATTTGGACTTTCTTGGACAACATTGCATTTAAGTGGAGATGCACATGCTAAGAAGAATGAGCTATTCAGATTGCTGCTATTTTTTGACTCAGCTTCACCTTACTGTCCTTGGTCATACTCCTCCTTCCTTCATTCATATGAAAAGTGTCCATACTTCTTATAGTAATGACATTGAATTTTTTGATTTGTCATACCTTTGTTCACTTGACTGAGTGGGAGTTTGATTCTGACCTCTACTAGTTCCATGCGTAGGGCTGTTGCTGCGACCTTCTCTGAAAGAACTTTGTCCTCTTCCTCTAGAGTTTGATCTTCCTCTGCCTCTTCCACAACTTATGAATGATTGTGCTACGAATGCACCTTCCAGTGATGTATCTGAACCACTAATTCTATGTTCATGATTGAGTAATGTGGATTTCAACTGTTAAGATTCAATTTGCTAAGACAGAAAATATCATCATTACATTCCATTTGACAATAATAGCATATACAGGATCACTGAAGAAACAACAAGCACAGCATAAACACAAGAGACACTGATTTCTCCTGGGAAACCCTCATGAGGTAGAAAACCTAGCAAAGCTTCCTCAATATAGATGACCAGCAAAATACAAAGATGCAAACCAAAGACATGATCTCCTCCTCCTCCATAACAGACCTCTCTCTCACAAGTGCGCTACATTTCAAGTGAGGAAAGTGTGTCAAATGAGGAACACACCTCCTCTATATATACACATCTCCGACTTATACTTTATATTAACTAGGTCGGCGCCAAATTTACCACTGAGTTAAACACCCCATTACAACTGACTGGGCCAACCCCACTAGGGTGGTCTAATAACCCTTTGACCCACATAACACATACATGGCCGACCCCCATTAGGGAAGTCTAATAACCCAAGTTACCACAACCGGATGGAGGAATAAACATCTCTGGATATACAATAAGATTTTCACGGAGGAATGAAACATCTCCAAAATAATAAAGTACAAATATAATATTATTTGAAGTTACAATATTTCAACAGCAACTCATCAATAGTAAATGTGGACAGGTTTTGGTTTTCCTCCAAGGTTACAACTAATGATTCAAATTTCTTTGCAAGAACTCTAAGAACTTTTTCAACTCTTTCGTTACCTAAAGTTCCTCCATGAGACTTTATTTGATTAACCAGACCAATAACACAAGTGTAAAATGAGTCCACTAACTCTGTATTTTTTATTGACAGAGATTCAAAATCTCTTCTAAGAATTTAAAGTTTGGCAGTCTTTACCTTGTTCAAGCCTTGATAGGAAGTTTCGAGTGTGTCCTATGCTTCCTTAGATGACTACGCTGCTGCTACTCTTGGGAGTATTGATTCATGTGTCGCTTGATGTATGTGGAATAACGTCTTTCCATCTTTCTTCCTTTGTTCCTTTAGAACATCATTTTCAGCTTGTGTGAGATTGTTGTATGCTGCTATATCTATTGGTTTTACATAGCCATGTTGGATTATTTCCCATACATCTTGACCTCTAAACAAAGCTTTCATAGTTAGAGACCAATATTCATAATTTTTACCAGAAAATATTGGGGTTTGCAAATTACCCGAAGTGGAATCCATTCTTAAACACTTTTTCCTTTTGTAAATACAATTCTTACTTTCCATAAACTTGGCTCTAATACCAGATCAAGGGGAAAAGGGGAAACACCCTGCGCAGTCAAAAGATTTTGACCTAAGTGGTAAATAAATAATATCTTTCTTTTCTTTTGATTTAGAGTTGTGATTCACTTTAGCAAATACTTTGCTCTTAAGTATTTTTGTGAATACTTTTCTTCACAAATTACTTGCGCAATTCCACATTTTACTACACGCAGGTTAATTGTGTATTTCTACTTTTTACTGCGCAGTGATTACCTGCTCATTTTGACATTCTATTGCACAGGTGAACTTTGCTGCGTAGTTCACTACCCTGGCATAAATTCTTAACTTCACAAAATACTTTGAGGAATACTTTACTTTGCATAAGCTTCACACTTCATACAAATTACTTTTGCATAACTTCTTTTAACTTTACGAAGGTTAACTGCACACAAGTTACCTTTGCATTCATATTTAGCTGTGCACAACTCAATCTTAAATAAACTTTGTATAAATGTATTTCATGCTAAAACATAAAAACCGGAATGTATGTAGAAGTTACTACCTAGTTAAACTCAGTCTTTTACAACTATGAAATACTTGGATTCTTGATTTGATTTACATAGCGTAAATGTAAACAACATTTACGCAGGTCAATATGAAATAGATGTGCGGGATGCATAAACCAAAGTTCTTGAGAATGAATACATAAAACTAAATACTTATATATATTACCACTATAAAACAGAGTAACTTCGCTGCACTTACAAAGAGATGAGTTTTACTTCAATCTTTTACTTCTTACACAGAGCTAGGGCTCTTAAAACACTTCACGTGTTTTCACTTCTTCTCTTGATCTTACAGAGCTTGGGCTCCTTACACATCTCTTTTCTCTATCTCTTCATCTCTGCTTAATCTTCTGAGAGTGATTTTCATTTATACACAAACTAGGTTTGGCTTCTCCTCGAAGCTATAGGGTTTCATTAAAGACTGTAATAAATTCTACCTAAGAATTCTTGAAATGCAGAATGCTAAAGTGGTCACATAAATACTAATTTGATGTGTGTGGAATTGGCTGCAAACTGACTGGATGACTTCTGACATTGTAGACTAACTGAGTGTCTAACAAAACCAACACATATCAGATACACTATCAACTCATTAATTACAATATTCCAACATTTTTTGGGGACTCTCTGTGAATATCATGATTTCAAACAGTCTCGCCATTGTTTCAAGGAACTCTTCCAAATTGGGTCTCATTGAAATAAATGTAAGCCTCCCTGTTGAGTGTCATTTAAACACAAAATTGTATTGGAGAAAACTCACTATGGCTTGGGAATACCACAACAGACAGATGACTACCAGAAATCTACTCAATTCTAAAAGCAATGCTATTATAAATGACAATGTTAAAATAATGGAGAAATGTAACCAACCTAGATCCAAACGTTTAATGTAGATCCCCGTTGGAGCTTTCAATCCATGCACTTGAAATCTGCAAATTAGTCTTGACAGCCAATATCCAACAAGTACATATAATATATAATTGACATTAACATTATCAATAACAATGGTCCATAATATCATAAGAAAATGCAACCCAATGTATAATAAATGACATTCACACCATGAATGGACGAAAATATGAATATGTCTATTAATGAACAAGAAGAAGTACAAAGTGATACGACCTCTTACTAGCAACCAATCTGAACCAAGATTTAGATCAATCCACTTATGCCTCTACCACTTCAATCCTCGATGAATGGAAAAATCAAACTAGAAGGAGTTTGGAAGGTGAACATAATGGGTTCACGACTACAAGGATCAATGAGTGCAGACTCAAGATAGGAAAAAAATCCACTAGAGTTCCTTTACTATTCTCTTCCTCCTCCCGTCCATAAGCCATATGTGATCAATATATATTCCTCTCAAAGGTAGGTGAAAGGACACATCGAGACGTTACTTGGGTAGATGGAGAGCCAAAGGTCACCCAAAGACCGCTTTTTGACAGTAAAAAGTAATTAATAGTGGTTTTTACCATTTTACTTGATACCCACGGGCTATAGTGATGCAACCCGTGGGTACGCATGCTATAATGATGCAACATGCGGGTAGGAATAAAAATATGAAAAAATATTATCATTGAAGGATATAAATGGATCGAAGTCACTGAAATGGATCCTACAGGTCAAGGAATGCTGATGCTCATAGGGTGGAAGATTATGATGTAACAGATGCCCCCTAATGTGTGAGGTCAGAGACTGAATGTGCTACGATGGCTGAAATACATTATAAAACTCAGAAGTGGAGTGATGGAGACATAAGTGGAAAGAGCAGCTCACTCGTCATAATACAAGCAGCTCACTCATCATAATACAATAGTATCTCTGAATACATGTCAGTATAGTACAACAATCTGATACAATGGCCATGAATAGGAAGTACATAGTGAATACATGTCATAAGTGATCATAGACATGATCCCTCTACAATAAGATATGGTCTTCTGCTAAAAAGAGGACAACTGGTGCAAATTGGAGGTATAAATTGCTGAAATATGAGAGGTGATATCTCAGATGTAAAGTCAAAGTCATATGTAGCATACTGAATGCTACAATTGCCTGGGGTCTTCTACAAAAGTCTTCGATGGTTCAAGTCCCATCAAGTGAATAAAGGAGTTGGGATTGAACCTGATGAGACATCGTCGAATTACCAGTCAATGATGTATACCGTTAACAGACGCGAGATGACCCACCAATAATGAAAATGGGCTTCAAGACATAGAGCACAATCATCAGAGTGTGAATAAATGGATTGAAGTCGAACACTAGGATGAATCCATCGATCAGGGGACATTGATGTATTCCCAAAACTGTCGATGGCGAGAGAACCTGCTACTAATGACTGCAAGCCCCAAGGTACTCAACCGAACTCTAAGCCTCAAGTCTCAGAATAAATGGGTTGAAGTCGACGGAACGAGACTCGCTGGAAGGAGGGAATTAAGGCATCCCCCATCAACCAGCACGAGGTACTAGCAATGCTGAAAGATTTGGAAGATCTCAGGTAAAACGAACTGACTCAATAAGGATGGCCAACATGTAATAGTCAAGAGAACTGAGGAGTGGCTGACACTGGTTTCAGGACTTCCTTTGAACAATAGCATGAGCAGATGGATAGACTCAGGCAGCATAGACTTGACATAATATGTGCAATGCAGGAGGCATTACAGAGGGCTCCATAATGACTGGAAGCTTAACCAATCGGTGGAGAAAAATGAGAAACAAGTACAGCTCCTAAGGCCCAACTATAGTCCCGACTCATAATGTAAGGAGTGGAAAGAATGCTCTATTCAAAGGCAACACAACAGCTTCCAACAAGAAATAGTGACCATAATCCCGTCTTGTTTTTCGGAATATTTGTTTTTTTGGCATTTTAATATTTGATTTTTTTGTCTTTTTAATATTTGGAATAAAATTGCTTATAGTATAACAAGTGAGGGAACGAGTGTCAAATAGCTAGCAGACTAGTCCCAAGCAGTGGAACATACCTATGCTTAATGCAAGGAAGTACGTGCAGGATGTGGACACTCAAGGGTATGTTCCGTCAGGGTCAAAAGGGTCATCAAATTGTGAAGGAAAAATATATAAGCTCTGCAGGGCTTGACAGGGAAAAATGCTCAGGCACCAGGCTAACAATTGAGTAAGCGGGAGCCAGCACAAAGCTCAAGTGGCAAGCAAGATGATGCAATGCAATCACAACATGATATAATTGAGGGGAGTCCTTAAGGGAGATGGCTAGCATAAGACAAAGTAGAGTATGAGTCTTTATCGCAATGTCATGGAGTGACTACAAAGGACTCCCAATCCTAAGGACAAACAATGACATGGGCACCAAAATGCACAAAGGGGTTCTAACTAGGGTACCCATGTTTGGGAAAGCCTTATCACCACATAATGACACTTCTATAGCAGTGTGAAGGCTCTGTGTCGGTTATGAAGCAGGGTCGCACCTAGGGTTTATGAAAATGGTCAACAGGTCAAATGCATAATGCATGCGAAAATGACATCTAACCTATATGCCAGGTGTCAAACGTACCTGTCGTAGGTGTGAAATGGTTCAAAACAACTTTCACCGAGAAAATCTATTGAAAAACATTAATCCATGACACGATATTAGTTCATAACGACTCAAAATGGAAAAAACTATAGAAAGGTGGGTCCGGAAAATTATAAATAGTAATAAAATTTTCCAAATTACAATTTATTTGCACTATTCACCAATTTGGAGTTTAGTGGGTAGTTTTCACCTAAAACTTTAGTTGCCGATCGTGGGAGCTCCAAGCGACCGTTCAACGAACCGTCCAGAGCAGGTTGGTGGTTACTCCCATACCTTTCATTTTAATGTTTTATTTCAATTTTTGTCAGTGGATTTTTTAGTTTGGCTAAGCCCTAGATGGCTTCAATGCTACCCACGGGCTATAACTATGCGGGTCATGGCTAGGGTACGAAACACGTAGTCGAAAAATAGACTGCTCGCAGGTACCCGCACTTGTCTACAAATTAGCCCATGGGTACGGCTGTGAAGTAATTTTTAATCATGAAATTGACCAAAATTTACTTTATTTTCACTCCAGGATGGTTCTAGAGTGGAGGGAACTAGAGCATGACTAGATTGATGAGGCCATGCGCAATGATTTGTAAGCACAACAAGCATTGCAAGCATGTGGCTTATATAAATACTGGAGTATAGGGGGTTTAAGGGCCCAAAACCTATTACTCCATCATCTGATCAACTACTGGGATGTGGATGCTCAACACTTCATCCTCAATGGGAAAACTCTGACACTGGAAGTAGAGGACATCTATTTCATTATAGTTTTGTCCCATAGAGGGGAGGTGGAAAGTCTTCAGTCACAGACCATGGGTGGTGGGATCACTATGCAAGATTACATAGTGCGGTATTGTCCCGCTAACACATGAGCAGTGGGAAGCCAAGTGCCAGTCAATGCCATAATGGATCTGAGTACAAAGATCATTGTGCCTACTCTAGTGTGGATCGTGGGATCCAAAGCACTACATTAAGCATCTAGATCGGTGATGTTCTATGCTTCACAATGCTTGCAACCTACTATATTTGACCGGTGTACTACTCTATTGGTGTCTATGAAGACACAACTGATGGAATGCAAAGAGGGTAAGGCCAAAAACTTTGGGTATAGTAGCATCCTCTGCAGCTTCTTCTTTGAGAGGGTTCCGGGGCTTAGTCCGAGGGTGGATGTCCCTCCTCACAGTCTCCATGATCCATCCCTGACCTGGGGGGCTAATATCTTGACATGACAGGGTGGTGGCCATCTGGCGTCACCATATACTGAGGAGTTTTTCCACTGGTTGAACCGGCAGGTGATCTCTATAGAGGACTAACCCTATGTGGGGATAGACTTCAGACAGGACTGTGACATGCCGCTCCCACCAAGCGCAACTTTCGGACACATTGGTGAGTACTCTTTTGGTTTTTTGTTTATTAAATTTTTATGGATTTTTTACTATAGTTGAAATGCAAAAAATATTTTTGGTGGTAGTATCATGCTAATGGGTGACTGTTTGCTCGTAGACAAAGGCCCAGTGAGACCTGAGGGCTTCTCGAGACATGGTCGTCGGGGTAGAGATGAGGTGGCAGCAGATACTGCAGCAGGGCGCACACTCTATACGTTGCAGCGCAACATATCACGGATGGTTTCCTGAGTACCACAGATAGAGGTATCCCAACTACCTGAGGCCATGCAGCACTAGGTAGTGGGTGTTCCTGGTGAGTGGGTGCGGCTACTGCAGCGGATGGCCAACAGAGTACAGTACTACTATGAGACACATCCCATAGAGGTGGTAGCTAGACCTCCTTGGAGGGAATAGATATATCGGGGTCTCATTATTTTTCATGGCTACGAGCTCCAGTCTTGTATGACACCATTTTTGGAAATAGTTATATATATAAATATACAACTTTGGTTCTCGGTTCTACTACATGTGTGTATGTACAAATGTATGAATGTCTTTGTATTTATGCACTTCATGATGAATGTGACAAATGCCAATCTAATACATAGTTAGTGTATGCATCAGATATATAATTAAGACTTCTCGGAATATGAATATATGTAATTGAAATGAAATGTCTCTCCAAGAGTCGTACCTTAAGGAATATCCATATTAATGTAGGGTCTCGTACACGGTACTGCCTATTAAGCTGAGACACAACTAGATGTGAATCCAAGCAGACTTCTAAAGATGGGATGTCATGTGAAATAGCATCCCGCAATAGCTCAATAATGGCACTATACTCAGCTACATTATTAGATGTAGTACCGAGACAAGCACCTCCTGAGGACACAACTAGGTGGTCAGGTGAGAAGATAACCCAGGAAACAGAAGCAAGCTGCTGCATATGTCATCTAGCACCATCAGTGAAACCTAAGAATGTAGGAAATCCCATTGACATCTGCCAATCAAACAGAGGCTAATCAGCAAACCCGACAACCAAATGGCAAGCTAAACTATCTACAGAAAAGCTATACAATAGTGTACAAAAGTATCAGCTTGAACCATATGTTCAAGCATAATATTGCTTCAGGTAGAGCCCATTCCTAGGCTCCTTCAAGACAACTGCCTCATAGTCTTCTAACTCATAAGCTTCTTTTTCAAGGACACGCCTCACAATGTAAGGACCGTGCCACATGGGATTGAACTTCCTTGCCCCTAGGGGTTCTTTAGCTTGGTCATACAAGAGTACCAAGTCACCTTCATCATATTGTTGGGGACGGACGGACCTATCATATTGGACCTTGACACGATGCTTGTTAGCATCAATGGCCACAATGGCATCTCGACAGTGCTCGTCAAGTTGCTCGAGGTGTACTAAACGTTGCTCAATCTCCATCGTATCAAGGAGGAGCTCTATGCCTAACTTGAGTGAAGGGATTTCACATTCAATAAGTAAAATTGACTCCACACCATGAACTAACTGAAATGGTGAGAACTCGATGGTAGTCTTAACTGCGGTTTGATATGCCCACAAAGTAGGACATAACATGATATGCCAATTGGTCTTGCTTTGTTGGATGCTACGTTGGAGAATGGTCTTCAAAGACTTATTTACTGCTTCAACCTGACCATTCGCTTGAGGATAGTAGGAAGACGAGTGTTACTGATGAAACCCAAGCTTGAGAGACAAATCATCCATCATCTTGTTTTGAAAGTGACTGCCATGGTTAGTGACAATCTCTTTCAGGATACTGAACCGAGTGATAATCTGGTTGAACACGAAATGGGCTGCAGTAGCACAATAAGCTTTTATAGTAGGAATGGCCTTAGCCCACTTGGAAAAATAATCCACGGCCACGATAATATGGTGATGTCCCCCAGCCGAAGCTGGTTTGCAATCCATGAAATCTACCCCCCACTTAGTGAAGGGACCGATAGTGACGACCGGATGGAGGGGTACTAGATGCAAGTGTACGTTCCAAGAAAACACCTTGCAAGGGTGACATCTCTTCACAGTGTTAATACAATATTTAAAGATGGTAGGCCAAAAATAACTAGCTCACATGATACACTAGGCTGTAGCAATCCCAGGTAAGTGACCGCAACATGCCCCCACATGGCAATCATTAAGTACCTGTTTCGCTTCTTCGTGAGTCAAAAAATGACAGAGAATGGAATCCTTTCCTCGGAGATACAAAGTGTAACCGATGATAGTATAATCTTTAGCGCGATGTCTCAGACGCCGTTGCTCATCTCATGAATAATGCGGAGGAAAATTCAAAGTTTGGAGATATATAATGACATCCCCATACCAAGGGTCCTCGGACGAGATAAGAAATAAGTGTTCATCCACAAAGGAATCTTCATGAATGGCATCCTTATCAAGTCGTGGAAGGTTCGACATAAGCTCAGTGAACACCAATGATTTCACCGATTTTGCCGAAGCAAAATCAAGATCAAATTCCTAAAGGATCACAATCCATTTATTATACTTACCTCTGATAAGGAGTCATGATAGCACGAACTGAAATGGACTGATGTGAGCTACAACGGTGGTTGTTCGAAGCAAAATATAATGTCGTAACCGCTAGACTGCATGGACAGTCACAAGTGCCAGCTTTTCTATGTGAGTATATCTTAGTTCAAAATCTACTAAATTTCAACTGAGAGAATAGATAACATGCTCGACGAGCACATCATCTACCTGAACCAAGACCATGCCGATAGTCTCTTGAAACACGACCACATAAAAAATCAAATCTCATGTAAAGTCTGGTGGACTAAGCATAGGGGCTGATACCAAAGCTTTCTTAAGGGTGTTGGAAGACTGCTGGGATCGCTCATCCCAGATAAAAGGTGTGTCTTTCTTCAATAGGCATGCGAAACCTTTAGTAATTCTAGCATAGTTAGCTATAAACCAATGCATAAAAGTAGCTCTCCCTTGGAGGCTCTGAAGTTGTAACAAATTACGTGGAGGAGGAAACTGAAGTATTGCCTCAACTTTGAAAGGATCGGCTCTAATATCCTCTCGTGAAACTATGAATCCTAGAAGGAGACCAGTGCTAATAGCGAAGATGCATTTGTTTGGATTCAATCAAATTTTGTAGTGGATACATTGTTCGAGAATCATACGGAGGTGCTTGGGGTGGTCCACTCTCTTATGAGAATGGCTAGCAAGATCATCCAAGAAAACTTCCATAATCATCTTAAGATCGTGAAAGGCATAGGTCATGGCTCGCTGAAAAGTAGCTCTGGCGTTTTTAAGGCCAAAGGGAATTTTTTGATATGCAGATGTTCCCCATGGACAAATAAATGCCATCTTATGTTGGTCCATAGGTTTGATTTGAATTTGATTATAACCCGAGAATCGGTCCATGAATGAAAAAATCTCACTCACTGCACAAGCATCCAATATTTGATCAATGAATGGCATGGGGAAGTTTTCTTTCATACATGCATGATTCAAATCTCTAAAGTTAGTGCATACACAGATCGTTCCCTGCTTCTTATCCACAGGAACGGGGTTTGACACCCATTCGGTAAGGGGAACGGGGTAGATGAAACCATCTTTGAGCAATTTCTCCACCTCTACCTTAATAGCAGCTTCCTTCCTAGGGTTCACAGCACGTAAGCATTGTCGAACCGGTTTAGCATTAGGATACATTCTAATCTCATGTTCAACAATGCGGGGGTCTATTCCCGACATCTCCTCATATGACTAGGAAAAAGCTTCCCAGAGTTTTGTAAACAAGTCAGTGTAAATAGAAATCTCCTTAGGAGTGTAATCGACACCGACACAAATGTTCTCTATCTTTTTAGGAATACGAGAGATGTTGATCAAAGTGGTTGGGGAAATATTGGCCATATTCCCCTCTGCAAAAACATCATGCGACTCCAAAAGAGCCACAGGGTGACCAACCATCTCAGCTAGAGTCATCCTAAACTCCTCCTACTCAACGAGATCGAGGTTGGGAAGGAAATAAGAGCAATGGTGCATATCTTCCCAATGCCTCTGACTACCATACATGGCCTCGAGGATAACTTCATAAGATGGTAAAGTATCATCAAGGCAATCGTGAGAACAAGATGAGTTGGATTCCCAAACTGGCAGCGTAACGGGATCTTCTTCAACTGTTTGGGAAGAAGAGAGATCGAGATCTGCAGTGGTTTGTTGGATATGATCGTAAGCAAGCTCCGATACAGATAAAGGCATAGAAATCCCGACATGCGCAATGTCTCCAAACATGGAATTCGTGGATGGTAAAGTCCATGTTTCATCTAAATACGAGGTCTGGAATAACATATTATTCGAAGGAGGAGACACATTGTCGGTAATGGTTCCGAAAAAATTCACAGGTGCAGAATGGTTAAGAGTTCCCATCAATGAGGGATACATTCCAACACCTATTTTCCCAATTGCCAGCTTAGAATTAGAAACTTGTGGGACTACGGGTCCCGTGGATGCTGTGGAAGGAATGCCAACATAATCCAGTTGATAGATGATCACAATCTTGCCTTCATGGGGAAAGCAGATAACTCTAAATACAGTAGACACGACAGCCTTCATAGCATGCATCCAGTTCCTACCCAGTAAAAGGTTGTATTCGATGGGCGCATCAACCACTTCGACTTCAATAGGCACAGACTTACCTCCCAAGGAGACGACAAGGGAAGGGATAATTCCATGCAGCATAAAAGACCTACCATCAAATGAAGTGAGTGTAGTTCTAGATGCGAGTAGAGGAGGAGAGCCAAGAGCTTTCCAACAAGCTAATGACATTACTAACACAGAGGCACCTTCATCAACCATAGTACGTTTGACGAAGCTCTTAAGGAAAACCACCCGTATTTGAAAAGCCACATGGTAAGGTAAGCGAGGCTAGACATCAGTAGTATCGAACTTGATGACACTAGGATTTACCCCATCCTGAACTCCTAACGCACTCAAAAGGGCATGCTTCTGAGAAGGACAGGCTTGCCAAACTTCAAGAGCCGACATGGCACACGGAATTTGGCCCAAATCTTCTACGATGGAGTAGTTTTGGGTGGCTCGAGCATTAGTATTATGCGTGGAGCACTTGAGAACACCTTTCGGTATCCATGGCATAATGGAAGGCTTCTCGATATGTAAGGAATTGTCAACAGGAAGGGGAGGCTCATTCCCCAAATTGGGTTGTGGTGCACCATAATCGTGCTGACGAGTAGCAACACAAACCTATGACTGAACCATATTCACACATCCATAACCACTAATATTGGTAGAAGACGTCGTCATTTCATTAGTACCATAACCAGTGGCAGGAGCATGTGAAGCCATGTTTTGATGATGAGGAAGGGGATCCTTTAACACAGCTGGGCTCTGTGCCAAATGCTTCGATGCTTCTTAAATTTGAGGACATAAGTGAGTAAGATGGTCCTCCCCACAAAGCTTGCAAGGGAATTTCACCTTATGCCTAGGTTTATGATCCTCGGCAGCATTACCGCCTTCCTGAGAAGGGTTGGAATTCTATTTACGAGGAGTATTATGATTGCTATTGTTATTACTTCCATTGTTTCCATCCCTACGATTATTTCTCCCCTTTCTCTTACCACCAGGTTGCCAGTTACCCGATGGTTTCGTTGATTGCACATTGTGTACATCAGACGATGGAGTGGAAGTGGACAAGGTGTGAATCTATTCAGGAGCAGATTGCTTTAGCGAAAAATTTTGCATTTGATTAGCTACCAAGTCTACAGGGCGAGTGCATGTGGACTCCACGATGCCATTAGCATGTGGTCCAGGAACTGACGTAGGCTCATGTCTTGTTCTTGGTGCATCAAGAATAATGTCATACAAAATTCCAGACTGAGAATAAAGTAGATCTAACTGCTGGACTTTCAAGATAGCTTGTTCCTCAGTCACAATGCCAAAAACCGAAACATCCTTAGCAATGTATGGGAGTAAAGACTTAAGGAACCATTCCAATAAGAACTCTAGAGGAATGTTGGCTTTCACTAATCTCTTCCTCCGACGCCACTCTTGAACGTGGTAAAAAATATGTGGCCTTATTCTGACGGAAGGTGGACAACAACTGAGTACTAGTATCATAATGAACCGACAACTGGAAATGGTCTAAGAAAACCAAAGAAATCTCATTGAATCCCCTATAGGTGTTTCTAGGAAACTCCACATACCACTTTGCGGCTGCCCCCATGGGGGTGCATTGAAATAGTCGTAATCGAATGGAATCATGATTCAAAGAGTTGGAGGAGCACCAAAGGTGAAACATCATGACATGATCTCCCAGGTCCTCACCACCTTTCCCTCAAACTTCGGAGTGTCCGAAGGGAGCTTGGTAGGGAATCGGGGCCAAGTAGAATCATGACACACCGAATCATTCATGAGCTTCGAAAGATATGGGAGATTCAAGCGTGCAAGGAACGGGAGGTGTGGCTAGAAAGCCGGATTATAGGCTCCCATAAAAGGTTTGTTAAACAGAACTATGTTATAAGATGGACCAAAAGCTTGACCATGAGGATTAAACTGCTGATGATAAGGACCTGACATACCATAAGCTTTCCCATGGCCATAAGATTGATAACCTTCTCCTGCCTGACCCATTTGAGAGTAAGCAGGTATATGCGTGTTTTGAGCACCATATTCGGGTGGTGGGTGATACTGGTGGCCAACACTGACTATGTTGTAGTAAGGGTTGCCACCATGAGTATGGGGCATGTATGTACTATTCATATCGAGAATCATGTTGTAATGACCGTAATGGTATGGTATGTTCTCACCCCCAGCATTACGATTAATTGAGCGGTCGTGTGGTGACCAAAAGCATGAGAAGTATTCCCAACCCCAACATGGGTGTGACCAGTAGCAGGGTTGGTGGTGTGATGTCCATGTTGATAGGAAATATTCCCACCCCCTACATTAGCATTACTAGTGGCAGCAGTGGACGCAAAAGTATGTGGTATGTGTCCACCCCCGTAGTCAGGATGAACGGTATCATGTGAAAAAGTAGTCCTGGGTTGACGAGTAGCAGCACGTGTACTAGGTTCTGGATAGCGAGTTGTATTCCGAACAATATTTTGGTTAGGTTGGCTAATCCTATGAGGTGGTCATGTTCCAACATTAGCATGGTTAGGAATCTGACCAGTCCACATACTATGTGTGTGGGTGGACAACGTAGTGCCCCCAGTGAGGGTAGTGCCCCCAGTGGGTATAGTATGGTTAACACTTTGACTAGTGCCAGTGTGAGTACCAACCGTAGTGGAAGGTTCGATAGTATTATGACTAGGCATACCAAAAGAGAGTGCAGTGGGGTTTATCATAGGGCCAGTATCATCATGAGTCTCAGGCCTTTCGTATCTATAATTACGTGGAAATGAAGGAACGAAAGGTTGGTCCTGTTCTTCATCCTCGGGTAAGTCGGGCATCCCATAAATATAATTATCCGGATTTGAAGGATCAAACGGATCCCAGTCAAGTGGATTAGGCCAAATAGAACCAGGTTGAGTTTCAGGTGGATCACCTCCCCAATCCTCACGAGGAGTACAGGGATCAGAAGTATGTTCATTTCTACCCGAAGGAGTAGAAAGATCTTGCCCAATATCGGGATGTGCAACCATGTAGTCTTCAATGTAAGTCACGTAAGAATCCGAAGACTCAGAGGGAGCCCTCCGGCATCCTCTAGAAATACGGCATGTAACCTTGAGTGGCTTTAAACCAACCAAACGACGGGACCAATGGAGAGTAGGGCTCCGTGCCATGATATCTCTGGAGAGAGTCACAACGTCCCCTAAAGTCCAACTATCGATCAAAAATAGTAAATCAAAAGAACAAACCTAGAGAAACTACAGCCAAGAGAAGACAAACATAGAGGCTAAATGAGCTCCCGACACTAGAGCTGGTATGTCTCACCTAGGAGAGGCTTGAGACTCCCAAACTATAGCCAGAGGTAACAGAATCAGTTATAGAGACACCTAGGCTTCACTGTGTCGACAGGGTCAAGTCCACTACATGAACACAACTGTGTTGTCCAATCCCTATCTGACTCAGGACACAAACAACATAACCACTGTAAGTACCCTTTGTGGTACCTAGGTAAGGAAACTATGTTCACCGAAATATAACCAATGCTTAAGGGGACAGTCACAGATGGGACCCGTCGTATGGGAAGGGTAGCTAAGCCCAAAGCATAAGAGTTCGAACCTATGGTACCCCCAGATACGAACAAATCCTGGATATATCTCCCACATTCAGTCGGTATCAGAGGGATATCTCCTCAACCAACCTCCCGTGACCTCGTGCTTAACTCTGGATTGAGTAGAGCTTCCTGAGAACACTGATCTATACCATGGATTCCTCCACTCCCTGGTTAGACACCTAATGTTTCGTCTAGTAGTCTTGGATTGTTAACTCACAATGATCTATTCCAAGACTCTAAACCTATGCTAGTTGGTGTACCCTATAAATAAAATCAGTCTAATCAATTTTAGATAAAGCATTAATTTTAGTGGTCGTGATTACTCAAGGGATATGATCGTGAAACTAGTGATGTGTAGACTCAATAGTATGCAGAATCATCCAATCCTAGACTCATCTATCCAATAAAACAATGTCACTAATATGCAAAATCAACCAACAATTCTGAAATAAATATGCAATCTTTTATCTTTTCGATGCACAAGAAAAACTTAAAATGAAGGCAACAAGCACTCAATGCAAGATGCAGTACATGAAAGTAAAATATTTTTGCATTTTTTCTTATAAACAAGAAGGAAAATGCAAAAACTAAATGTATATTTTTGTATTTTTTCAACATAAATGAAATGAAAAAATGCAAGCAAAATCCTACTATTCAGTCACTGAAGTGGCGAGAAGATCACTAAGACAACCCAGCAGATCCTAAACAACAAAACTCTGCCAAAGGAATGAGCTCAAAAGGAAGAAACCAAGAGGTTAAAACGAAAGATGGGTAAAAAACAAAGAAGGCTCAACCAAGAGAAACGAAGAGTTCTAGTCACAACCAAGGCATGAAACAGTCAAGAAAGAGGCCAACAAAGACTCAGGAACCAACCAAACTCATGCAACAACAACCAATAGCCATAAACCAACAAAAGCTGGATTTACATGCTATTGTCGGAGGAATACCTGTGGGTACCCGGGAGCAGTAGAGTAAACAGAGGTGGGTAGACGCGGGAATAACTGAGCTAGCCTGCTGGTGAGGAAAGGAAAATGGGCAATTAAAGAGTCTAGAGGCTCAGAAAAAGCAAGTTTTCTACAGTGTATCTTAATGGCCAATTAGTGACATAGAGCTTTGATAAACAACACTCTAATTATGGACTAATGCTCAAAAAATTTCCCAAACATGGATGTTTTCCCCAGCGGAGTTGCGATTTCTGTATCGGAGAAAACTCACTATGGCTTGGGAATACCACAACAAACCGATGACTACCAAAAATCTACTCAATTCTCAAAGCAATGCTATTATAAATGACAATGTTAAAATAATGGAGAAATGTAACCAACCTCGATCCAAACATTTGAAGTAGATCCCCGTTGGAGCTTTCAATCCATGCACTTGAAATCTGCAAATTAGTCTTGACAGCCAATATCCAAAAAGTACATATAATATATAATTGACATTAACATTATCAATAACAATGGTCCATAATATCATAAGAAAATGCAACCCAATGTATAATATATGCCATTCACACCATGAATGGACAAGAATATGAATATTTCTCATAATGAACAAGAAGAAGTACAAAGTGATACGACCTCTTGCCGGCAACCAATTTGAACCAAGATCAAGATCAATCCACTTGTTCCTCCACCACTTCAATCCTCCATGAATGTCAAACTCAAACTAGAAGGAGTTTGGAAGGTGAACATAAGGGGTTTACAACTACAAGGATCAATGAGTGCATACTCAAGATAGGGCAAAAATCCACTAGAGTTCCTTTACTATTCTCTTCCTCCTCCCATCCATAAGCCATATGTGCTCAATATATAGTCCTCTCAAAGGTAGGTGAAAGGACACATCGAGACGTTACTTGGGAAGATGGAGAGCCAAAGGTCACCCAATGACTGCTTTTTGGGAGTAAAAAGCAATTAATAGTGGTTTTTACTATTTTACTTGATACCCGTGGGCTATAGTGATGCAACTCACGGGTACGCATGTTATAATGATGCAACATGCGGGTAGGAATAAAAATAGGGAAAAATATTATCACTGAAGGATATAAATGGATCTGAGTCACTGAAATGGATCCTACAGGCCAAGGAATGTTGATGCTCATAGGGTGGAAGATTACGATGTTACAAAAATCCATCCTACAAAACTGAGCATCATTGTTCCCACGAAACCAGTCCTCAATCAACTCCATTAACATATTTATGTCCATGTCAAGAATGAGAGTGTGCTTGTCTTTATCCAGTGGATCCATTGGAGGCAACAGATGCTCTCGAGGAGCACAGATGCCCAAGTATTAGGGGGATCCATCTTTATTGGTGTTGCTTCTTTCTCTCTCGTTGGGAGCATCCCTTACAATCAAGTATGAGGAGGATCCATCTTTACTAGTACTTCTTCTTTGTCTTTCGTTCGAAGCCTTTGGAATAGTGGCATCTTGGCATTTATCCATTGTTGTAATCAAAATTGTTGTTTTGATAGAATCAATGAATTGTAATAGAATTTGTTGTGTAAATGCAGACTAGTTTTCCCAAACCATGAGTTTTTCCTCCTTATATTAGGTAATATACCTATTGTGAAAGTTACAACTTTTCATTACAATGGGCAATCAATCACTTTAAACGTCAATTTTTATATAGAGTTTATCAATTTTGTCACTTACATTGTTAGCCAACCTTTAGACATTGTTTTCATTAAAATGCGTAATCAATCACGTTAAGAGACATTTTTATATAGAGTTTATTAATTTTGTCACTTACATTGTTAGCCAACCTTTAGACATTGTATATCAATTATGAAGATTTAACATATTTTTAAGGCATAAAAGATTTCACATATCTAAATAATTATATAACAAATATTTCACATGCAAATGTTTTGTAATTATTTTTATTTTGTTTGATTTTAAATCTTAAATCAAATATATATATAACCAAAATCTTAGTTTTTTATTATTATTTTTCTTAATTTTAATTTAAGTCTTTAAAAAAATTAAAATGATTTTAAGTTATATAATTGAAAAGTATAATAACATAATCATATTAATTAATAATATGGTTGATTTATATAAAGTGACAAAAGAATAATAATGTCACTGATGGAGGTATATCAACCATATTAATAATTATTATGGTTATGATAGTTGAAGCACAAAATTGTTTATCCTTATTATTACATATGAAGATGCAAAATTTTGATGATTATTCTTTTTAAAGAAAATGAGATTTTTTGTTATTTCAATAGTTGTTAGTGGTTCTAAATGTATAAATGAATTTAGCTACAGAGACTTCAATACCTTACGCATCCTGATTAAGCAATTTTAACACTCATTTTTTTAAGAAGAAAATAACATGTACTTTTGTTATTATAGAAATAAAAAAGTACTCCTCCATATAAGTTTTCAAAAAAAAAAAATCCAAGTAATCTAATTCTCCATTACCATCATCTACAAAAAGGCATACTATCTAGTAATCCATGAAGGGAGATCATCGTAAACAAAACAGTCCATCAAGTCATTTGATAAAGTCCAAAAAAAACATATCTAATATCTTGACCCCGACAAATAATGTATAAATTAGTCTTCAAAAATAGGAGAAGATCCAATGTTTCCTAGCTTATCATCAATCCACTTTTCACAGATAACGAGTCTTTTGTACTCAATGAGCGCTTCCTTTGACAAAGCATTTGCCACCTCATTCAATTCCCTGTAAATGTGATCGAATATCCAATCATCAAATGTGGACAAAACAGTCTCAATCTTTTGACACCAATGTTTAAATGAAATATTCTTCATCTTGTGGATTTTTTTTATCCAATTTACAACCATTAAGGAGTAACCAAATGTTCTTAGTGAATCCTTACCAAAAGTACTAGCAATTTTAAGTAAACACCATCGACCAAGAAATTATGCCAATGATTCTGTGCCTTCACCTATACTCAATTTAAATTGGAAATAGTAATGTATGCCAATAGTCAAATAAATCTCAGTAGCACATTTTCATTTCTGAGTCACTTCATCAAAATATCCACGAGGTACATTGGAATCACCACTACCTCTAATATGACACACAGGTTTGCTGAAGGAAGTCCAATTGGAATAAGATTTATACATACCTATTATTTTGAAGACTAATTGAGATGCAGAAATCGTTTTGCCTTAAAAAATTATATCATTCCTGGATTTCGAGATTATCCATGACATAAAAGAATGCAGGGTCTTGTGGAATTTTTTTTATTTGGTCCAAGATAACAATGATGTTTCTAGGTCACCCGAGTCCCATATTTGGTCGATTGCAAAAACAGAGCATACCAAAGACCAAATATATTTAGTGAAAATAAAAGTTACAAATAATAAGTGCTTAACCAACTATTCTTCTTTAAAGCATAAAGGACAGATTCCAGGACCATACCATCCCCATTGATTCAGATTAATCCAAGTTGAAACCCAGTCTTCCAGAATTATCCATCGAAAAAATTTAAGCTTTGGAGGTATATGGCAACTCCATAATTTAGCAACCCACCATTTTTTAGATGCCGTGCTCTTTTTGCTCACAATTACATTGTATGCCGAGTTTTTTGTGACTGTTCCAAACTCAGGTTTATAATACCATAATAAATTATCTTCAGTATTTGTTTGTCTAATACTAAACCTATTTAGTCTAGATACATATCAGTTCCATTCAATCACCATTTTTTTCTTAGACCAAGATCCTCTGCAGTATACCAATAGCTGCCTAAATTTTGTAACCAATAAGGATGACGAATGTGATCTAAGGTTACAAAACCACAATTAGAAATTCAATCTCTAATGGAGCTTGATAATATGAAGTCATCTTCATTCCCAACAAAAGGATATAGAACAATCATAACATGACTCCACCGATATTCCAAGTGAGATGCATGTTGAGCCATGACTTTTTGTTGTTGAAACCATTCCATATAATTCAAGAGTTTCTGGATAATTTATGTGGATATTGAATCCATTTAATCATATTGCTTTTAATATATTTACAATGGATAATATCGGTCCATAGGCTTAATCCAAAAATACTTTTCCATAGAATTTTTAGGCAAAGATTCGTGTTGAACCATATGATATTTTTGATGTTCCATCTACCATGATGTTTGGGCACAGAAAGAATTTCCCATCTTGCAAGAATCAATTTTTCCACCCTTTGCATTTCCCATCCAAAGGAAATTAAACATGAGGTTCTAAATCATTTGGATAACAGATTTAGGCACCATGAATAGTGAAAATCAATAAACTGGTAAACTAATGAGAATAACTTTTATCAAATTTAACCTACCACTAAGAGAAACATACTTGAAAATCCAATGCCCAATCCTTTTAACTAACCAAAACCAGTCGCCCACCCTGTCACAATTTCGTTTAATAAAATATCCAAGGTATTTGAAATTGGAATCTATATGTGACATTTGAAAGGGCATCAAGCCATACATATTCTCCAATATGTTCTCCTCAGCATTATGGACATGAAATGATGACTTCTTCAAAATTATTTCCATTTTAGATGCTGAGAAAAATACCTCAATTATTGCTGAAAATTGAGACCATTCTTCTATAGAGACAGTGGTAAATAATACCAAACCATCTACAAACAATAAATGCGTAATAAAAAATATTCAAATATTTTAATACATTTGAGGAGACCCTTTCTTCTTTCCTCAGTAATCATGTGGCTCAGACCTTGAATGACCAGCAAAAAAAAATATGATAAGGGACAACCTTGTCTCAGTCCACGAGAACATCCAAAGAATGAAGCAGGAGATCCATTGATCAGAACAGAGAAATATGGGGTACTAACATAGGCCATAATTTAATTGGTTACCTAAAGAGGTATGGCAATCTACAATAAAAGCATTATGAGATAAGCCCAATTTACACGGTCATAGGCCGTGACCAAATCCATCTTGAGAATCATAGCTTTTTTGTTTCTTGTTTTTATGGAGTGAATTATTTCTTGGGTTACCCCAACAACGTCCAATATTTGGTGATTGGACATAAAACCAAATTTCTCTTTCTTAATGAATTCATCAAGCTTTTGTTTCAAACAATTGGCTTTATAGACCAAATTGCTTAATGCAATAGGTCTAAAACCCTTGAAGGGGGATGGTTTGATGCACTTTGGAATTAGTGTAAAGAAAGTTGAATTGAGTGCTTTATACATATATCCTTCCACTCTATAAAATTCAACCATAGACATCAGATCATTCCCCATGATGTGCAAAAACTTCAAAAAAGAGTTCAATCGCCCACCTATCAAGACCAGTGATTTTGTCCTTGGCAAAAGTTTTCATAACATTTTCCAATTCCTCTATAGAGATAGATTTACTAAGTTCCATCCCCCCATCTTAAGAAAAAAAGTGGGAAAGTGTTTAATAACTCTCAATTGGTAATCAATCTTTGTAGTGCCAGGATCAATAATTTTTTTTGAATAGAACAGATGAGCTGAATTTTCCAATTCTTTTTGAGATCTAATAATATTTCCCCCATCATCAATCATGTCCCAAATAGCATTATTATTCCTTCTATCTAAAGCATTCCTATGGAAAATTTTAGAATGTTCATCTCCCAGAGCCACTCAAATGGATCTACTTTTTAATCTCCAAGCTTGTTCCTCCTATTCTAATATGACCCATTTTCTGTGTTCAAGAACATACAAATTATTTTTTCCTCCTCGGTAAAAATACCATTTGGGTTAAGCTCGAAAAAGAGTCAGATCTATCAATCAATCTCGACCAATTCAGCCTTATCTTTAATAGTTCATATTTTTTCCCATTTTATTACTTCTGTCTTCAAACATTTTAACTTATAAAATAGGGCCACCGAAGGATTATGATCATCTGAGACCTAAATATTCAGCCAACAATTTCTGACCAAGGAAAAAAGATCATCATCATGGATCCATGAACAATTAAACTTGAATCGATATTTTTTTTTTGACTCCACTCCGTCAAATTGTAGAATGATAGTTTGGTGATTAGATATGATTGAGAATTCAACCCAAGATCTATATTTTTCCAGGTTGTTGCAGAAAGTATCTGTCATTATGAAACTTTCTAGTAATTTTCCAAACTCTAATTGCCACATGTCTTGTTGTTCTAGGTTGCACATAATTTAACTGTCTCAATGTCAATTAGATTATTATGTTGAGTCAAATCCCCCAAAAATACAGCTAATTCATCTGGTTTGGCATAATTTCCCCAAATATCAGCAACATATATGGTGAAATTGAAATCACCTGCAACAATTAGATTATGAATTTTTAGGATACCACAACTATGTAATATGTTCCAAAACACTTCCCTATCTTTGTATGGGTCATAAATATTGAGTATAGAAATATTTAGATCAAATTCATGAATATTCCTCCCATGAGAATTCCCGCAATCGTCTTATAGGACTTAAAATAAGTAGTTGAAGGATTCCTTCCCAAAATAATCCCACTAGATTGACCAGACGCATCGATGGCACACGAATCCCAACTAGGAATTTTTTTGGAGAAAGTATCAATGGCTTCCAAAGAAGTGCACTGAGTTTCTTGAATTAAAATTACATTAGGGTTAGTAGTATTTAATAAATTGGAGAGGGCCCTAACCTTCCCAACCCACCCAATTCCATGGATATTGAAGGATAGATAGGCCATTAATCAACATCAATCCTGGGAAAGGATGCTCTAAGGGCCTAGATTTGTGAATCCGACTGTTGCAGTATTTTAGATAAGGGAACGAGAGTGGATTTAACATCAATGTCAGAGTCTAGAGGAGGACATCCTGGTAATTCCTTAATTTTCTTCTTTTTTCTAGTCGTAACATTCTAGCATCTGATTGATGCAATGGGGATAGAATCAGATCCGAAGGAAGACACCTTCTAATTAACCTCAAGAGGAGACTTAAGAATATTTGTTTCACTCGAAATCATCTTCAACCGTAAATCATGAGGAAATGTGAAAGTTTGTTCTAGAGCCGAAGTATCCTTAAACGAATCAGGGTTCCTTGACACTAAAGGAACAGTAAGAGAATATTTAAAAGAAACCCTAGCCTCAGCATTAGGGTTAGGTGATGAAATATTTAAAATGGGTGAATGATCCAATCCAACTTGATATTTCAATAAAGGTGTTTTCGGATCATTAGAGGGTAAAATCACTTGCTTGGGACAAAGGTTGGGGATAGGAGCGAAATTGCTCAAAACCAACGCAATGTTGATTCCATCTTGACAATTTTGGAAGAGGGATTTTGGGAGTAAAGAGGATGAAACATTTCGAATAGAACAAGATCCATAATTTCTTCTTAAACCTAATGATTTTTCAACTGAGAGATAAAAATCAAGTTCTTCCTTGTACACACCCTCGTAATGTGTACAAGTTTCATAATTTGACTTATCTATTTGATGATGGATAGTCCACTAAACATGATTATTCTGGGACAAGGACTGCTACTTCATGTTAAAAATATAAACCCTCTTGAATGAATATGATACTAATCCACAACCATAAATTAAACTAGGATAATTTTCCTTAATGTGTCTCGTTTTCTTGTAGAAAAAACATCTGAAAGGAACATTTCTATAGTACAGTTTCTAAGAAAATGATTATGAACCCCAGGTAATATCCATGGTCTCAAGTAAGCCTTTATTAATGTAAAATTACACCAAAACTAATAAAATTCTCTTATCCACTCCAAATAACATTTTTTTTTCCATCATGACAAATTTACCCAAGAAATTTCAAGGTATTCAAGAACATTGTTGGTCCACAGTTCTAATGGAAGACCAGACACTAGTACCCGAAGGTGTCTAATAGTGCATTTCTCATTCTCAGGATTAAAGTTCCGGTACCATATTTTTATAAGCCAAATATTTCTAAGGTTGGAAGAGATAACCACAACGATCAGGAAAATGAAGGAAAACCAACACTTATAAAGCAAATTTGTTCTGGAATCCATACCGACTAATGGAATCCAATTTTTATTGATCCATTCAACCAATTCCATCTTCGAGGATTTAGTACTCTCAATTTTTCCTACAAAATGCCTGTTAGAGAGGAAACTGTTCGGATATCCACATCATCTTTTTCATATCTTGCATGCAATTAGGGTTTGCATGCAAATTGTAGGGTTTGCATGCACCTGCATGCACTTGCATGCATCCCAGTCACTAGTTTGATGCCTCCAGCACCTTAGCCACCTTATTCTAGCACCCGGGAGCCACTTACTTCAGAGTTTTATCCCTCCTAGGCTGAAAGGCGCCCACTTCTCACCTACTGCCAGAGAAGGGCGCACTTGTTCACCTACCACTGCAGTTCCACTTCAGTTACACTTAGTTAGCTCCGATTCTCCCTGATTTGAGGCTAGTTTCACTCCCGACTGATTGTTTTACTTTCGTTGGACCTCCAGATTGACTAGATGACTTGTTCTGACTTCAGTTATCCTCCCATGCACCCCCACTGATCCTCCTTCCCTTAATCAGTGCTACACACTTCAGTTACACATGACACACTCAGTTAGACTCAGATTGACACCTGGATGACTGGTTCTTGTGCATTGATGACCAGCACCGATTGATGATGAGGACTCCTAGTTGGATTCAAGCTACTCCATTCAGTGATTCGAATGACCTACTTAGGCAATCCGAATTGCTTAGTCATTGAGACAGTTTATATTGTAATCATTCACCCTTATTGGGATATTGAGCACTGCTGCATGTTTTGCTCAGTTTTGCACCATATTTTCTATGTTCATCTGTTGAGATTGATTTACTTGTTCATTAGATCTGCTGTGACTAATTTTACATGGTATCAAAGCCATTGTAGGGACAAGATCTCTTTTCTACAGGTGTTTGTACAAGAAGATTTGACTAAATTGCTCAAAATTGCAAAAAGTTTTGGCATGAGATATCTCAAGGGCATTCGCTCCTGTGCATGCAAAGCTTGAAAATTATTCCAATACCACTCCAGAAGCTTGAGTTTCCACATAATTCCTGGATCTGATACATTGGACCCATTCAACATTGTTTGATCTCCAATCCCAGGTGTGATGCAACTCTAAAAGGGTGGATTGTTCGACCTTATTGTGCTTGTTTTATTGTGATTTGCAGGTTTATTGTCTCCATCAATTGCACTCGCTACATTGTGCATGCAAGCTCCCCTATAGCAATTGCATTCGCTACATTGTGCATGCAAGCTTCTTCTACATCAGTTTGACTCGCTCCTAGCAATGGAAAACTCTTCTTCAAAGCCTATCCTGACCCCATTCAATTATTTTGATTGGAAAGATGATATGGAGATCATATTACGTTCAAAAGGTTACTACTGAGTCACTATTGGTCTTGAATTGGATCCAAGCAATCTATCAGATAGAACCAAACACTACAACAAGCTTGATGAAGCTTATGGTCTTCTTTGTCTCTCCATCTCCAAAGATCTTCACTTCCTTCTCAGCGGATTGAAGACTCCAAAAGCCATATGGGAGCAACTTGAAACACTATTTGGCAAGCAGGATGAGCTTAGGGCTTTTCAATTAGAGAATGAATTGATTGCCCTTAGTCCTGAGAATTTCGAGACCATCAATGAATTCTTCACAAAATTCAAGAACTTGAACTTGCAATTGAAGAACAGTGGAGTTATCAAAGAGGATAAACAATTGATCCTCTCCATTCTAAGCAAGCTTGGGAAATATTATTTGGTATTTGTCTCTACTTTCAATTCCGGTCGGCTAACTACCCCAAATTGGAAGATGCCTACCTTGAATGCCTTCATTGAGTCCGTCACAAAAGAGCATGACAAGTTGATTCAAATGGGGTCCATAAGCTCCAAAGATTCAGCCCTATATGTTCAAGGACCCAAGATCTCGAATGGTAAAGGAAAGCGAAAGAAGGAGAAGCCCAAATTTGAGCCTCACAAGCAAAAAGACAAAGGCAAGCAAACGGATGCACCATCTAGTTCGAAGTTCAAGCAAAAGGGCAAAGAAGGTAACCAAAAATCTAAATGTACTTATTGCAATCGTGGCTTTCATCCTGAAAGTTCATGTATGAAGAAAACTATAGATCAAATGGCCCTCCTTTTGGAAAAGAACAACATAACTCTTCCCGACGGTGCAAGGAAGAAGGATAGGAATGATGATCATGAAAGAGAACAAGCACTCATGGAAACGGTTTCGAAGCCCACTACTCTCTTGATAGATTCGGGTGCATCAAATCATATGGCTGCAAATATTGATTCTTTTTCCTCATTTGATCCAAACAGCTCCATCCCCATCCATTTGAGAGATGACTCAAAAATTTCTTCAAAGGGAAAAGGTACGATTCATGTAGATCATGGAAGCTTTCAGAATGTTCTCTATGTGCCTTCCTTGGCTTCAAATCTTCTTTCTGTGTATCAAATGACACACACTAGTGAACCGAAGCAAGTTACATTCAGCCCTAATACAGTTGAAATTTCTGATATCAAAAGTGGAAGACTAGTTGCAGTCGAAAAGGCAAATCACACTGCAAAATGCTATGAGTTTTCACACTTTATTCCGCTTGCAAAGCCCACTGCTCTTCGCACACATGGTAATGAGGTTAGTAGGATTTGGCATGAAAGATTTGGACATCTTAATTATAAATATTTGCTGCTTCTATCAAATAAATCCATGGTAGATGGGCTTCCACAACTCCGTTCCTCCAAGGGAATATGCACTGGTTGCATTATTGGGAAGCACCCCGAGCACAGATTCGACCGCAGCAAAGCTAGAAGAGCTTCTACTATTTTGGGATTGATCCATTCTGATATCAGTGGTCCGCTGCCCCATATTTCATTAAATGGTTCAAGGTATGTTTTGACATTTATTGATGATTTTTCCCTCTTTACATGGGTATTCTTTCTCAAAAACAAGTCAAAAGTGCTTGGAAAATTCAAGGATTTTAAGGCTTCTGTTGAGACCGCCACTGAGATCAAGATCAAAGATCTTAGATCTGATAATGGTGGAGAATATATTAAATCCGAGTTGCTGCAACTTTGTGCCCAAAGCGGAATTAAGATCCAACATACAGTTCCCTACACACCCCAGCAGAACGGTGTAGCGGAAAGGAAAAATCAGTCACTGAAAGAGATGGCTACATGCATGATTGAATCAAAAGGTTTGGCTGCAAATCTTTGGGCTGAAGAAATCAATGTTGCTGCATATATACAGAACCATGTTCCACATTCATCCGTGAAAGGTATGACTCCTTTCGAAGCATTCTTTGGTCACAAACCGGATGTGTCAAATTTGAGAGTTTTTGGCTCTACTGCATGGGCTAGAATTCCTTACGAGAAGAGACGAGCTTTGGATCCACAAAGTACTGAGTGCATATTGATAGGATATGGGGAAGAATCAAAAGCATATAAACTCATGGATATCAGATCTAAAAATATATTCATAGAGCGCAGTGTGCAATTTGAAGAACCGCTTCAAGAATTGCAACTAGTCGAGGAGAAGACTGCCGATTCACCGCCTTCACCAGAAGAAGATCCGTGCAGCGATAATGAAGGTATGAGTTCTGATATTTCTGATATTGTAGAAGCATATGATGATCATGACATATCAGGTTCGGAATCCGACCATTATGATGCCCCTCAGTTACCAAAGTGGGCCCAAAATACTCTACAATCTGCGGGTTCGAACCTTGGAAATCCTGTTGATCTGAGATGAACAAGAGCAGACTTTCAAAGAGTAGGTATGGATCTTTCTATTGCTGATCCATTTCTTCCTGAGATTTGTTATTTGATGGCTGGTTCAGATCCTACATCATACTATTCTTCTCATCGAGATCCGAGATGGAAAAGTGCCGTGGATGAAGAGTACAGTTCTCTTCAAAAGAACAACACATAGGAGCTAGTTTCTCTTCCACCTGGAAGAAAATTAGTGAAGTATAAATGGGTCTACCGTACTAAAGTTTCTGCTGATGGCACTATCAGCAAATATAAAGCAAGGTTGGTGGAAAAAGGTTTCTCCCAAGTCCAAGGAATGGACTACACTGAGACCTTTGCACCGGTTGCAAAGATGGATTCCATCCGCCTTGTTTTAGCTATTTCCACATCCAAGCACTGGGAGGTGCACCACATGGATGTGAAGAGTGCATTTTTACATGGAGAGCTTGCTGAAGAGGTATATATGCAGCAAGCAGAGGGTTATACATCATATCCATCATTGGTTTGTAGATTGAAGAAATCTTTGTACGGGTTAAAACAGGCCCCAAGAGTTTGGTACACAAAGATGGACTCCTTCCTTCTTTCTCAGAATTTCCAAAGGTGCAAATCTGATCCGAATGTGTATCTTCAGCGAGTTAAAGGTAATTTGTTGGTTATTGTACTTTATGTTGATGATCTTCTCATCACTGGTAGCACACTTACTTCAATAAACAAGCTAAAATCTGCCTTAAATCTAGCCTTTGACATGAGCGATTTGGGCTTGCTGAGTAACTTTTTGGGCTTGGAGATAGCTCAAAATTTTGATGGGATCACTATATCTCATCAAAAATATGCTTTCGACCTATTATTGAAGTTTAATATGGCTGAATGTAAGGAAGCCCCATTCCCATTCCTCTCAGGAATCAGTCTTTAGGAGGGAGATTCTACACCATTTTTTAGGATCTTGCATGCAATTAGGGTTTGCATGCAAATTCTAGGGTTTGCATGCACTTGCATGCATCCCAATCACCAGTTTGATGCCTCCAACACCTTAGCCACATTATTATAGCACCCGGGAGCCACTTACTTCAGAGTTTTAGCCCTCCTAGGCTGAAAGGCGCCCACTTCTCACCTACTGCCAGAGAAGGGCGCACTTGTTCACCTACCACTGCATTTCCACTTCAGTTACAGTCAGTTAGCTCCGGTTCTCCCTAATTTGAGGCTAGTTTCACTCCCGACTGATTGTTTTACTTCCGTTGGACCTCCAGATTGACTAGATGACTTGTTCTGACTTCAGTTAGCCTACCATGCACCCCCACTGAGCCTCCTTCCCTTAATCAGTGCTACATACTTCAGTTAGACTCAGATTGACAGCTGGATGACTGGTTCTTGTGCATTGATGACCTCCACCGATTGATGATGAGGACTCCTAGTTGGAGTCAAGCTACTCCATTCAGTGATTCGAATGACCTACTTAGGCAATTCAAATTGCTTAGTCATTGAGACAGTTTATATTGTAATCATTCACCCTTATTGGGATATTGAGCACTGCTGCATGTTTTGCATAGTTTTGCACCATATTTTCTATGTTCATCTGTTGTGATTGATTTACTTGTTCATTAGATCTGCTGTGACTAATTTTACAGAAACCCTATCCATGTTGACATATTTCCCCAACATAAATTTTCCCAAATCCTTCCTAACCTTATAGGATTTCAGGTTTCTCCTGAACCTAGCCTTCTCTCCAGTAAGTTTACCGGATTTACCAAACCTCGATGAGTCTTGAACAGGAGCAGCAATTCAAAAATATGGGTTTAAAGTCGTATTATGATCTGTGATAATTGCCACCCCATTATAATCTAAACCATCCTTGAACTGACCAAAATATAAAGACTGGAGCGAATGTTGGGTTTTATCCAACATATGAGGAATGGTAACCTTATATATATATTACATCCGTTGGATCCAACAAACAACAAATTCAAGTTGCATAAACTATGCGTCCACAGAAACAAGAGTACTAACCACATTTGAGGCAAAAAGGACAAAAATAACATCTAGTTAATGTCCCATCACTTTATAACAAAGGTAGGTTGAGAGTATACCACCGATCAAAATATTAGACACAATGTGGGGCCATAGGCTTGCAAAAAAGGAGAAGTGTATAAAAAAAGGAGTTAATCAGATTAATTGAAAAAAAAAACAAAAATAGATCCATGATCTATTTCTAGCTAATTATTTGGGAAAACTATAGCAAATTAACGTAATTCCCACTTTTTTATATTGGTTGGTACTAAGATGCCAAGTTCGGCAGCTGAACTCCAAGCTACTACAATTTTTAGAAAACCCTAGCTAGGGTTTCAAGCAGCTAAAATGATGTTCCACCCTTTCATGTCATCCCTCAACCTCCAAAAATATCTATTTTAACACTCATTTTAATACTATTATTATTATTATAAGAAATGGAAATAATTATTTATAAAGGAAAATAAATACAAATATATAAATAAATTATTATTATTATTAAATAAAATAAAATAAATAAACTCAATTATTTATAATCATTTCATTTAAAACACACATACTACAAGACTTCGGTTTCATTTTCACATCTATGTAATGAAAGCCTTACTATCATTCAACATACACAATATTAATTTCTTAACATATTGATAAGCCAACTATGGACAATTCATTCTATATTAAGAATATAAAAATCCATTCGATTTAAATTATAAACAAGCCCAATATAGATGTTCCATTCTACTTTTTACATGATATTGAAAATATAACCAATCCTCCATATATCTTAAATGATATCAAGGATGTAAACTGTCTTTTCTACATTCTAAATTATATTAAGAGTATAAAAACTCGATACCATTGAAATTATATCAAGTCAAATATGAACAATCCATACTATGCTAAAATTGATAATGAGTATATAAGCAAATATAAGCAATCCACCCCATCCACTAATGACCATTCGTTAAATTTGATGATTTGAACACCTTGTCATATGCATAAAGTCGGAATCACTATCCAAAATAATTATGGTTTCATGTTTATTTAGTCCATAATAACTAATGCCACATCCAATACTAGGTTTCCATTATTAATTTCAACATATTTCATAATGGATAAGAACATATGTAGCCTCACTAGGCATAGGTTTTGTGTTGTATATATATATATACAATATTCATGTTAACTACACATATCTACGAGTTTAAATTCCTATTCTAAACCAAGAATTTGGGAACACCTTCGATAATGGATATTAAGTTCACAATGTTGTGATTCTACACATACTAATTACTAAGTAACTTAGGTTTTAATATGGGTTTTTTGCAGGACCACACATAATGCAACCAATATCGTGGTATTTGGATTGGATGAGTGGGAGAACTTCATTCTCCTCTTGTGTGAGATGTCAAATGTCTAAGCTCAACAGACAACAGGGTTGAAGCAAAAGAGGTCAAGTGTCGACAGGTGTGCGAATAGAAACACCAACAGGTTTTGAGGAAGAATCGAAGCATGGAGGAAGGTGCGGAATGGAGAAGCCGTAGATGCGAAGGGAAGTCGATAGGTAAGTCGAAGGATGACAGAAGTTATTATGGTTGAGGTCAGTGATGGGACCGACTACTGTAGTGGAGTCAGAGAGGCTTAGAAGTCAAGCCGAAGTACTTGGTATCCATTTGCGGTTGCTAATGAATTTATGACAAGTTAAGAAGGTGGTTGGGATCAGGACTGATGACAACATAGGTAGAGGTTGTGCAGCATGGCCTGAGGGCACTGACAACTGCAAGTCTGTGGGATCTAGAGGATTCGATGGACAGAGGAAGAGTGTCTCGAGGAATGGAGTGGACCTCAGGATGAGCAGTAGAGTATAGGACCAGTGGGCAAGAACAAAGATAAGGAGAGTTCCAGTTGGGAGCAGAGATCGTTCATCCATAGCTCAACAAGCACTTGCATTCAGTAGAGGTCGTTAGAGGGAGAAGATCACACACAAAGAGAACACACATTTACTTCTATACATTGTATCAGGCTAAGGCTGACTAGTTTAGTTGTTTACATTTCCTTGCATTTCACATTGTAATCATCATTTGATTGAAGTAATAGTAGACAACTTATGCCATCCTGTTTACACCAAGTCTATGTGAGCGTTGTGTGTGTCATGTGTATTGTTAAGCAAGAAGGTCCGGAAACCTTCCCGTGCGTCAATTGGTATCAGAGCCTAGAGTCAAATCCTGTTGAGTTGAAGCATCCTATGAGCATGAGAGCATCAGTTGGTATCACTTCCGGAACTGAATCTAGTGTTTAGGGTAAACAACTCCAACTGCGGTTGTGTAACATACCCTTTTTGCTGGAAAACATTTTTTGTTAGAAAACATTATGATAAATTTTCTTGTAAAGTTTTATGTTGGACAGGTGTTCAAGGATGACTATAATTTGCACAATATTTTATTATTTAATAAATAAAATAGGAGGCAAACACCTAAGAGGACTGTTGAAAGAGTGGTTACTGATCCACTAGGTGGAATGGAATCTGCGGTAGAAGGAAATGGACAAGTGGTAGAATCAAGATGCAACTAACTAGTTGTTGGTATGGGACAACTCCCTTGAAATGTGGTCATAATGCCCTAAAAGATGGGACTAGAGCTTGAGGCTCATTTATTCCAAACTTACCACTAAATACCTAGGCAGTCTATATAATAGCCATCAAATTATGAACTGAGGTTCATCACTTTTCCTAACGAGGAAATTTACCTTGGGGTTTTGGTGTGTTTGCACCCAAGAGATTTGATGAGGGGATATGCTAAGTTGTTGATCATGTTGTGAGTTTGCCAAACTCTATTGAGTTCAGGAGTTTGATGCTGAGTGCTGAAGGGATGTTTTTACAAGAGTTTGATGCTGAGTGATGAAGGCATTTTTGAGTGCCTTGCTTCTACACAGATTCCATCTACTTAGTGGTTCAGTAATCAGGCCCGGGGGTTCACAAGAAGCCAACAGTTGGGATGCTTCTTCTGAAATAGGTGGGGAGGAACAGGTGTCCTTGGGTGTTTGTCAGCCATATCTTCTTTTATAGGTTCCTTTATCTTACCTATTTTCATACATTTTAAAATTCTGCTGCATAATAAATTTTACTGTTTTATTTTATAAATTTATTTCAGTTCTCTGAGTAAGTTAAGATTCTGTATAAAATTGATTTTGATTGAAATAAATAGTCTCTGCATTTTTCCCCATGCAAATGGATTTGCATCGTACTCTAGTACAGAGATAAAATTAAGTCAGATAGATCAAAGATAGGCAAATAGCCAGGTGATTGAGAAGATGGAATTGTTATATTTTTCTTAAGTTTTCTGCTTACTGTTTAATTTCTATGTATACATCTATAGTGTCTTCCTTATCATTCTATTTACATATAACTGTTCTCCTAAATTATCAATAATTTTTTCTTCATTCCATAAATATATTTTGTCTCGAAACAAATAATTTTTCTTTTCTAACAGAGTAAGAATTGTTTCTCTATATTACAGTATTTAAATTGTATACATTTATATAATAACAGTTATAGATTTAATCTCAACATACAACATATTGTTATTCTTCCTTTTGAAAATAGTGCACAGTCAACAAGTATCAACTACTCCATGCATAGAATTATTGATCATTTTACATTATCAATTCCATAGTAGGAAATAAAACATTTATCAAATTATTCTATAACTATAAACAATGATATCAACTCTCGGCATACAGCCAACAATTTAACCATGTTCAACTTATGACGAACCATGTTTTAATTTACATAAAACTAAACATAAAGTACACACTGCATTCATTTTCCATAGATCGACATAGCCAAAGTCTCGGTATCATCTCAAGTATGCTAGTTATTACAATAATCTTGGAACAACTATAACAGTAGTAATAGACAACAATTTTGGCTACTGATATCATATCGAGGAATAAGATCAAGCCATACTTTTCCACACAAATACAAACCCTAACACTTGAATCTCTTATAGGATGAAAACGCAGCATTATTTTACAAATCAAAGAACCACACACAGGTCGAAGCCTTCCATAGTTTACAAACATTTACCCATTGTTTAGTGAAAGCAACAGTCTTTTCACTCTCATTTACATTATGTTACATTGTTTTCCTTTTGAAATTTACAGCTCACTACTCTACGAAGGAAACGATAGCAAAAAAGTACCAATTCTTTGTTTACAAAACCATAACCTCTTTTATACATCAAAGATTAAATGCGGAACCATTTTAAGAACAAGTTTTCATTCTACACATTCAAGTCACAGGAACATTCCAGGTCTAAAACCCCAGCATACGAACAAGACAAGTATTTAAAAGAAACGACTTAATAAAGTCTTGTATATTAAAAACTCGACGGGGAAGATGAGTTCTCAGCAACAGAAATTAAATTGACTCTTTTGACACAAAACTTGAGATACTGTAACTCTAACCAAGTAAGTCGAGAAGCTTCCATACTACAGACATAAAATACAGCACAGTATTGGAATGTCATTCCAAAGACCACAAATTAGTTCAAACATCAACGATGGCCATTCTTCCAGGATAACCTACGAAGGGTTTTGCCACCGGGGCTTACGAGTTGAGCGATCCATCAACTTCCAGCAAGCTTTAACTCTATAAATCCACGGCAAAGGCAACACCTGCCACATAAACTACAACGAGTTTATAACATTTTCAAAATAAATACTATACATAAGACCAAACTTTAATTATAATAAACAACATTCATCAAAACAAATATTACCTTCGTAAGAGAAGAAAGATGGAATGTTCACGCTTCCATTTCCAATCATCCAACCAACGCAACAAAAGCAACTTGCAACTACGGCTTCTCAGAGTCTGAGAATAACTCGAATTTAAACCCTAACCTATTACACGACAAAAGCCACTAGGATTCAACACCTATTTCTCTATTCAAACCATAGTAACTTATAGAACAGATTTCCACCATCAAATTCTGAAGAAGGAAGTTATAGAGCCACCAAAGAATCAACTTGAGGTCAAACCATGTTATTCAACGGCCCTTCGACCTCTTCCCCAAAACCAAAACTCCAAATGAATGCAAAAGGAAAAACTACAATGGTATAGAAAATGCATTAGGGTTTAGATCTCAACAATCGAGATAGACCGGATCAACGTGTGAGATCCGGCCAGCCAAACAACGCCACTACCAAGATAGTAATATGATCGACCTACCAAATAATAACTCATTTAATATCAAGCATAGTTGGAATGCCATATCACCGAAGTATAGCTTCCAGCTAGGAAGAATCACCACAATTTCTACAAAGTCCATCACATGGAGCTATTACAGGCATAGGGTTTCATAAATGCTCAATCCTACATATCACCCCGCCAGACTGTTCCTGTGGTGGTAATAACTCTTGTCAGCATCGTATTTAATGGCAATAGCAAGAACCTATCATATAACCATGTTATATATAAATTCCAAAGCTTTTTGCATTCGCATAATATCTATGTTTCATATATTTCCAATGTTAAGTTCTCATTTGCAGAGTATGCACGTATTGCAATTATAATGTTAAGTCTTATATCACATAGTATGCACGCAATAGAATGCTAATGCTAATTTTAAATTTGCATATGGTTATGCATTATAATCCTAGTAATTATTCCATAGAGTATTGTGACAATTTAATATATGTCACTATTACATGACAAATCAATGTCTTGTCCATACAGTGATATAGTAGAATAATATTACAAGAGAATATATAATTTAGGATACATGTGATACATCATGTATGTATTGAAGGCCAACTTTTATTACGCACCATAGCATTGTAATAAGGTGAACATTACTTTACATTTGCATTTCAAATTGAACAGTGTCGGATTCAAATTCTAAAAGTCGATTATAATCTATTCTAGCATAAATCACTGAGGTCGCATATTGTTCAACCTTGACGTAATGATAAATATCATCATATGCTTGTCGTCATATTCAGATTGTTAGAATCTCTCATAATATTCATATCAATTCTAATTCTAATGAAAAATATCAATGATTACAACAAAGTATAGTGTAAAATATCTCTAGCTACACTTACAAGTGTTAGGATAAAAATGGTACAGATTGATAAAGAGAAACTAGAATCACATACCATCGACACCTTCATGCATGGCAGTACACACATGTATCTTAAAAAAAAGAGACGACTAGTTGAATCTTATAACATTTCTTGAAATACTTGAATTATTTTATTATCTTACCTGTAGATCTGTGAAAGAAAGGGACCAATGCTTTAGCTATCAAGCTAAGTAAACCCAAGGGCACGCTGTAGGAACCGCTTTAGAAAAATCCAAACAAGTCATCAGTATTATTACTAGAATCATAACACATGAGAAGATAAACATTGCTTTATCGTATTTAATTTATAATTTGTTGTCCTTTATGTTTAGGAATAACAATGATAATCATGTGAAGCTGCCATTAGTTAAATAGTGAAATATCTTTCATTCCAGAATTAACATTTTCTTTATGATTTTGCTATATCAAAAATTTTAAATTTTTGTGATTTTTGGGATTTTACATGTGGTATCAGAGCGCGAGTTCAAACTTTAGGCCTGAATTAGGCTCAGACGCGCAAACAAAAAATCCTTCAGAAAGTTTATGTTACTAAATTTTGTAATTCAATTTTATTTTTGCATAGAACAGATTGACCTTTAAATTGCAGGTATGGAAATACCAGAAGAATCAACAGAGGATAGATCTCCTCGTAACGAACGTATTAATAATAATAATTCTGAAGGAATCTATGTTGAATTAAATAACGAGTCTTTTGAAATTTTACACACTGTACAAGATTTAAAATCTGAATTGAAAGTTGTTAAAGAAGAAAATGAATAGATCCTTAAGGTTCAGGAGGAGTTACAACAAAATTTAAGGGAAAATTGTCATAATGATGAAAGAGGTAGAAAATCATAAATGAAGTCTGATTCTAAAATAATGTCCCACAAACATAAGCATAAGAAAGCAAGAAATGATAAAAGGAACAATTACTCATCCTCTAAATCCAATCCAAGTAATAATGAATTTGATCATGATAGCAGTAACAGTGATTGCTGCTCTAAAAATAAAAGAACATAAACATCATGAATAGGTTACTAGAGAATTTAAAAAGATTAAGCCACCCACCTTTAATGGCGAAAGTGAGAAGGGTGAGACAACGGAAGCATGGCTGTCTAGAATGAAGAAGTACTTTAATATTTATAACTACTCTTCTCAACTAAAAGCCAAGATGGCTATTTACAATCTGACCAAGAAGGTGGATATTTGGTGACAGGATCTCAAAAGAATTAAGAGTATAAAAGAAAAAGAAGTAACTTGGAATATGTTTAAAAGTTTGTTTAAAAAGAAGTTTTCGTAGTAACAATATTTTGAAGATAAGTCAAAGGATTTTTACGATTTAAAGCTGGAAACAATGAACATGAAAGAATTGTGCAGCAAGTTTCTTAGCCTACTGAGGTATGTGCCTTACATGGTCGAGGAAAAGACTAAAGTGAAAAGGTTTCTCAGCTGTCTACCTTTTAATATAAAGGACCATATCGAGTATGATAATCCTTCCACTTTGGAAGAGTCCATGAGAAAGGCCAATTTTTGTTTTGAACAAAACATAAAAGGAGAAGGAACAACTGGCTAGAAGAACAGTAAGACTAATCAGTTTGACCATAAAAAGAAGAATTTTAATCATAATTCTGGAAGCTTTAAGAAAAGTTTTAATAACATAAACTTTCCTAATCATAATAATTACAGAAATAATGCACCTCAGAACTTTATTGCTGCAAGAAACGTACCTAACAATAATAATCATAGCAATAACAATAATAACAACAATAGGTATGCTGAACAAAAAGGACCCATGAAGTGCTATGACTGTGGCGGATCACATAGGAGAGCAGATTTCCCACGTAACAAGAGGACATCCAACAATACTCACACTATGCAAGTAGAACCTATAGTTGGAGATATTGCAAGAGAAATGACCAGGATAAATGTAGCACTAGAAAATCATCAAGCTGACCATCAAACATCCATGGTCGAAATTGAAGGTATGATACGAAATGGGTCTATTTCTATTCTGATAGATCTCGGTGCAAATCTGAGTTATATTTCAACTACTTTAGTAAACCGTTGCAAGTTAAAAGTAGAGAAATTTGATAATGCATGGTTAGTTCAGCTTGCATTAGGTACTAAAAGAAAATTTACAGATTTTGTCAAGGATTGTGAAGTATTTATAAGTCAGTTGAAAATGCAAATTAATCTGAATGTTCTACCCTTAGGGTCATATGACTTGCTGATTGGTATGGACTGGCTTGAACAGCATAGAGTTTTACTGAATTGTTATGACAAATCTTTTACATGTGTAAATAACAAAGGTAATATAAAAACAGTAAAAGGAATTCATAGGAAGATTTCAGTAAGATAGATTTCTTCTCTACAAGTAAAGAGAGCTAACAGAAAAGGCTGCAAAATTTTTGTTGTTAATGTTATTAATGATGAGGGTACATCTAAAGAAGAAAAGTTAAAACTAGAGGATATTCCCATCCTTAGGGACTTTTTTGACGTATTTCCGGAAGAAATTCCAGGATTACCTCCGAAAAGAGAAATTGATTTCACCATTGAGTTAGTACCCGGTGCGGTACCAAACTCGAATATTCCCTATAGGATGAATATTTTGGAGTTGAATGAGTCAAAATATCAGCTGAAAGAATTAATAGATAAAAACTACATAAGCCCTAGTATGTCTCCTTGGGGAGCACTAGTAATTTTTGTTAAAAAGAAAGACGGTACCATACGATTGTGCATCGATTACCATCAGCTTAATAAAATGACAATTAAGAACCGATATCCCTTACCCCGCATAGATGATCTATTTGATCAAGTAAGTGGAGTAGAGATATTCAGTAAAATTGATTTAAGGTCAAGGTATCATTAGGTCAGAATAAAAGACGAGGACATATTCAAAACTGCATTCAGCATGCGTTATGGACACTACGAGTTTGTAGTTATGCCTTTTGGGATGACTAATGCACCGACAGTTTTCATGTGTTTGATGAACAACGTTCTGCATAAATATTTGGATAAGTTCAAAGTGGTATTCATTGATGATATTCTGATTTACTCAAAAACTAAAGAAGAGCATGACGAACATTTAAAAATTATTTTGCAAGTACTTAGAGAACATCAGCTTTACGCTAAGTTCAGTAAATGTGATTTTTATCAAGATAAAATTCAGTATTTGGGTCATATAATTTCTAAAGATGGTATTTCTGTTGATCCTGATAAGATAAAAGCAATTAATGAATGGCCTATCCATAGAGACGTAACTGATGTACGGTCATTCATGGGAATAATAGGTTATTATAGAAATTTTATTGAAGGGTTCTCTAGAATTGCTAACCCCATCACTTCTTTGCAGAAGAAAGGGAAGAAATTTGTACAGGACCAAAAGTGTCAAGAAAGATTTAATAAGTTAAAAGAATTATTAATTATTGCACCCATCTTAAAAATTGCAAATCCCAATAAAGATTTCATCGTATGCACTGATGCATGCAACGATGGACTTGGAGGGGTCTTAAGTCAGGAAGGTCATGCCATTGCTTTTGAGTCAAGCAAGTTAAAAATCCATGAAAAGAATTATGCAACCTATGATCTTGAGTTAGCAGCCATGATACATGCACTGAAAATGTGGTGCCATCACTTGATTGGAAGGAAATTTATTCTAATGATAGATAATAAAGGTCTAAATTATTTATTGGATCAAACGAATCTTAACGTAAGGCAAGCTAGATGGCTAGCTTTCCTTAACGAGTATGATTTCGAGATTCAACACATTAATGGTAAAGAAAATAAGGTTGTTGATGTCTTGAGTAGAAATGCCAGATTGAGTTTTGTGGTAGCAATTAGTACCTTTAAGACTGATCTAGAAAATTAGATTAGAGCAGGGATTAATCAAGATTTGCATGCTAAAGTGGCTGAAAATGTATCTAAAAATTTAATTACAGATTTCAGCATTAACAAAAAAGGCTTAATGACTTATAAAAATAGAATTTATGTGCCTAATATGTCAAAAGTTAAGCTGCTGATTTTGGATGAAATTCATAAAAGTCCTTATTCAGGACATCCTGGTTATCAGAAAATGATAACTATGTTAAGAAAATATTATTTTTGTCCCAACATGAAGAATGAAGTAGTTGAATACATAGCTAGATGTTCTGAATGTCAGACTATTAAGGCTGAACATCAACATCCAGCTGGACTATTGTAGCCCTTACCAATTCCAGAATGGAAATGGGAAATCATAAGCATTGACATTATTATAGGTTTGCCTAGAAATCAAAAGCAGAATGACTCAATCATGGTTGTTGTTGATAAACTTAGTAAAGCTATTCATTTTATTCCCGTTAAAACTACTTTCAAGGCTTTTAACATTGCAGATATTTTCATGAAGCAAATTTTTCGCTTCCACGGAATTCCAAAGGTAATTATTTCAGACCAGGACTCTAAGTTCACCAGAAATTTTTGGACAACACTGTTTAAAGGATTAAATACTAAATTAAATTTCAACACTTATTTCCACCCACAAACTGATGGTCAAACAGAAAGGGTAAATCAGATTTTAGAAAACATGTTAATATTATATGTTAAAGATAAACCATCTAAGTGGAAAGATTACTTACATTTAACAGAATTTGCATACAATAATCATTATCAAACATCTGCTAAGTTAAGTCCATTTGAGATTTTGTATGGAAGAAAATGTTGTACTCCTATTTCTTGGGATAACCCTGTAGACAGATTAATGTTAGGACCAGATTTATTGAAAGAGATGGAGCTAACCGTGAAACAGGTTCAAGGTAACTTAAAGGTTGCCCAAGATCAGCAGAAAAGCTATGCTGATTTGAAATGCACTGAAAGAGAATTTCAGGTAGGAGACCATGTTTTTATAAAGGTAAAGCCCAAGAAAATTTCTTTGAAGCTTGGGAGTTGTGCTAAACTAGCACCAAGGTATTGTGGACCATTCGAAATCCTATCAAGGATTGGAGTTGTTGTATATCAATTGGCATTGCCATATAATTTAAAAATCCACAATGTTTTTCACGTTTCTGTTTTAAGGAAGTATGTGCACGATGCTACTCATGTGCTGAATTGGAATGACATACAGGTGGAACCCGAAGGAGATTTTCAAGTTGAACCAGACTGTATTATTGACCAGAGGGAAATTATGCTTTGAAATCACACCATAGGCCAGGTAAAGGTGCAATGGAAGCACCTTAGCCCTGATGAAGCTACTTGGGAACTGGAAAGTAATATGCAGGCAACATATCCAATTCTGTTCCATGAGGAACTTGATGATGAATAAGCAACATCGAGGATGATGTTGAGCTTAAGTGGGGGTGTTTGTAGCATACCCTTTTTGTTGGAAAACATTTTGTGTTAGAAAACATTATGATAACTTTTATTGTAAAGTTTTATGTTGGACAGGTGTCCAAGGATGGCTGTAATTTGCACAATATTTTATTATTTAATAAATAAAATAGGAGACAAACACCTAAGAAGACTGTTCAAAGAGTTGTTACTGATCCACCAGGTGGAATGGAATATGGGGTAGAAAGCAATGGACAAGTGGCAGCATATGATGCAACTAACTAGCTGTTGGTATGGGATGACTCCCTTGAAATGTAGTTGTAGTGCCCTAAAAGATGGGACTGGAGCTTGAGGCTCATTTATTCCAAACTGACCACTAAAGACCTAAGAAGTCTATATAATAGCCATCAAATTATGAACTGAGGTTCATCACTTTTCTTGACGAGGAAATTTATCTTGGGTTTTTGCTATGTTTTCACCCAAGATATTTGATGAGGGGGTATGCTAAGTTGTTGATCATGTTGTGACTCTGGCAAAATCTATTGAGTTCAGGAGTTTGATGCTGAGTGCTGAAGACATCTTTTTACAGGAGTTTGATGCTTAGTGTTGAAGGCATTTTTGAGTGCCTTGATTCTACACAGATTCCATCTACTTAGTGGTTCAGTAATCAGGCTCGGGGGTTCACAAGAAGCCAACAGTTGGGCTTCTTCTTCTGAAATAGGTTGGGAGGAACAGGCCTCCCTGGGTGTTTGTCGAGCCTATCTTCTTTTACAGGTTCCATTATCTTATCTATTTTCATACATTTTAAAATTCTGCTGCACAATAACTTTTACTGTTTTATTTTATAAATTTATTTTGGTTCTCTGAGTAAGTTAAGATTCTGTATAAAATTGATTTTGATTTAAATAAATAGTCTCTACATTTTTCCCCATGCAAATGGATCCACATCGTACTCTAGTACAAAGATAAAATTAAGTTAGATAGATCAAAGTTAGGCAAATAACCAGGTGATTGAGAAGATGGAATTGTTATATTTTTCTTAAGTTTTATGCTTACTGTTTAATTTCTGTGTATACATCTATAGTGTCTTCCTTATCATTCTATTTACATATAGATGTTCTCCTAAATGGTCAGTAATGTTTTCTTCATTCCATAAATATCTTTTGTCTCGAAACAAATAAATTTTCTTTTCTAACAGTGTAAGAATTGTTTCTCTGTATTATAGTATTTAAATTGTATACGTTTATATTATAACAATTATAGATTTAATCTCAACATACAGCATATTGTTATTCTTCCTTTTGAAAATAGTGCACAGTCAACAAGTATCAACTACTCCATGCACAGAATTACTGATCATTTTACATTATCAATTCCATAGTAGGAAATAAAACATTTATCAAATTATTCTATAACTATAAACAATGATATCAACTCTCGGCATACAACCAACAGTTTAACCATTTTCAACTTATGATGAACCATGTGTTAATTTCCATAAAACTAAACATAAATTACAAACTGCATTTGTTTTCCATAGATCGACATAGTCAAAGTCTCGGTATCATCTCAAGTATGGTAGTTATTACAACATTCTTGGAACAACTCTAACAGTAGTAATAGACAACAAGTTTGGTTGTCGATATCATATCGAGGAGTAAGATCAAGCCATACTTTTCCACACAAAGACAAACCCTAACACTCGAATCTCTTATGGGATGAAAATGCAGCATTATTTTACAAATCAACAAACCACACATAGGCCGAAGCCTTCCATAGTTTACAAACATCTACCCAATGTTTAGTGAAACCAACAGTCTTTTCACTCTCATTTACATTCTGTTACATCATTTTCCTTTTGAAATTTATAGTTCACTACTCTACAAAGGAAACGATAGCAAGGAAGTACCAATTCTTTGTTTACAAAACCATAACCTCTTTTATACATCAAAGCTTAAGCGCAAAACCATTTTAAGAACAAGTTTTCATTCTACACATTCAAGTCACAGGAACATTCCAGGTCTGAAACCCCAACAGACGAACAAGACAAGTATTTAAAAGAAACGACTTAATAAATTCTTGTATATTAAAAACTCGACGGAGAACAGCAACTGAAATTACATTGACTCTTTTGACAAAAGACATGAGATACTGTCACTCTAACTAGGTAAGCCAAGAAGCTTCCATACTACAGACATCAAATACAACACAGTATTGGAATATCATTCCAAAGACCACAAATTGGTTCAAACATCAACGATGGCCATTCTACGAAGAGAACCTATGAAGGGTTTTGCCATCGGGGCTTACCAGTTGAGCGAACCATCAACTGCCAGCAATATTTAACTCTATAACTCCACGACGAAGGTAGCACCTATCACATAAACTACAACAAGGTTATAACATTTTCAAGATAAATACTATACATAAGACCAAACTGTAATTATAATAAACAACATTCATCAAAACCAGGATTACCTTCGTAAGAGCAGAAAGATGGAATGTTCATGCTTCCATTTCCAATCATCCAACCAATGCAACAAAAGAAACATGCAACTACGGCTTCTCAGACTCTGATAATAACTCCAATTGAAACCCTAACTTGTTACACGATGAAAGCCACAGGGCTTCAACACCTATTTCTCTATTCGAACCATAATAACTTATACAACAGATTTCCACCATCAAATTCTGAAGAAGGAAGTTATAGAGCCACCAAAGAATCAACCCGAGGTCGAATGTTGTTATTCAGCGGTCTGTTGGGCTCTTCCCCAAAATCCAAAACTCCAAATGAATGCAAAAGGCAAAACTACAATGGTATAGCATATGCATTAGGGTTTAGATCTCAAAAATCGAGACAGACCAGATCAACGGGTGAGATCTGGCTATCCAAACAATGCCAAGTTACCAAGACAGTAATATGATCAACCTACCAATTAATAACTCATTTAATATCAAGCCCAGTTGGAATGCCATATCACCGAAGTATAGCTTACAGCTAGGTAGAGTCACCACGATTTCTACAAAGTCCATCATGTGGAGCTGTTACAGGTAATAGCCAAACGAGACATTCCACTAACGATGCATAGGGTTTCAAAAAGGCTCGATCCTACATATCACCTTGCTAGACTGTGCCTACGGTGGTAATAACTCTTGTTAGCATCCTATTTAATGGCAATAGCACGACCTTGTCATATAACCATGTTATATATAAATTCCAAACCTTGTTGCATTCGCATAATATCTATGTTTCATATATTTCAAATGTTAATTTCTCATTTGCATAGTATGCACGTATTGCAATTCTAATTTTAAGTATTATATCACATAGTATGCACGCAATAGAATGCTAATGCTAAGTTTAAATTCGCATATGGTTATGCATTATAATCCTAGTAATTATTCCATAGAGTATTGTGACAATTTAATATATGTCACTATTACATAACAAATCAATGTCTTGTCCATATAGTGATATAGTAGAATAATAATACAAGAGCATATATAATTTAGGATACATGTGATACGTCATGTAGGTATTGAAGGCCAACTTTTATTACGCACCATAGCATTGTAATAATGCAAACATTACGATACATTTGCATTTCGAATTGAACAGTGTTGGATTCAAATTCTAAAACTACATTATAATCTATTCTAGCATTAATCACTGAGGTCGCATATTGTTCAACCTTGACGTAATGATAAATATCATCATATGCCTGTCGTAATATTCAGATTGTTAGAATCTCTCATAATAGTCATATCAATTCTAATTCTAATGAACAATATCAATGATTACAACAGAGTATAGTGTAAAATATCTCTAGCTACACTTACAAGTGTTGGGATAAAAATGGTACAGCTTGATAAAGAGAAACTAGAATTACATACCATCGACACCTTCATGCATGGCAGTACACACATGTATCTTAAAAAAAAGAGACGACTAGTTGAAGCTTATAACATTTCTTGAAATACTCGAATTATTTTATTATCTTACCTGCAGATCTGCAAAAGAAAGGGACCAATGCTTTAGCTATCAAGCTTAGTAAACCCAAGGGCACCCTATAGAAACCACTTTAGAAAAATGCAAACAAGTCGTCAGTATTATTACTAGAATCATAACACACGAGAAGATAAACATTGTTTTATCGCATTTAATTTATAATTTGTTGTCTTTTATGTTTAGGAATAACAATGATAATCATGTGAAGCTGCCATTAGTTAAATAGTTAAATATCTTTCATTCCACAGTTAACATTTTCTTTATGATTTTGCTATATCAAATATTTTAAATTTTTGTGATTTTTGGGATGTTAAAGGCTGGTTAGAGTTGTGCATGAATTTGTGAAAGTTTGATTAAGATTGGACGAGTAGGAGTGTCAGCTGCGATTGAAAATGGCTCACAGAGGCGTTAATGTCTAATGAGTTGGACAAAGAGAACATGGAGCGACAGTCACAATTGATACTGAAATGTTCGATGAGTGAGTGCGAACAATGTAAAGTTTGACTAGTGAAGTCGTAGTGATCAAAGAAATCCAAAGGTGTAGATGCATACCTGATGTGTTAGACCACAACGACAAGGAAGTTGAAAAGGTGGAAGCACGGGAAGCAGCAGAAGATAAACTCATCAAGATTCTATTAGAGATGAGAGGTCGGGAAAATATGGATGTACGTACCTACTCAGGAAGTCTGTATATAGAAGACTTGATCGACTAGTTTAGAGAAATGGAGAAATACTTCGACATAGAGCAGATTGAGGATCGTAATTGGGTTAAGACTGCATGTCTGAGGTTTAAGGGTCATGCCTCATTGTGGTGGGACAATGTACAGGCTGACAAAGTCAAGAAAGGAAAGGATAAAATCAAGTCTTGGGATAGGATGGTTTCCAAGCTAAAAGGGAATTTCTTGTTGGGTAATTATGGGATTCCTTGTTCTAGAAGTTGCAGAACTTTCGACAAAAAGAGATGATCGTGAAAGAGTACATGGAATAGTTCTATAGATTGTCGATAAGGTCAGGACAATCCGATGAAGGAGAATAAGTTGTCGCAAGATATGTGAACGGATTCAAGTATGCCATACAGGATGAGTTGAGGCTGTCAAGGTTTAGAGCGATCGGTGAAGCCTACTAGTTAGCTCTAAAGGTAGAAGAGAAACTATCGAGGAAATCCACATCGACCAGAGCTAGGATGATTAGTCGAGGTGTGAAGACTGTTTCCGTGAAAGGCCAAAGTAGTGAAACCAATAGAGAATCCATAGAAGACAAACGACATGCGGAAGGGACATCAACTAGAGAGAAAGAGCAAGAAAATTGATGCAATGGTTGAGAGACACATGATCGAGGTGCGTATGGTCGAAGTGGTACAACTGACAGAAAAGTAGGAGACCAGCCAGCTGTGGTTTTTTATAAGTGTCAAGGAGTCGAGCATAAGGCATATGAATGCCTAGAAAACCTACATGCTGCATAGGAGTTGAAACCCGGACGTCGAAGAGATGAGCTAGTGGACGAGTGGGAGGAATCGACATCCGACAGAAGTGAATATGGGAAAAGAAAAAGTTGAACCATGATGGCTAGGACGATGTTGGTTCTGGATGACCGACGCGACGAGAAAGAGTCGGAACAATGAAAGGGTATCTTTCGAACCAAGGTGTATCATTCCAAAAGGGCCATGTGTTGAGAGGTTGACAATGGATAGGATTCCGGTCAAATTCGAAAAGATACTTGACAAGTTCAGGGGCATATTAGTCAATGAAGCACCGACGGGATTTCCACCGATGAGAATCATATCCCATCATATAGGCTTGATCCCAGGATTGAGTTTTCCAAACAAGGTACCGCATAGAATAACTTTGGAAGAGGGTCAGGAACTCAATCGACAGGCTCATGATTTTTTGGACAGAGTATTGATAAGAGAGAGTCTGAGCCATGTTAAGGGCTAGGTTGTGCAGGTTTAATGCAAAGGTGCTGGAATGGTTCCAAGGCTCCCAACAGAAGAAGAAAAACTCAAGTTGAAAGGATTCAAAAGACCCTGTGCAAGGGCAGTTCTATCCCCAACCTGTTTGGTATGGTGATTCTCCATGGATATTCGGCCTCCACTGGCACTCTAAGAGTTGGTGATTTGACCAATTAGGTCAGTTTTCCAATCAAGGAAAACAAATATGTGAAAATGGTAAGGCTAAACTAACCTAACCTATTTCAGAAAAGGAAACTAATTTAAGTTATTCCTATTCTAAAAGGAAGCTTGATGTTGTGCAAATCAATCTTGAAATGTGATGATCAAGTAATTGAATACTTTAAACAGAAGTTTCTTTGTGAGTAACTTGTTGACTTAAATTATTATCAATTAATTAAAATTAAGTGACAATCTTCTAAGTATTTAAGCCTTTTCAATATCTGATCTGTAATCACTCTGCTAATTGAAAAATTAACATTTGATTGTATATTTTTGCATCGAATCATTTGCAGAAATATAAAATGAAAGTATTTGAATTGGATAAACTCAATGAAATACTTAGAAACATAGACCAATCATATAGAGAAACCAATATAACAGATCTTTGCATTAATAAATGTTTGGCAAAAGATCAGATGCATAATAGAGGACAATTTGAAGCATTAATTAAGCAATTCTCACATAAATTTGAGGAATAACGGAAGATAAATCAAATATAACTTTACTGTATTAAAATAGGTCTTGTACAGAAATTACAAAATTCTCCCCTAAACAGAGTATCTCCAGTCTTGTCTCCTGCTAACTTGCAACTCCAAAATTACCCACCCCTAACTACGAGAGGTATTTACTATTAAATAGGAAATTACATCAGAAAGGAAAGATAGAGATTTCCCAAAATAGGGATTACAAAATTGGTTCAAACTATAGACCCATGAAATCTTGCCATTTCTCATTTTAGATGATTTTTGTCACCTCTCAAAACAATTTTCTAATGATTCGTCCTTTAATCAAAGAGATATTCATGGCATGACAAAAATTTAATCCCAAATTGCTGACTATCGGCAACAGGTGGTTTGGCTTGCGTAGAATCTGCCATGGGAACTTCCAGATCAGGAACTATATTCTCAAAAATGGAAAAATCCATTAAAGGATCTACTTCAGAAGAAGTCGTCAAAACATCAGGTTCTTGGTTGATTATAAAATCTCATATAACATCGTCGTCATGATCAACCAGTTCCTCGGGAACTTTCTTCTCTTTCTTATCAGGGAATTGCATGTAGATAGACAGAGCCTCAAAATCTTCTTCACCGCTATTGCTACATAAATCAGGAACACCTGCATCAAAAGGTGGTGACATAGGTTCTTGATATAGTAAGGGATAGAGTTCTTCATCTTTAAAACATGCATTGGGAGATTCATTACCTATCTGCATATTTCTTTTATTAGATACGTTCAGAAGGAGGCTTACAAGATTATCACACAGAAATTTTCCCCTTAAATAATGCAAGGAACGAGCTACAAGTTTCATGTTTGCTACCAATTTAAGGCCAACCGATAAGATGACAATAATTGTGCAGGATGAGTGGTAATGATTAAAATTATATGACCAATTCATTGCAATTATCCAAACAGTAATTAAATGAGCGAATACATGCATCAATTGGATCTAAACCCGTGTGAAAATACACAACCAACTGAAGCTCGCATGACTTAAACTGCTTTCAAAATCTCATTATCACAAGTATTATCACATCAACAATCACGATTTCAGAATTTGTGACCAAAACAGAAATTATGACTAGAAAGATGACTGCGAAATGACTCAAATAGGAGCTTCAGTAAACAGACTAGAAACCCTTTTGCACGTATCAAATCAGATCTGGGTGGCCTGATTTAACAGAATAAACGGAACAACCTTTCAAACTGAAATAGGTGTAATGATATGGAATCTTAAGGAGTCAAAACAATGGCAAAAGGATTTCAAATACAAAACCTGAACTAATGAACACAGGGTGCAGTAATGGAAACAATCCAACCTAGACTGACCAAAAAATAGTAATAATGTCTTTTGACATGAATTTCTGCAACAAAATAATAGCGTGACGGAACAATCTTTCAACAATAGAATAAAATAGAAAAAACCTTTATTTATTACATTTACCAGATTAAAACACAAACGTAGGATCAAAACGAGTGGACGATGGAGATGAACTGAGGCACGATGCGGGATCGGGTTCATCTTTTATTAAAAGTTTATTTAAGAATCCCAAAATCCAAAACCTGAAAGTGTCGGGTTGCAGGTTTCTTGATTGCAATAAAAAAAAGCGCAAAAGAATTCCCGAAAGCATTGGGTTGCGGGTTTCAGGAATGGAAACAATCGCAATAGAAAAAAAAATTCCTGAAAGCCGCAACCCGAAAGTGTCAGGTTGCGGGTTTCAGTAACACACAACAAAATCAATGTTTAAAAGAAATTCCTGAAATCCGAAAGCCGCAATTGCGGGTTTTGGGATAAAATTTCTCGAAATTATTTACAAAAATAAAACCTGCAACCCGCAACTGTCGGGTTGTGGGTTTTGTGATGATGAAAATCATAAGTTGCAAAATAAAATCCCGCAACCTGCAGCTGTCGGTTTATGGGTTGCGGGTTTCCTAAACTTCATGACAAACAAACAAACACCCACAACCTGCAACTGTCGGGTTGTGGGTTGCGGGTTTCCCAAATGTCAGGTTTCAGGTTGATGGAGGTAAATGATAAAATACTCAAAAAACAAGCTTCCTGCAAGCCCAAAACACTTATAAATTTTTAAATCAAAGGAAAAAACACAGGAAAAAAGTATGGGTAAGAGATCTTAGGGATAAAAACCAAAATATCATATTTACAAGAAATCTTACCCAACTACATTTGTGTTTATTAGGAATGGGGATCCTATGCTTGAACTAAGCATGGGATCTATTGTGGCCACAACAAATGGCGGCTAGTTGGGATGAAGCAATTATCTATTAAAATTTGAGCATTAATTCACAATACTCTTGGATCTTTACTGAGAGAATAACATATATAGTATATCGATGCATAACAATCACAATAAGCATGACAAGCATCACAAGAATCAAAAGCATGAGAGACAAGAGACACAGATTTTTCGTGGGGAAAGCCCTAAGGTGAAAAATCCCACAACTTCCTCAGAGATAGAGAGAGAAATGGCTCAAGCAAAGTACAACCAAAATACACTTGAGATAGTCTCCTAGAGCAGATGATCCTCCTCCTCACTAGTGCGCCACTTTCTGAGTGAGAGAAGTGTGTCTTTCCGAATGATCCAAATAGAGATCTCCCAATCTCTATTTATACTTAACCTGTTTGCCCAGTGACCTTATGGGGCCAAGTTGTCTATCCAGATACATCCACAATATAATATATAGTTTAGGGCCGACCCCACACATGGTGGTCTAATAACCCATCAGCAAGTACACACACTTGTGACACTTTTTAATCCACATGAAAACACTTCCTTATAGAGGAATAACACATCTCTTATAAGGGTAGAATAAATATATATGAAATACATAGATGAAATACATTCCGAAGTTACATATACATCAACACTCCCTCTTAACTAGGAAGGTATTTCTCGACACAGTTTTGCTAGACAAGTCTTCTTCTCGGGATCATCATCATCGATGCATCATCATCATCATCGTCATTGCTGCTCCTATCTCAACCAATCTTTGACTCTACTCGTCATAGGAAGTTATATAGAGACAGTCCTTTTTCATACTGGATGTAGACCCACCACCTGCACGTCTTCATCATATGTGCGAACGGTCTGATAGAGGTAGCCTCTCAGGACTAATTTTATGTGCGGATGCAATACCGGAAAGAGTATCCCAGGAACATTTATGTGCCAAAGCATGACCGACAAGATCTCCCAGGACTAATTACATGCATCTCCTCCACAATACATTTAAAGAGCATCCCAGGAACATTTATGTGCCACAGCATGACCGGCAAGATCTCTAAAGAGCATCCTAGGATTTATTATGAGCATACAGCTCAACCTCTCGGATCTCCAGGACTGATTACATGTGGATAGACAAAACCTTTAAAGAGCATCCCAGGAACATTTATGTGCTATAGAACGACTAGAAAGATCTCTAAAGAACATCCCAGGACTAATTACGAGCACACAGCTCATCCCCTTGGATATCCAGGACTGATTACATGTCTCTGTAGTAATACCTCATCCCAGGACTGATTATGAGCACACAGCTCAACCTATCGGATATCTGAGGACTGATTACATACTACATAGCAATACCGAAAAGAGTACCCCAGGAACATTTATGTGCCGCAGCACGACCGGCAAGATCTCCTAGGACTGATTACATGCTATTTGCACAAACTACCACATATCATCTATGACCTCCAAGTATCAACCTGATACTCATGATCCAACGGATCATCATCGCACGAGGCATCATCTTGATGGCCATGATCATACTGATCATCATCACTTGTACCATCATGGTACATATCATCTGGAGCAACATCCTGAAGCTCATCATCATGATCAACCTGATCATACAATGCATCCACCTAATGCACACTTAGTATCTACCTGATACATATCATCATACACGATCCACCTAATACAAATACAAATACATGATACATATCAACATACATGATCTACCTGATCATATAATGTATCCACCTGATACAGAAACATGGTCCAAGCATCCAACATGATGCATATACAAATACATACAAATGATCCAGCCGATCATATCCAGCATCCAACATGATGCGTACATACATATAAATGATCCAACTGATCATATCCACCATCAACACGATCCGTACATACATACAAATATAAATGATCCAACTAATCATATCCAGCATCAACACGATGCGTACATACATACAAATATAAATGATCCAACTGATCATATCCAGCATCAACATGATGTCTACATACATACAAATATAAATGATCCAGCTGATCATATCCATCATCCAACATGATGCATATACAGAGTAGTAACTGGAGCATCGTCCTGATACTCATCATCTAGCGCTTACATCCACAACCATGTGAAGGATCTTCCTTCCAACATGCTTGGGATGGCTTTAACAAATGTGTCCATCACTTCTTCCTCGAAGTGTCATCGATTTGAAGAACACCAAGCCTCTCTCTAAAGTACTTGAACTTCACCCTGGCTAGTGGCTTTGTCAGCACATCTGCAATCTGCTCGTCCATCGCAATATACAGGAGCTTCATGGCTCCTCTCTGCACCATATCCCTGATATAGTGATATTTGATCTCTATGTGTTTTGACCTGTCATGAAACACTGGGTTCTTAGACAGCTTCACACAACTCTGGTTATCACAGAATATACCAATAGCATCCCATGGGAGATCAAATAACTCAGACAGTAGCTTCCATAGCCATATTGCCTCACAACTAGTCGAACAAGCTACAACATACTCTGCCTCAGCTGTACTCAGTGCTACGCAAGACTGCTTCTTGCTGAACCAAGGGATCACACCTGATACCATACTAAACTAGCACCCAGATGTGCTCTTCCTATCTGCAGCACTGCTAACCCAATCTGAATCAACATAACCCTGCAGGTTAAACTTTTGATTCGCTCCATACTTGAGCCCATAATCCACTGTACCCTTTAGGTACCTCAGAACATGCTTTACAGCAACCAGATGAACACTCCTCGGATCTGTCAGGAACTGGCTCAATGTGTTCACTACAAAGCAAATATCTAGTCTCGTGTTCGTCAGGTACATCAAGGACCCAATCATCTAAGGATACATAGAGACATCAACTGGCTCAGATGAAGCATCACATAGAAGCTTTAGATTTGATTCCATGGGTGTGGCCATGGCCTTGCAATCCATCATCCCAAATCTCTTCAGAATATCTACTGTGTACTTCCCTTGACCAAGGAAGATCCCACCTGAATTCTGCCACACCTCCATACCTAGGAAATAATTCATCATTCTCAAATCTTTCATATTGAACTCAGCAGCAAGCTTCCTCTTAGTATCTGCAATCAATCTGTCATCTCCTATTACAAATAAGTCATCCACATACAGGAGTAGAATCACAGGATTCCCTTCCTCAACCTTGTAGTAGAGGTTGGAATCCGCTATACTCTTGCTAAAGCCCAAGCTAGATAGAAAATTGTCCATCCTACCATACCAAGTTCTAGGATCTTGCTTCAAGCCATACAAGGCTTTCTTCAATTTGCACACATATGACTCCCTGTCATGTATTTCAAAACAGAGTGGCTGCTCCACGTATACTTCCTCTTCAACTACACCATTCAAGAAAGCAGTCTTGACATCCATCTGGTATATTTTCCATTTCATTGCTGCAACCATGGCAAGTACTATTCTGATGGAAGTATACCTGGCTATAGGTGCAAAAGTTTTTTCATAATCTATTCCCTCTTTCTTATAGAAGCGATGAGCTACGAATCTTGCTTTGTATTTCTCTATACTGCCATCTGCAGCATGCTTGATTTTGTAGATCCATTTGGAAGTCACAACAGACTTCTCCTTAGGTCTTGGGAAAACATTCCAAACATCATTATTCATTATTGATTGGTATTCCTCAACCATGGCATCCTTCCACTCTTTCTTTTCCACTGCTTCTTCATAATTGGAAGGTTCTTTGTTCATAATGTCACAAAGTAAAGCAACATAGCTGGTATGTGTTCTGGTTCTCTTCTTTGCTCTATGTTCTTCTTCTAGAATACCAAATCTTTTTGCATCTTGAATGAGCTCTCTATCCCATGCAGATTTCCTCTTGTGAGATTTATCCTCACGGGGTGGATCTACAGGTTCTTGTGGATCTTCAAACTCACGAACAACTTCTGTAATTGCTTCAGTCATGGTAGCATCTTGAAATCTAGTTTCCTTAGGTTCTTCATAAACTTCGATAGGTGCCTTCCTTGATTTGATGAATGCTGAGTTTTCATCATATGTTACATCCCTGCTGACATCAATCTTCTTGAACCTTGGAAAGTATATTTTGTAAGCCTTTGAGCTTTCACTGTAACGCACAAAGATACCCTTCTTTCCTGAAGGATCTAGTTTGGTCCTCTTTTCCTTTGGGACATTAGTGTATACTGGACAACCAAATATTCTGAGATTGCTAACTTCAGGTTTCTTACTAGAAAAGACCTCTTTTGGTGTCTTGTTGTCCAATATCTTGTGGGGCGTTCTATTCTGCACATATACAGCTGTTCTAGCTGCTTCTGCCCATAGATGCATAGGTAGATCCTGGTCATGAAGCATTTCCCTTGCTACTTCCATGATTGTTCTGTTCTTCCTTTCTGCAACTCCATTCTATTGAGGATTATAAGGAGCAGTCAACTCCCTCTTAATCCCTGAATCACTGAAAGTCTTCTTGAAGTCACCTAAGGTGAATTCTCCACCATTGTCGGATTTGAATGTTTTGATCTTTTTGTCAGTTTGATTCTCCATCAAGGTTTTGAATTCCTTGAACTTATCAAACACCTCATCTTTGTTTTTCAAGAAGTATACCCAAGTCTTCCTGGAGAAGTCATCAATAAATGAGACATAGGAAACATACCCACTTAGAGAACTAGATGACATAGGACCACATACATCCAAGTGGATGATTTCCAGGATATGTTTTGCCTTGCTTTCACTGCTTGGGAAAGCCTTCTTAATATTCTTACCTTTTGCACATTCTTTGCAAACACCTTGATGTTTGGTCCCTATTTCAAGAAGACCCTCTACAGCCTTGCTTGCAATTGGAAGTGCCCTATAGTGTATATGAGTAAGTCTTCTATGCCAAAGTTCACTTGGCTCCATGGATTCATGCACCATGGCATGTTCAGGTTGTCCTTTTAATTTATACAAACCTCCCTCTTTCTCTCCTATCACAACTGCATCATCTATGGTCTTTCCCTTTGGCCACATTAGGACTTGGCCATCCACAAATGCAACCCTCATACCTTTTGCATCCAATGCAGAGATGGAGAGTAACTTCTTCTTGAGCCCAGGTACATAAAGGACTTCTTTCATCTTCAAATATTTTCCAGAATCTAGGTTGTAGGAGGCTTCAACACTTTCTTTGATGGGATATTGATAATCATCCCCAAGTTTCACTTTATGGGGTAATTCATGTTCAGATAGATTTACAAAGGATTCTTTAAACCCAGTCATGTGTACAGAAGCCCCACTGTCAATTAACCAATCATTACAACCATGGGAGATAGTACCTTTTAGGGCAGAGATTAGAACATACTCTTCTTGACTTTATGAGTCATCATTACTATCATCACTTTCTTCCCTAGCCTTCTTCTTTGGAGGTTCATCATCTTCCGCAGCATGAGCATGGAACCTTCTTTTGTTACCATTCTTCTTTTTGCTGGGGTTGTTGTTGTTGTGTTTGTCCCTTCTGTTCTTGGGACATTCTGAAGCAAAGTGACCCTTCTCATTACAAGTGAAACACCTTAGATCTTTCTTGTCTTTGTGAAAATGATGAGAAGATTTCTTGTTGTGATGGGACGGCTCCCTCTTGAACTTGCCCTTCTTAGTGTGAGCTGTGAGAGATTGATCTTCATTTCCCATCTTCTCTTCTCTTGCCACAAGCCTTGCTTCTTCTTGAGAACATTCCTCCCATAATCTACTGAAGGAGATTAACTTCTTTCTGGCACAGATTCCCTCAATAAAAGAGTCCCATAACCTAGGTAGGCCATTCAAAGTAGTCATAACAATTTCACCATTCTCCACCATTTCATCTACAGCTTCAAGTTGTTCCTTGATCTGAGAGACCTTGGAGAAATAAGATTGAATGGTTTCTCCATTCGACATCTTGACCCCTTTCAATTGATTCCGTAGGGTCATCTTCTGATTTATATTATTTCCTTCAAATAGCTTGGTCAAAGAGTCAAACATAGCCTTGGGTGTCTTTAGAGAAGACACATGGTATCAGCAATGATTCTCTTTGACTTGACCAAGTTCTTCTTATGCAATAGCTTAGCCTCTTCATCCCATTAGAGAGATTTTGAGGTCAAAAAATGGCTTCCTAAGAGATGTACTACAAATATATGAGATATATTAAAATATTATGAATTGAGGGTTTTATGGGGTAGGTATATATGACAAGTCACCTCCCACACTATTTTCTATGCACAATATAAATAACCATGGTTGAGTTGCTTTTCAAAATTCACTAGAAATAAAATTAATAAAATAAGTCTACATTGATGTGACTAAGATTCATTGTAAATTCCCAAAAACTTATTGTCTTTTAGCATTTATTTGTCTTGAACTTGCAAATGAAATTAAATAATAAAAAATATTTTTAAGAGCTATTTTTTTAATTTTATGTTGACTTTTTATATTTAGTACTTTTATCATGAATTTAATATAATGTAATTTAATTGAGAATTTATTTACATGTAAAATGTTAATAATATTATTATAATCCACATTGCATTATTATTATTATTTATTAAATCTATTGTTATTATTTATTAGTTTGACATTATGTTATTAAATAGAATGGAGTGAATATATAATTTAAAATTAAAAACATAAAAATGATAATATGTTATTTTATAAAAAAATGTGAAAGGACTTTCTTTATGAATTAAGAGTAGTTCACTTGAAAATGACAATAATATTATTTTATGAAAAAGTGTGAAAAGACATTCATTATGAGTACTTTACTTGAAAATGACAATAATATTATTTTATGAAAAGACTACCATTATGAGTACTTTACTTTATGACTTAAAAGTACTTACACCACTACCTTGGTTAACTATGTGTTTTCATCCACCATAGAAAATTTGACAAATAAGCATTCTTAACTCATGCAATGCCACCTCACCAAGGGTGATGATGTCATCTACTAGAATGTGATTGGTTGTTTTTTATAGTACATTTTCTTTGTTTTGAGGCCATTTTTTGACCTCAAAATTTCTCTAATGCTCTAGGATAAGTATGTCTTCTTTTATATATGAGTCCAACTACTCTTCCAGGATTAACCCAATCCTATACTTCCAAGCTCGGAAGTTATCAGCCCCTTCAAGCTTATCCTCAAGCTTGGTGTGGTGAGACATCTTAAAGAGTACTTCAAATGAAATACAAAAGATTTAGGTCTTACCGCTTGAAATGCTGAAAATTGGATTTGGTCTCGAATTAGGGTTTGTCAAAAAAACCCTAAAAATTCAAAATGTGAATTTCAACTTTCTGAAAGGATAGAAAGATGTGCCTTCATGAGCTGATCAGCCTGGTGTATTCAAAATTTGAGATTAGCAAAGATTTACCCTTCAGATTTGCCTTTTTGTCCTCCTAGGTTCACTAGGGAGAGCCCTGAATTAGGGTTTGAGTTTCCCGGAGATCTACCCAACCAAAAATATCGATCCAATGCACTAAACTTTGATTTTTGCAAGGAGCTTCTAGCTATGGCTTCAGATTTCAGAAATTCCTATTTTTGTGGAAATCCTAATTTTTAGGGCCAAATTTGAAAATGCTCATAATTGAATTCTGATTGGACAGATAGATTCTCCTTGATGAGTAGAGTCAATCTACTATATTGATTTTCCAAAAACTGTGGAGAGAAACCCAATAAACAAGAAACTCAAGTTTTCGTCACTGCAAAATGTCTTCTTCTCAGGTTAGCTCTGATACCATGTTAAAATTTGAGCATTAATTCACAATAATCTTGGATCTTTACTAAGAGAATAACATATACAGTATATCAATGCATAACAATCACAATAAGCATGACAAGCATCATAGGAATCAAAAGCATCAGAAACAAGAGACACAGAGTTTCCGTGGGGAAAACCCTAAGGTGAAAAACCCCACAACTTCCTTAGAGATAGAGAGAGCAATGGCTCAACCAAAATACACTTGAGATAGTCTCCTAGAGCAGATGATCCTCCTCCTCACTAGTGTGCCACTTTCTGAGTGAGAGAAGTGTGTCTTTCCGAATGATCCAAATAGAGATCTCCCGATCTCTATTTATACTTAACTTGTTTGCCCAGTGACCTTATGGGGCCGACTTTTCTATCTAGATACATCCACAATATAATATATATTTTAGGGCCGACCCCACACATGGTGATCTAATAACCCATCGGAAAGTACACACACTTGCGACACTTGTCAATCCACATGACGACACTTTCTTATAGAGGAATAACACATCTCTTATAAGCATACAATAAATATATATGAAATACATAGATGAAATACATTCCGAAGTTACATATACATCAACATTATCTCTGCAACAAACTTAGCTAAATATAATAAGTCATCCAACCAATATTTTCAATCTGAAATTTAGAAAATGATCAACAGAAGGATAGTTAATGAGCAAGAAACATAAGATTGATATATCCCCAGACATGACCATTTTAAAGATAATTCCAATCTAATAAGGAGGCAGAGGGAACAACTAGGGTTCTTTACCTTGATATAGTCATGGAAAACCAACCTGTGTTGAACCTTGCAATAGACTTAGAACCGCACATGGATATCCCAATTACACATCACCTTGGCTTGTTAAAATTTTAGGAATGTACAACAATTTATTCAATTATATACACCTTCTCTTTTTTTTCTTTTATATATATATATATATATATTAGATCAAAAGATAGAATAGATCCTGCATATATAAGACCACTGCCCTGACTTGGTGATCAGATATCAGCACTGCCATTCACAAACCTAATTCAGAACCTGATCAAGCCAGCTCATTAAGGAGACTCCTTGTCTTCTAGTTAAAATACTGAAAGCCACTACCACGGCTTGGTGACCACACTATGGTAGTTTCATTCCAAATCAAGCCCATGATCATGGCAGGGATGGCTTGTAATAAGACCCCCCTATTCTTATATACAACAGGCATGTTACAAAAAATATAAAAAATTATTGAATTGTAAATCACAAAGGCACTACCATGGCTTGGCGACCATATATTAGTAGTGTTACTCACCAGTGCTTTGCAGATCATGAATGGATCGACTTGTGATAGGATCTTCCAACTCTAAGTAAAATTGAAAGTCATTTTCCAAGTGTGGTGGCTTGGTGTGAAGATGTCATTCCACTAAGCTCCTATGAACCTAACAGGTTGGCTTGATAGCAAGACCCCCCACCTTGCAATTTACATTTATTAAGGAATTTATTACCAAGGTAATTGTAAAAGGATCCACAGTAGAACAAGCTTGGCAAGTTATTATAATATGTTGTTCGAACCATGAAACATGAGATCATAAAACTTGGTTATCACCCAGACCTCAATTAAGCAAATGAGACATGTATAAGATGATTATCATCATGGAAAGGTATCAATCTAGGTCCTGCTATCATTAACTGTGTACCCTTTACTGAAGAAATTCTGACATAGGTCAAAGAAACTGTTACTGGTAGAAACTTCTAAAACCTCAGCTGAAATCATCTGTGAGAAAAATTGATTATTGATTATCACCAAATGTGCAAAATTTCAATCAGCAGAATAAACAAAAGAAAACAATCTAAATCATGAAAACTAAGAAAAATAGAAATAAAGAAACCAAAACTATATACAAATGCATCAGCTTGATCAGACAAAATACTTTTTGAGGAGTGAAACATTCACTGGATAAGTGTCTACAACTCCTTACAGTGTTTGTAATCGAACAATACCAAGACCCATATTTTCTGTAATAATGAAAGGTCCCAGCCAAAGGTGTTGAAACTTGGTATACTGGTTCTTATCTTTGTGTTGTTTGTCCCATCTTAAAACCATGTCTCCAACAGAAAAATCCCTGTTAGATGAATATTTCTCATCAAACCACCTTTTCACCATCTGCTGATGATGATATAACTTGTTTCTAGTTGTTTCCCTATCTTCCTCCAGTTTAAGAAGAGTGTCAATTCTCTACTAGAGGGGAGAAGAATCATCTTCTTGGATAGACTGGGCTAAATATAGTGAAGGGATGGTAAGATTAGAAGGAAGAATGGCTTCTTTGCCATACACTAGATAGTGGGGAGAATTTTCAATTGCTGCCTTTGGAGTAATTTGATCTGCCCAAAGAGCATTATTGAGGTGTGTATGCCAATCTCTATGGTGAGGGGCTATAGTATTCTTTAGAATGTTGATCAAATTTTTGTTTGAATACTCAGCCAACCCATTACCCTGTGGGTAGTAGTTGGAAAAAATTTTAGTTTCATCCCCTTTTTCAAAAGCATACTCGGTTATGTCTATCGAGGAAAAATAGGATGCATTATCAAAGACTAGGTACTTTGGAGTGCCAAACCGTGAGAGTATCTGACTGTATAAGAAAGAAATCACTTGGCTGGCATTACATTGCTTAAGTGGGATTTCCTCCACCCATCTGGTGAAGTAGTCAGTTGCTGTGAGAATGTACTTGTGTTGGAGGGATGAGGTAGGATTTATAGGTCCCACAAAATCCAGCCCCCATCGCTAAAATGGAAACTGAATAGTGGCTAGTTGCAAAGGGAAAGCAAGTTTCTTGAACTTTCCCATGCATTTCTGGCATGGTTCACACCTCCTTACATAGGCATAAGCATCTTTAAACAATGTACGTCAGTAATACCCAGCTCTCAGAATCTTATGAGTTGTTCTCTCACCCGAAAAATGACCTCCCACTGGTCCTGCATGAAATTGAAAGAGAATATCATCAGTCTGGTCCTTTTCAAGAGATCTAAGGAAAACACCATCATAATTTTTTCTACACAGGACTTCATTTATAAACTAATAAGGAGCATATTTTAATCTTAAAGCCCTATGTTTCTTAAAGTCCAAGGTTTCAGGGGAAAACCCATGGTTCAGAAAAAATTTGATATGGTCATACCATTCCAATGTTGGGGTATCAATAGCATGGATAGAACTTATTGGAGGATCTTCCTCTTGCTCCCATTCAGTTTGCTGCTGTATAGGGTCATTGGATTGAGCAGTAAGAAGGCAAAGGCCTTGTCCTTTGACAATTTTGGCTGGTCTTATTTCCAAATCATACTCCTGTAGAGCAGTCATCCAGTGGGCCCTTTTTTTGCCCAACTCCTTCTGGATCAGCACATTTCTAATAGCAGAATATGGGACGATGACCTTTGTTCAAGATTTTAACAAATAAGGCCTGTAATGTTTGACAGACTTGTAAACTGCATAGGCTTGTTTGTCAATTTGAGAATAATTGAGCTCTGCACCCTTGAAGGTTGAACTCATAAAAGAGATCGAAATCTCTGTATCACTATCCTGTTTCTATGTCAAAATAGTTGCATAGGAAAAATCAATGGCGAAAGTGTATAGAATAAAATATTTATCAAAATCTGGGGACATAAGAGCGGGAGCTTTAGTGATGGATTTACGAATTTCAACGAATGCATCTTTTTGTTCTTGTGACCATGTGAACTGTACATCTTTCTTAACTAAATGTTGTAAAGGCTTAAATATCTAAGAAAAATTAGGTACAAACCTACATACAATGTTGATCTTACCCAAGAAGGACTGCATTTCTTTACGCGAACCTGGTAAGCCATTTTTGAAATAGTGTCTGTGCGTTCGGGGTCGATGACCATACCTTCTTTTGAAACGATGAATCCCAAAAGCTTCCCTTCTGTAACTACAAAAATTGATTTCTTGGGGTTCAGGGAGACGCCAAATTTCTTGCAACGTTCGAAAACCTATTTCAAAGAAAATAGATGTTCATGTCACTTCTTTGAATATATAGTAATATAATTATAAATAAACCACGACAGAATTTTTCATCAAACCTCAGAAAGATATATCCATAGCTCTCTGAAAAGTGGCTACTGCATTGATCAAACCAAAAGGCATTCTCCTGTAGGTGAAGGTTCCCCAAGTGGTTCTGAAAGCCATTTTTAATTGGTCATCCGGGGAGACCATAACCTGGTTATACCACGAAAAACCATCCAAGAGAGAGAACATTTCCGACCTGACTACTCTTTGGAGAATCTGCTCCATCAGTGGAACAGGGTAGTTATCTTTTTCAGAGGCCCGATTCAGATTCCTGAAATCGACACACAATCGGATTTCACCACTTTTCTTGCGTACGGGCACCAAATTGGCTATCCATTGTGTATGCTTCACCGGAAAAATAATTCGGGCTATGAGTAGCTTTTATAGTTCTCTTTTCACAGAAGACTCTACACTGGGATGCATTTTCTGCAATTTCTGTTGAAACGGTTTCACCTCCGTCTTCATGGGTATGTTATGGTAGATGACGCTAGTGTCAAACGTTTTCAATTCATCATAGGTACAGGAAAAGAAATCTTTATATTCTTTACACAATTTAATGATGGATCAACTTTCTTCTAGAATACAATCAATTCCTATATTGATAAAATGGGGTTCTTGCTCAGTCCCTAAATTGAGTTGCTCGTAGTTAAGTGAATAGCTCTGTGTTTTACAATTGGTTTTGTGTTTGAATTTGTCTTGCAAATCGTAGAACTTCTCCAAATTGATCACAGACTTTGGGATGACGTTCGAGGAATCATAGAGAGACTTTTCATGTTCATCCTCGTCTATAGCCATATCTTGGAATGTGTTCTGGGCTGTCAGAAAATCAAGTATCTACTGATCATCATTGAACACTTTCTAGCTTGTCAGATTATCTGGTATGGAAGGCCTATACATCAGTTCTATTGAGAATGTTTGAGGAGATAAGCCCTCAGGTGGAATCAATATGGAAGCTGTATTTTCCAACAAGTTAGCATCAAAGTTCTGAGACCTAGGGACTGAATTAATATTAAATGCAGTAAAGGAGCTGGTAAGATCTCTTACCAATTTCTAATAATTCAACAAGTGGGGGGACAAGTAGTGTATCCTATTCCTCACCTGTTTCACAATGATTTCTGAATCTCCAAAGCAATGGACGATCTGTCCTTTCAAGTCAATAGATTTCTTATGTCCCTATATTAGGGCCTCATACTCAACCACATTGTTAGTACAATCAAACTCTAATCTGCATGTAATCATAGTTTTGGTCCCTTTTGGATCTATGAGAACACATCCTGCACTAGCTCCATCTTTAGATTTAGAGCCGTCAAAAAACAATGTCCAAGCAATAGGATCTAATCTAAAATTTGTATTTACATTAAAATCATTATGTACAATATCTCCTGAGAAGGGAATAGAAGTGAGATGAGTTACTTGAGATTCGTTCCATGCATTCTCCTACAGTGAAATGTCAGCTAGTAAATTCCCGAAGAAGGTGTCAAAGGTAAAATGCTCAATGTGTGTGTTGAAATAACCCGTAGGTTCACTTGATTCATTTAAGTCTGTGACTATCTGTTTCATGTAAGGCTCTCTACTGATCTTGATCTTGTTTGGTTGCCCATTGTAGGGTAACCACAAATGGGACCAATCAGTAGCAAAATAACCTTTTATCTTTTCTGACCAGTCTCTGCTAAGCCACATACCATATGCTTCTGGGATATCAGCGATGACTATATCAATCATTTGATGGATCCAAGGATCAGCTGATAATGTAATTAGGACATTTCTGAGTCTCCCTACTACTCCGACCTTTGATCTGTCAAGTTGTACTATCTAAGTAGGGAAAGGTTACCATGTGGCATTCAACTTTCTACAAACGGATAGAGGCATCACATTTGATGATGCACCAGATTCTATCATGCAGTTATCTACGTTTCGGTTGAAAATCTCAAAAGTAAGCAGAAAAGGAGGTGTCCTTCTATTACTAGACTTCTGATCATCTGGTTTAGTGAAAGAGTCAAGGTTATTATTCTGTAATTCTCTTGGTTGTTTGACCACCATACTTTTGGGTAAAGTATCCCTCATGGAAGGGATTTTTGTTACACCCAAAATATACTCATCATAAGATTCAGTGTATACACCTCTAAAGATACTTGAACTAAGTAATAATCCTGGGATTATTTGTACCCAATTGTGTTCAGTTTTGAAGGGTCATCGCAGGTTGCACACTAGCAACATGCGACGTCACACCTTGCTCCATTACAAGGTGCGATGAAGTCAGTTAAGTGGAAAAAATAGCTTCTTCGAAGTCCATCTCGAAGCTTGTTTACTTGGGACCCTATCCCTGACCTCTTGGAAGAGCTGGCACTCGGTTCCTAGACCTTTGGAGAGATCCCTTAAGCCTCACCTACCATATATCAACCTATCCTATCCATACCCTATCCATTTAGTCCTATATAAGTGAAGCTCACTCCCATCCCAAAGGGAGGAAAACTATGGTATCTATATGCTGGTGAAATTACTCTTAGAACATCTCCACTCACCTATTGGAGAACTCATACTTCCTTGGAAGGATATGGCAATTGGCTTTGTCGAAGAAGGGCTACAGCGTTAGGCCTTGGTTGTGGTTCTATATCTCTATCATGTACTACTCTATTTGCATTAGTAGAAATGCTTTCCACCAATATTGTTCATGTGTGCAATGATATTGAGTAGTTTACCTGTTTAACTGTTTACTTAGATCGTTTATTGTATAGATGTCTTTTATTGGTTTCTCTTGTTTCTTATCTTGACAGGTCTTGCAGCTTGGATCTGACAACTGTGAGGCATGGAGCAGCATTCAGGAGAAAGGATTCCGTAGTGAAAAGGTAATACATCTAGTACTTGATCCTTAAGTAGATCGAGGAAATGCATTAGTAGTCTATTCTATTTGTTCTAGACTCACTTTGAGCTAGGGAGATCTGGATCACATCCACTTGAGTGGATTGTCCGATAACAAATTTGGTGACCATATTGGGGAGTATATAGAAATTGGTCAGTAGTTGTCAATCTGAGAGTCATTTCCTAGTTGATTGCTTGGAACAAGCCTTTTATTTTTTGCCATTTACTTCTTGGAGTTGATTTCACTATCAGATCTTCGAATTGAAGACTTTGATCTACTTCCTCTGAGTTCATACAACTCGTTCCCAAACCATTCCATGGTTCATTGCTGAGAGATCTGATTCATTTGTGAATCTAGACTTCACCTGTCGCACCTGGGAAGTGGAAACAGAGCGACACTATGTCATTCTGAGTCTTTGTTCTTTACCTATTGGATACTCGCCGCACCCCTTGCATTGGCAGACTGCTACATCGTCGCACTTCCTATGTAAGCAAACTGCAACATCGCACTATGTACAAGGACAGAGTGCGCTAATTTGTCAAATTTTGGCATGCACTCATCTCTTCTCTATTTGACAGTCTGGACTTTGGTGTGTTGTATGAACTCTCTCTGCGCTGCAAGATCCAGCCAGGGATCCCATTTATGATTTGTGTTTTGAGTGTTTGGTTCTATTTGCATTGATTTTGGGTTCCATTTTGGACAAGCTTGAAGACCGTTAGTAGTGGATACTCTTGTCTCCTCCACCTTCATCCGTTCACCCTTGCATTCCCTTCTTTCCATCCATGATCTGATAAGTACATTAGATTAGCTTTCAAACCCCATATACATTTGTTTTGAGCTTTGCTTGCTTAGTTTGCTTGCTGTTGCTTGATTTTGAGTTAAGTGTGTCTTTTAGCTTGGTTGTGTGCTTGTCTTTTCTTGAGTTTTCTGAATGAATTAATGTTGCAAGTAGTGTTTTCTTTTCGGTCATTTAAATCCGAAAGCTTAGTTGTTATCAAGTTTATTCTTTGATGCATCCATTGAAAAATTAAAAAGTGCTTCTTTCCCATCATTTCTTGAACATTATTGAAGAAAATTGTTGTGCATTTGAAAATTCTCGTTTACGTTTTGGAAAAGTTAAATGAATGTATGATCTATTGTGTTTTTCTCAAATTATGAATCGCTCATTTTCTTGAAAGGCACAAAGAAAGCTTCGATTTTTGCAAAATTGATTCCATGCTAAGGAAAGATAAATGCATTTTTAATTTTTGTTGATTTTAGACCATTGAAAGTGAAATTGAAAAACTTGCATATTTTATTTCAGAATCCTCTCTTTTCATTACTTAGTGTCGTTTTGATTTGAAAAGAAAAAGAAAATAAAAATGCTTCGATTTGGATAGTAGTGTTGTGAAGTGTTGTGTTTTGTCGAAAAGGAAAAGAACACTTTCATTGTCAAATTTGTTTGAATTGGGAATTGTGTTGCATTGGGTTTGTTTTGGCAATACTATTCGAAAATGTTTTCTCCTTCCCATAGCTAGAATTCATTGAAAGAAAGGAATATTTCATGGATGTAGCCAGGGCTTGCATTATGTTTCCGATTATGTACTCACCTCATGCATTCACCTAACCATCCAAGATAAAATTAACGGTAGAACAAGGTAAAATTTTAGCAACTTGTGTGTAAGTTAGAGACGTGTTCCGGTGTCGTTAAGCATGGCAGCTGTCATTATTTTCCAACACTGTATCTCGGGGGTATTGTAGTCATCCACGTACTTATTGGTATATCGAGCTCTTTCACGTACCTACCAAGTACCATAATCCATACTTGGCATATATCAAAGGGTGTATCACGTACTCGGTAGTATATCGGAAGGTCTCCTACCGAATGGTTGTGCATTAGACAACACCACTATGGATTTGAGCTCCCACGTACCTTGCGTATATAGGGAGACACGATTAGGATTCCTGAAACCGACTGAGTTAACCATTTGGTCGTCTTAGCAAAGCAATACACTGAGAACAGCACTCGGGGAGATTAGCACGCACGTACTGTCTAGGTAATCAGGTATGCAGGAAAGGGTACGGTCCCAATCCTCCTTGTCGCGTCATATTGTTGGACCCTGCAGTATATCTTGGTTTACAATGCCTTATAATCCCATGAGGTTCTAGACTTTTGAATCCACTCTGTCACATAAGTTTGCTTGTTGCCTTAGTTTGAGTAGGTTTTTCTAGACTGCTTTTCTTTTAGCATACCCTTAGGAGAAGCATTGTTTCAGCCATCCTAGCTGATCATCCTGACACTCTGGTGGATTTTTCCCGGAGAAGGTCCCATAGGATCTTAAACTTATCACCCGAATATCCCCTTAATACGGATTTTATTTCGAGGGTAAGAATGGATCAGCGTAACGCGATCGTAGTTACTGAAGAGGAAAACCCCACTTTGAATGTTGGAGGACTTTTGTTTCCACAAACTTGTCCAGATTCACTTGCCTCTCATCCCCCGTGGGATGAAGGAGCACAAACCCCCGCTTCACAAGACCTTTCTCCTATCATCTCTGGGGAACCTCGATCATTGGAATGAATAAACTGACCCCAAGGAGACCCTACCGCAGTTGTTGGTCCTTCAGCGACTTATTGGACATCTTCTACAGACCACCTAGTGGCTCATTTTGGCATCTCATCCCCACCTAACTGGACTACTCCAGAGTTCTCTAGGACTTACTATAGGCCTGACCCCGCTTAGATTTTCAGCCCCATCCATGAACGTTTCGAACAGTTACATATTAGAGGTGATGAGCTTCAAATACAAAGTCTCGAGCAACACTCTGAATAGTTTCGAAATCGCCATTTCCAAATAAGATTTGACGACAGAAACATCCCAGTTCATATGATATCTTTCGGATCACTGAAGCACCCCACCACGAGACCACTAATAAGACTGGTCAATGCTCACAAGAGTCCAGTCCTGCACCTCAAGTGAACCAATAGGTGGAAGGACAACAATCTAAGACACCCGTCACTACTGCAGTTACTTTACGAGTTCCTCCCCCACCACAGAATTCGAGGGGAGGGTATTCCATTCCCTCGGGTTATCTTATTGGTAATGTTATTACTATGGTAGCTAGTCAACAACCTACATTGGTTCAACTTTGAATAGTGCTCAACTTGTTGTGGCTAGGGGGAAACCCGTGTTTCCCAACCAGAACATAGGTGGTGGAATCCCCAACGGACCTTCTGTTGGACCTTCCCAACCCGCTACACCACACACCACGGGATTATCTCATGTTGGGGGGTCGTCAAATGTAACTCAACCCTCATGGAGTCAAGCGTATCCAGGTTCTATTAACCCTGTGTTGGGCCAACCTAATCCTGGAAATGCACCGTACAGGATACCTTATCCGGGGAATCCATACACTCTATGGGGACAACAACCTATGTTGCAACACGGACCCCAATCGACTATCCCTCAAGCAGAACCACCCCCGATCGACCCTCCTCCACCTCCTGCTGGAGGTGGCAGGCCCCCACCTAACCTTGGTGGAGGCCCACCTCATTTTACCTACAACATCCCTCACCCTTCCGGAAGTGGTGGGAATGGTCCACTAGCCCCTCCCGACGGACGTGGCGGGGGACCACCCTATCATGGTGGAGGAGGACATTTCCCTTCAGGTGGCGGAGGTAGTCCAGCACCCCCTCTAGATGGAGGCAAAGGAGGACCTAATTACTACGGTGGTGGAGGTGGTGGTGGAGACCCTCATCCTTCTGGCGGTGGAGGTGGTGGGGGCCCCCATCCTTCTGGCGGTGGAAGTGGTCCACCACCCCCTCTAAGCGGAGGCAGTGGTGGGCCACCTCATTATGGTTATGGACCCCCACCTCCTCCCGGTGGTGGAAGGGGACCTCCACCCCCTCCCGGAGGTGGAGGTGGACCCCCACCTTATTGGAATGGCCCACCTTATGCTGGCGGACCTTCTTATGGTCTAGGCGGCACACCCCCCTATGGTCAGTTCTCTCGTGGTACACCTTACGGTCAGTTTGGTCCTTACACGCCTTATCCGTATTATCAAAACTTATAGCCTAATCCACAGCTGCCCTTCCTAGCTACTTTGGACCTATCTCACCTATCCCATTTAACCAACGATCCTATTTACCATGGATCTAATTGGCCACCGATTCCGGTGAAACTTTTGTCTGATATTCCCAAGTTTGACGGCAAGCCGGGTGAAGACCCTAAAAACTATGTGATGACATACCACTTATGGTGTTCATCTAATTCCTTAATGGACGATTCAATTCATCTTAGATTGTTTCAAAGGACTCTCACAAGTTCGCCTACCAAGTGGTACATTGAGTTGCCACCACACTCTTTTCCTAATTTTGGTTCTCTTGCCATGAACATTTTGACACATTTTCAGATTCCCATACGGTATGAGACTAGTACCGAGCTTTTAACCTCGCTCTGTCAGAATACTACCACTCACATTTCAGATCATATCCACGAGTGTCGAAGGAGACAACGTCTCATTAAAGCTCCCATTCCAGATCAGCTCCTAGCAGACTCTTTCACAAAATCCCTCATCCCTACCATAGCAAGAGACGTTGCTATGCGAGGTGCGATCACCGAAGAACAAGCCATCGCAAGTGCCCATGTGCTAGACCTAGTCTACACTCAATCCGACACTTTGTTTGATATTTTTCTTGATGCACCCCATGACATTAATGACACTACGAAACCACATAACTGACTCCAAACTGATGGAATCATTGGTTCCCTTAACACCTAGCCTGCTGCTAGCACTGTTGAATCATCCAACCTGACTTCGATTGGCCACAGCACCACCAAGTCCCCCGCTACTACTGTAACTGAAGAGGTGAATTCTTTCCAATTAGCTTCATCTGAGAAGTTCGGTGGTAAAAAGAAGAACAAATGGAAACCCAAAAAGTCTTCCACCCAGCAGGAACCAAAGAGCACTCCTCACGATACCAAGCAGAAACGGAAACTAAAGTATCCTTGTTTACTTTGTGGAGATGACCATTTCTCCAAAGAATGTCCCCATAGAGACGAAGTACAAAAGTTCCTTAGGGGTAAACCAACTCCCACAGTCCTCAATGATCTGTTTCCTACACAAAACCAACAGATGATTGCTCAACCCCCCAGCCTAGGGGGAACCATCCAATACCGCGCATGTTCTCATGCTGCGTAACGAGACGATCAATTTGAATACTCGCTTGTGATCTTACAAACTGGTCCCTTCGAAGGAATCCAATGGAAGTAATGCTAAAAAGCTTTCAACTCCTTAACTGATGTTACTGTACCATCAACTTCTCTCACCATCTAGAATCCCTCCTTACACTCGATATTGCGACTGCCCAAGAGTATGATTTGAAAAGTTGTTTTCAATCCCAATGCTCAAGCGACACAAAATTACAATATCGTAGAGGACTTGGCACAAGCTCCTTGCACCATGTCTGTTGATGTATATGTAACTTCAGAATGTATTTCATCCATGTATTTCATTTATATATATTATTGTACTCCTATAGAGATGTGTCATTCCTCTATATGGAAGTGTCATCATGGGTATTGACAAGTGTCGCAAGTGTGTGAACTTGCCGATGGGTTATTAGACCACCATGTGTGGGGTCAGCCCTAAATTATGTAATATATGGTTGATGTACCTAGCTAGACAAGTCGGCCCCATAAGGTGACTGGGCAAATAGATCAAGTATAAATAGAGATTGGGAGATCTCTAGTTGGATCACTCAGAAACTCATTCTTCCTTCACTCGGAAAGTGGCGCACATGTGAGGAGGATGATCTTCTGCTACTAGGAGACTATCTCTGTGTATTTTGGTTGTACTTTGGTTGAGCCATTTCTCTCTCTATCTCTAAGGAAGTTGTGGGGTTTTTCACCTTAGGGTTTTCCCCACGGAATCTCTATGTCTCTTGTCTCTCATGCTTTTGCTTCTTGTGATGATTGACATGCTTGTTATGATTGATATGCATTGATATACTATACATTTTATTCTCTCAGTAAAGATCCTAGAGTATTGTGAATTAATGCTCAAAATTTAACATGGTATTAGAGCTAACCTGAGAAGAAGACATTGTGCAATGACAGAAACTAGGGTTTCTTGTTTATTGGGTTTCTCTCCACAAATTTTTTAAAAGCAGTATAGTAGATTTACTCTACTCATCAAGGAGAATCTATCTGTCCAATCAGAATTCAATTCTGAGCATTTTCAAATTTGGCCCTAAACATTAGGGTTTCCACAAAAATAGGAATTTTTGGAATCTGAAGACATAGCTAGAAGTGCCTTGTAAAAATCGAAGTTTAGAGCTTTGGATCGAGATTTTTGGATGGGTAGATCTCCGGGAAACTCAAACCCTAATTCAGGGTCCTCCTGAGTGAACCCAGGAAGACAAAAAGGCATTTATGAAGGGTGAAGCTTTGCAAATCTCAAATTATAAATACACTAGGCTGATCAGCTCTTCAAGGTGCATCTTTCTACCCTTTCAGAAAGTTTAAATTCATATTTTTAATTTTTAGGGTTTTTCCGACAAACCCTAATCTGGGACGAGATCCAGTTTTTAGCCAGTCAAGTTGTAAGACCTAAATCTTTTCTATTTCAATTTCAAGTACTCTTTAAGATGTCTCACCACACCAATCTTGAGGATAAGCTTGAAGGGGATGATAACTTCTGAGCGTGGAAGTATAGGATCCTGGAAGAGAATGAGTTGGACTCATATGTAAAAGAAGACATCCCTATCAGAGACGATGAAGAGGCTAAGATATTGCATAAGAAGAACTTGGTCAAGGCAAAGAGAATCATTGTTGATTCTATAAAGGACCATCTCATCCCCCATGTGTCATCTCTGAAGACACCCAAAGAGATGTTTGACTCCCTGACCAAGGTATTTGAAGGGAAGAACATAAATCGAAAGATGACTCTGCGGAATCAATTGAAAGGGTTCAAGATGTTGAATGGAGAGACCATTCAATATTACTTCTCCAAAGTCTCTCAGATCAAGGAACAACTTGAAGCTGTGGATGAAGTAGTGAACAATGGTGAAGTAGTTATGACAACTCTAAATGGCCTACCTAGGTCATGGGACTCCTTTATTCAAGGAATCTAAGCAAGAAATAAATTGATCGCTTTCAGTAAACTGTGGGAGGAATGCTCTCAAGAAGAAGCTAGGCTTGTAGCTCAAGAAGAAAAGATGGAAGGTGAAGATCAAGCTCTCACAACTCACACCAAAAGAAGCAAGCCGAAGAGGGATCACTCTCACTACAAGAGATCCTATCAAAACCAACAAAAGAATAAGAAGGATCTAAGATGTTTCACATGCAATGAGAAGGGTCACTTTGATTCAGAATGTCCCAAGAACAAAAGGGATAACAACAACTCCAGCAAGAAGAAGAAGGGCAGCAAAATAAAGTTTCATGCTCATGCTGCCGAAGATGATGAACCTCCAAAGAAGAAGGCTAGGGCAGAAAGTGATGATGACTCATCAAGTGAAGAAGAGTATGTTCTAATCTCTTCTCTCACAGGTACCATGTCTCATGGTTGTAATGATTGGCTAATTGATAGTGGGGCTTCCAAACACATGACTGGGTTTAAAGAATCTTTTGTAAATCTATCTGAACATGAATCACCCCATAAAGTGAAACTTGGGGATGACTATCAATACCCCATCAAAGGAAGTGGTGAAGCCTCCTAAAACCTAGATTTTGGAAAGTCTTTGAAAATGAAAGAAGTTCTTTATGTACTTGGGTTCAAGAAGAATCTTCTCTCCATCTCTGCATTGGATGCAAAAGGCATGAGGGTTGCATTTGTAGATGGCCAAGTTCTAATGTGGCCAAAGGGAAAAACTATTGATGATGCAATGGTGATTGGAGAGCAAGAGGGAGGATTGTATAAATTGAAGGGACAACCTGAACATGCCATGGTGCATGATTCCATGGAGCCAAGTGAACTTTGGCATAGAAGACTTGCACATATGCACTACAGAGCTTTACCAATTGCAAATAAGGCTATAGAAGGTCTTCCTAAAATTAAGACCAAGCATGAAGGTGTTTGCAAAGGATGTGCAAAAGGTAAGAACATTAAGAAGGCTTTCCCAAGCAGTGAAAGCAAGGCAAAAGATATCTTGGAAATTATCCACTCCGATGTATGCGGTCCGATGTCATCCAGTTCTCTGAGTGGGTATGTTTACTATGTCTCTTTCATTGATGACTTCTCTAGGAAGACTTGGGTTTACTTCTTGAAGAATAAAGATGAAGTATTTGATAATTTCAAGGAATTCAAAACCTTGGTGGAGAACCAAACTGATAAGAAGATCAAAACATTTAGATCCGACAATGGTGGAGAATTCACCTCAGGTGAATTCAAGAAGCTATGCAGTGATTTAGGGATTAAGAGGGACTTGACTGCTCCTTACAATCCACAATAGAATGGAGTTAAAGAAAGAAAGAATAGGACAATGATGGAAGCAACAAGGGCAATGCTGCATGACCAGGATCTACCTATGCATCTATGGGTAGAAGCAACTAGAACAGCTGTATATGTGCAGAACAGAACACCCCACAAGATATTGGACAACAAGACACAAGAAGAGGTCTTCTCTGGTAAGAAACCTGAAGTCAGCCATCTCAAAATATTTGGTTGTCCAGTATACACTCATGTCCCAAAGGAAAAGAGGACCAAGCTAGATCCTTTAGGAGAGAAGGGTATCTTTGTGGGTTACATTGAAAGCTCGAAGGCTTATAGAATATACTTCCTAGGGTTCAAGAAGATTGATGTCAGCAGGGATGTAACATTTGATGAAAACTCGGCATTCATAAAATCAAGCAAGACACCTGTTGAAGATTATGAAGAACCCAAGGAAACTAGATTTCAAGACACTACCATGACTGAAGCAATTCCAGATGTAGATTGTGAAATTGAAGATCAACAACAACCTGTAGATCCACCGCGTGAGGACAACTCTCACAAAAGGAAACCTGCATGGGCTAGAGAGCTCATTCAAGATGCAGAAAGATTTGGAATTCCAGAAGAACATAGAGAAAAGAAGAGAACCAGATCACATACCAGCTATGTTGCTTTACTCTGTGACATCATGAACAAAGAACCTTCAAGTTATGAAGAAGTAGTGGAAAAGAAAGAATGGAAGGATGCCATGATCGAAGAATACCAATCAATAATGAAGAATGATGTTTGGGATGTTGTCCCAAGACTTGAAGGGAAGTCTGTTGTGACTTCCAAATGGATCTACAAGATCAAGCATGCTACAAATGGTAGCATAGAGAAAGAGGGAATAGACTATTTTCTAGGTATGGAGGTGTGGCAAAGTACAGATGGGATCTTCCTTGGACAAGGGAAGTATATTGTAGATATCCCGAAGAGGTTCGGGATGATGGATTGCAAGGCCATGGTCACACCTATGGCATCGAATCTGAAGCTTCTATGTGATGCTTCATCTCAGCCATTTGATGTCTCTATGTATCATTAGATGATTGGGTCCTTGATGTACCTGACAAACACAAGACCAGATATTTTCTTTGTAGTGAACACATTGAGCTAGTTCCTCACGGATCCGAGGAGTGTTCACCTCGTTGCTGTAAAGTATATTCTGAGCTACCTAAAGGGTATAGTTGATTATGGGCTCAAGTATGAAGAGAATCAAAAGTTTAACCTACAGGGTTATGTTGACTCAGATTGGGCAGGCAGTGCTACAGATAGGAAGAGCACATTTCGCTGCTGCTTCAGTATGGGATTAGGTGTGATCTCTTGGTTTAGTAGGAAGTAGTCTTGCGTAGCATTGAGTACAGCCGAGGTAGAGTATGTTGCAGCCTGTTTGGTTAGTTGTAAGGCAGTATGGCTTTGGAAGCTATTGTCTGAGTTATTTGATCTCCTGTTGGATGCTACTGGTATATTCTGTGATAACCAGAGTTGTGTGAAGCTATCTGAGAACCCCGTGTTTCACGATAGGTCGAAACACATAGAGAACAAATATCATTATATCAGGGATATGGTGCAAAGATGAGCAGTGAAGCTCCTGTATGTTGCAACGGATGAGCAGATTGTATATGTGCTGACAAAATCATTAGCCAGAGTGAAGTTCGAGTACTTCAGAGAAAGGCTTGGTGTTCTTCAGATTGATGACACTTCGAGGAAGAAGTGATGGACACATTTGTAGAATCCATTCCAAGCATGTTGGAAGGAGGATCCTTCACATGGCTGTGGATGTAAGTGCTAGATGATGAGCATCAAGACGATGCTCCAGTTACTGCTATGTATATGTATGTATGCATCATGTTGGATGCTGGATATGATCAATCGGATCATTTATATATACGTACGCATCATTTTGGATGCTGGATATGATCAGTTGGATCATTTATATGTATATGTATGTATGCATCATGTTGGATGACGGATATGATCAGTTGGATCATTTATATGTATTTGTATATGCATCATGTTGGATGCTTGGACCATGTATCTGTATATGTATCAGGTGGATACATTATATGATCAAGTGGATCATGTATGATGATATGTATCAGGTAGATACTTGGTATGCATTAGGTAGATGCATTGTATGATCAGGATGATCATGGATGATGAGCTTCAGGATGTTGCTCTAGATGACATGCAGCAGGATGTTGTAGTGATGATGATCAGGATGATCATGTGTACATCAAGATGATGTATGGTGAGTATCAGGTTGATACTTTATGGCCATGGAACAGGTTGTGCAGATGAGCATATAATTTGGCCCTGAGAGATTTGTAGATAGTCTTTCTAGGTTTTGCCTATGGCATGTAATCTAGCCCTGGGATATCTAGCAAATGCTCTTTTGAGGTTTTGCTCTGGGAGGACATATAATTTGGCCCTGGGAGATCTACAGATTGTCTTTCGAGGTTTTTCCTATGGCATATAATCTAGCCCTGGGATATCTGGCAGATGCTCTTTCAAGGTTTTGTCCTATGGCATATAATATGTCCCTGGGAGATCCTATAGGTAGAGATGTGTGCTCCTAACAGCCTGGAATTCTCTTGCAAGGTTTTGTGGTGACCACATGTAATCTATACCTAGGAGATCCTATAGGTAGATCTGTGTGCTCGTAATAGCCTGGGATGCTCTTGCGAGGTTTTGTGGTGAGGTCGGCCCTAGGAGATCCTACAGGTCAAAGTTTTGTACCTGTAACATCCTAGGATGCTCTTTCAAGGTTTTGTGATGCACATAATAAGTCCTAAGGATTCCATAGTATGGCCAGTGATGAAGACCTGCAGGTGGTGGGCCTGCATCCAGTATGAAAAAGGACTGGCTCTATAGAACTTCCTATGATGAGTAGATTCATAGATTGGTTGAGATAGCAGCAGCAGTGACGATGATGATGACGATGATCCAGAGAAGAAGACTTGTGCTATTATATTTGTGTCGAGAAATACCTTCCTAGTTAAGAGGGAGTGTTGATGTATATGTAACTTCGGAATATATTTCATTTATATAGATTATTGTACTCCTATAGAGATGTGTCATTCCTCTATACAGAAGTGTCATCATGTGTATTGACAAGTGTTGCAAGTGTGTGAACTTGTTGATGGGTTATTAGACCACCATGTGTGGGGTCGGCCCTGATTTATGTAATATATGGTTGATGTACCTAGCTAGACAAGTCGGCCCCATAAGGTCACTGGGCAAATAGATCAAGTATAAATAGAGATCAGGAGATCTCTATTTGGATCACTCTGAAACTCATTATTCCTTCACTCAGAAAGTGGCGCACATGTGAGGAGGAGGATCTTCTGCTACTAGGAGACTATCTCTGTGTATTTTGGCTGTACTTTGGTTAAGCCATTTCTCTCTCTATATCTGAGGAAGTTGTGGGGTTTTTCACCTTAGGGTTTTCCCCACGGAGACTTTGTGTCTCTTGTCTCTCATGCTTTTGCTTCTTGTGATGATTGACATGCTTGTTACGATTGATATGCAGTGATATATTGTACATGTTATTCTCTCAGTAAAGATCCTAGAGTATTTTGAATTAATGCCCAAAATTTAACAATGCCTACCCTGGAATTTTTGCAGAATTGTCCTAATCAATGCAAAACTCTCCTTGCAGCAATCGGTGCAGTCGACTCGGATTCCTAAAATACCATCATGTTCCGACTTGACAACTTTAGGTTGAGGCTCTCACACCAGCTCGCATTCCAAGTTTCTGCGAACATTGTTGGGAATATTGTCCATCGTACCCTTTTGGACGAAGGTGCCTCCACTTCTGTCATGTCCATCACCTGTTGGAGAGCCATTGGATCCCCTGAATTGAATTGTTCCCCTACCACGTTGAAAGCATTCAATGGGCATGGCTTTCAACCTCATGGACTCTTACAAGCTCTTGCAGTTGAGTTGGGTGGAAAGACCATAACCATTAATGTGGAAGTGGTCTTGGCCCCATTAGATTATAATCTCTTGCTTGGTCGCAATTGGTTTTACACCATGCAGGAAGTAGCCTCTTCACTCTTCCGCATAGTACAATTCCCCAACCAAGGATGAATTGTTACTATCTACCAATTAGATTTTTGTACACCAGACGCTACTACTCATCTTGGTGACCATGTTCCTTCCATTGGATAGATGTCAAAATAGTATGAGAGTGTAGGGGTTGGCCTTTTGAAAGATTCATCTCTCATGGGTTTTTTTCCAGCCGCGGACCCCCCTAATCATGTATGGTGAACATGATCTCCACAGATATTTTATCTCACTCTACCGATTCTTGGCTTGTACCAGATGAAGCCACAACACACCTGTTTGGAGATATAATGCCTCTTTCACCCGCTTAATGTATTTACGAAGCTATCCAATCAGCACTGGAGGACCATTTAACTGTGGCCTCTCCATTCTGTTCTCTATGACAGACGTCATCTCTACCCGATCTCTTACTTCGAACTTTTAATTCAGATGAATCCATCATGGAAGTTATGAATGTTGACGACGGTCCGTTGGATGATCTCCACCATAGGTCATCTTTTCTTCCTCTTTTGGAGTACATAGAGGAAAACATCCATATCCTCTTTTGACCAGATATCTACCCATTCCCTCATTCCCCCATTCTTACATGTCTTACAGACATGGAGGGAAACTTGGCCAATATTGAGCCAACCATCCTGGTAGACATCTCGGTGAAACCTGGTATAGTGGAACACATCCGCATAGGCCAGAAGTGTTCCCTTGAAGAAATAGTTGCTGGCACAGCCTTATTCAAGCAATTTCGGGACGTATTTGCTTGGTCCTATGAGGACATGCCTGGGATAGACCCCACAATTGTTTCGAATGAGATAAAAACCTATCCCGACATCAAACCTGTATGCCAAAAGTTGTGACCGGTACACCCCCGGAAGATTGCGGCAATTAAGGTAGAAATTGAAAAGCTCTTAAAGGCTGGTTTTATTTATCCTGTCCCATTAATGGATTGGGTCTCAAACATCATCCCTGTGAAAAAAAAGGAGGGTACCATTCACGTCTGTGTCGATTATCAGGACCTTAACCAAGCTTGTCCAAAAGATAACCACCCGACCCCCTTCATCGACCAGATTATTGACAATTGTGTCGGAAGCGTCATCTTCTCATTTATGGATGGATTTTCTGGTTACAACCAAATTGAGATCAACCCAGCCGACCAATATAAGACGGATTTCATCTTCCCATGGGGAATGTTTGCATACCGCAAACTCCCATTTGGCCTTAAAAATGATGGTGGCACGTTTCAACGAGCTATGTCATATGCCTTCCATGACATTAAGGACATTGTGGAACCTTACCTGGACGATCTCCCTACTCATTCAAAGCAGTGCGAGTTCCACATTGATCATCTCACAACCATTTTCCTCAGATGCAGACAGTATAACATCCATCTGAATGCTCATAAGTGTATCTTTTGCGTTGATTCTGGGCACCTCTTAGGATTTATCATTTCAAAGGATGGGATCCGCATTGATCCCTTAAAGCTAGAGGCTATCATCAACCTACCACCCCCGACTAATGTGATGGAACTTCAAAGTGTCCAAGAGAAGGTGACTTATTTAAGACATTTTGTTTTCAATTTTGCGGAGAAGACTCAGGGGTATATGAGACTGCTCAAGAAGGACGTCCCATTCATTTGGTACAACCAAGCTCAAAAATCCTTCGACAGCATCAAACATGCCATTACGCATCCCCTCATGCTCCAACCGCCTAATTATTATCGAGATTACATCTTATATCTCGCCACTTCTGCCACCACTATCGCCATGGTTTTCGTACAAGAGGATCAAGACACCGAGGAACATGTAATATACTATGCAAGTAAGGGTCTGGCCGACGCTGAAACTAGATATTCACATGTCGAAAAACTTGCATTCGCGGCGGTCATCGCCGTCCAGAAGTTTTGGCTCTATATCTTGCTCCGCACCAGCACTATCATCGCCAACTCGAACCCCATGTACCATGTACTGACACGTTAGGTGCTTGGGGGCAAGTACTCACACTGGATCATGATATTGCAATAATTTGATCTTCTTTTTGAGAAAGCCAAGTCTAAGAAGTATTTGGTGTTTGTCGAGCTGATTTGCGACCTTCCCCATCCTGATGCAGATGTTGAGCATAATGACTCCTTTCCGGATGAATCATTATTTCTCATCAGTACGACTGACCCATGGTATGGAGATATCTTATTGTATCTTCAAACCCAATGCTTCAATCCTCAACTTCCACGCGACGACCATCGTAAGATACGTCACCATGCGAAGTATTATTTAATCAACAATGATACTTTGTATCACCATGGCATTGATTCAATTCTACGACGATGTCTCACTACAGATGAGGCTGAACGCGTTCTGAATGACTGTCACACTAGGGCATGTGGCGGTCACCCCTCTAGGATGGCTACAGCCCAGAATATTTTGCGCACAAGATATTTTTAGCCTACTATCTTCAAATATTGTATTGAGGCCATAAAAAAATGTCCTCCTTGCCAACACTTCCATACAAAGAAGCGCACCCATCCCGCCCCGTTACACTCGGTTATTGCCGTGGGCCCCTTCGCAAAATGGGGCATCGACTTTATGCATTGTAAGCCTAGCTCGGCCGAGGGGCATAGTTAAATCATTGTAGCTGTGGATTGCTTCACAAAGTGGGCCGAAGCTATGCCTACATACCAGAATGACGGCAAAACAACCGCACTCTCCTTGTTCAATCATGTAATAGCGCGATTTGGAGTTCCTCAGGCAATTGTTACTGATCATGGTTCCCATTTTCAGAACCATATGGTTGCAGAATTGAGCAACAGGTTGGGTTTTCACCATGAAAATTCAACATCCTACTACCCGCAGTCCAATGGACAGGTAGAGGCCATTAAAAAGGTCTTGAAAACTATGGTCCAATGGATAGTAGGGACACATAAGTCCAATTGGCACAACATGCTCTTCTCAGCATTATGGGCCTACTGAACTTCCATCAAAACCACCATAGGATTCACTCCCTTCCAATTGGTATACGGATTGGAGGCTGTCCTACCTATAGAGTACAAAATTCTATCTCTAAAACTCACTGTCGAACTTCTTCCTAACACTACTATTGAGGAAGAATGTCTCTTGCACTTAGCAAACCTGGATGAGTCCCGCCGAGATGTCGCTCTTGCTAATGAAGCACATAAGAAATGCATCAAATCCCAATACAATAAGTTAGTTGAACCTCATATCTTTAACGAGGGTGACCTGGTCGTCACTTATGACCAAAAGCATGATAAACTAGGAGCAGGAAAGTTCGAATCCATGTGGCATGGACCTTACATTGTCAAACGTGTTTGGAGAAGGGAGCTTACGAGCTTGAAGACTATGATGGAATCTCTTTAGGTGAACCTTGCAGTGGGCTTTAGCTGAAGAGATATTACACCTAAATTCATCACGCTTAGACTTTCTTGTATATACTATACATGGCATGTTTTTTTGTTTTTGTGTGTGCTGTGATGCTCTTGTTTTTTAGTGTCTTTAGATCTTGTTTCTACTTCTTATACCATGTTCTGTCTGCGTGTGTAGATGGAAACGTGCTATGGATTCACGAATGGCTAAAGCCGGCATACCCGTAACCTTGCTTTGACAGCCTGGGTATTGTATTCCCCAACAGGTGAGCTCATTAGCTCAGGAGGAAGTTTCCTAGGGTTTGCGACCAACAATGCTACAGAGTATCAAGCAGTAATCGGAACCCTAGCTAACACCATTTCCAAGGTTATGAACCACATTGTCATCCACATGGATTCTCAATTAGTGGTTTCCCATCTCAACTAGGTTTACACCATCCATTATCCCACCTTACTTCGTCTCTTTAGACGAGTACGTCTCCTGGAAAGGTCATTTGAATCCATCCAATACCTGCACATTCCAGGAGGGTTAAACACAGTTGTTGACTCGATGGCCAAATTCATTTTAGATTGGTACATCACACACACATAATATCCATAATATGTAAAAGCATTCACAACATGTAAATAATGTAATGTATAAAAGAAAACATGTAAACAAGATCACATCACTCATCATTTTAAAACACAATGTATAAATCGCCAATAATGTCTGTATATATATATATCACTCAAAAAGTAGTGCCGGTACAAAATCTAAAGGACGATGGCTTTCAGTGAGTCTCTACAAAAATCTGAAGCATCATAGCTTTTAGTAGTACAAAATCTTAGGCGTCTAAGCTCTCAGTACAAGTATAATAGTGTCATTAGGCCTGATGTCTAACCCATACACCACCCCTCGCATGGACAACACACTGTCACTGAGTGAGGAAGCAATCCACGATCCTTGCCACCTTACGGAGTAGGGCATTGAAGCGTACAGACACTCCAACCCCGAACCTCTGCATAGGTCTTGGAAAGTCATCTATTGTTGGCTCAGGAACCTCCACTGTTAGTGGGGACAAGTTCTTGTATACCTCATCCATCTCCTTGATGGCAGCATGAGCACCTGGGGGTACAATTGCTTCCCCACCTCTGTCTCTCCTCGCTAGGAGATAAATTCCTACGAGTCGTACGGGCCCCACATCTATACACACATGTTATATACTTGTCAGCACTGCATCAAAAAAAAATATAATATACAAAATTTAAAAGTACAAGGGTTTTGTCCTCACCTATGTCACCCCATACTGCACCCTCAGGCAGCACCAAGTCAGGATCCTCTTTGAAATCCATACCACTGTATGGGAATTCCTCAACCATGAGTAATTGGCCTTCCATCCAGCTGAAGAACTCGGGACCAAAACTGATGATAGGTCCTCCACCATGACGAGTCATGACCTCAGTCTATCTGAGCATGTGGGGATCTCTAGGATCCTTGTCATCTAATACCACCTGTGGGTGCAGGAGAGGGATTCTCTCCAAGAGGAATGATACCACGATTGACCCATAATTAGACTGCTTGAGCTCTCCCTGCCAACACTTGGTCAGCTGAGCTCGAAGGTTTGCAAGGAGACCCTCACACCATTTGAAAACCATGGGGGACATGCAGTCCTCCGCATAAAGCATCTGGGTCCGAGTAGCCGTGTGTGGGGCTTGGCTACCCACCACTCTAGTAATATTAAGCAATACGGTACGCAGTGGGCGGCTCACCACATCCCTGATGTGAATCTTCCCACTAGAAGGTCGAGAAGAAGCAATACAATGCTGTGACACCATGTCAACAACTGTGAGGTCATTGGCCTGTGTTCCAGTAAGATGCACAGGTTCCCGTCTTCGGGATAGACTTGTCAGAAAATAGATGTCCTCAACATCTATTGTGAGGATGTGCTCACCAATCACAAAATACTGTTGGGCTGCATCCCAACTCTAGAGCATGTGTGATAGCAGTGGGATTTGGGATCTCATCCCCTGAATCTCAAAGAACTTGAGTAAACCACAGTTCCTCAAGGAATCCATGCGTTGTGGATCATTGGTAGCTTGTTCATCTTCTATCTCATGTTCTCGTTCTCGCCACTCTAAAACCATGTTGGCTAGCAAGCAACCTGCCAAGAAGGGCATTTAAACACTGTTAGGTCCTGCTTCAACCTTCACAAGTCCATTTTTTGGATTCTTTTTTATGTTTGGAATTTGCAAATCCACCGTCACACTGTACATTTGCGTACAGTGCGATGTCATCTCACCTTGCCCATTCGAGGCTTGCAACGACCCGGTCTCATCACAGGTCCCGAAAGGGGCAACTGTGATGAGCCAAGAGCATAGTAGCCCTACGTAAACTCATAAAAAAACCCAAAAAGTGAACCTAAAAACAAAATCTAATCCACTGGAAAGTTACTGGATGAATTTTAGGCCTACTTGATCCGGTTGGTGAAATGGCGGATCATAGCTCCTAGAATCGGTAATGGAAGTTTTGGCTCCAAATTGGTACTTCTCCTCCCAAATTGGCAATTGAAACAATGAAATCTATTTTGGCCCATTTTTCTATTTATAAATAGAATGGAATATTCCGTTTCAAATATTTTGATGCTCTTGGGCCATTTATCATAGTTTTTGACCATTTTTGTCATATCTGAGGCTATTTGACACATTCTCTAGTGTGCAGGAGTTGTAAGTGGTCTTTTGTGCTGTTTCTCATATCACAACGGTCATCACAGGTATGAACACTCCCTTGAATGTTTTGTCGTTATTTTTGCAACAATTAGTCTATAATTATTGCGTGATGATGAGTTTACTCTTCATTTGTTCTCATACTTACGGAACTACGAGAACACGTACCGAGTTATGGTTTATCACTTTTTCAAGCTCGTTAAACTTCCATGGAAAAGGACACCCCTTAGAGTCTACCGTTAAGCTATTTTCAGGCTCTCAAAAAATGAAAAGATTTCCAAGCGAACTTGTCACGTTCACGCTTGTTAATGTATTTGAATGGTCATCTTCATGGTGATAGTTTACCCCTTTTTCGGACCCGGAGGCACTGATTACGAAAAAGGTATACTCCATCCAATCATGACTGGAAGAGTCCTCTCCCACGTTGTTTTACACTTTTTTGAGTGATGAGGCTAACTTTACAAAAAAGGACCGTTGGATTCTTCTTTATTTCTTTTTAGACTCTCTAAACATGAAATGATGACCAAGTTTACCTTCTATGGACTCGTTAAAATTTTCACATTGAAGGGCCCGCCATGGGACGAACCCCTCCTATCCCAGGTTCGTAAAGTATTTAAGATTGGACTCATCTATGAGATGAGCTATACCAAGCATCTGGTTACCCTCGTCAAGCTCGTAAAAAACACATGAGGCACTCATCATTCATTATGGGGAAAAAGGAAAGTATTTGTGTTACATACCTTATTAGTGGCAGTATGTAGTCATTCTTGAACATGGCACTCATCTGCATTTGCATTCAACACTTGGGTCATCTATTTGTCTATGAGTCCCCGCTTACTTTCTGAGTCTTGTTACTCCTTTGAGTCATTCAAAGAAAAATCCCATCATCGGTTGCATTAGAATTTTGTGTCATACTCATTGTGTCAATACTGCCAAGTCATGCCATGCTCATGTTCAAGAACACATCTATCATTTGTCATCTGCAGTCAAGTGTACCCATCACCATATCAGTTTACTCTGAGTAAGTTTTGCATGCTACTGTAAGATCCGATCCACTCTATACATCTTTTGTCGTGTTTTGTGTCAATTGATGGGGGATTCATCATGGCCCTCCTTCAATGGATTCATCCTTGTCGGCTTCAACTCATCATCCGAGGATCGAATCTAGAAACGAACCAAGTACCTTGGCCCTGCATGCCTTAATGGCAGGTTACCTCATTTTCATCATGAGTTTACATCGTTGACTCTTGATTGAAAGATTTCATCTTGCGTTCGACTTCAACTCATTTATTCATGCTTGATGATATGTACTATGATACCTTGGAAATCATTGACATCAATGGTGATCTCCCTCGCACTTGTTAACGGTTTACATCAATGGTCAGTAATCAAGTGGTTTCTACCATGTTTGATGTCAATACATTTGTAATCACATGGTTAGATTTGTATCATTGCGGGTTTAGCTTGAAGACCCTCGGGAGTCATGTTTTACCTAGGTTTCGATGGAGTTTGTATTGAGTTATATTACACGGATCCACTTTTGTATTGGTCGTGGCTGTGTTATCATCTCATTATGGATCTACGCTTGTGTCTAGTAGCCATGATTGTGTTCAGTCGGTCATTACTACCATGGATCTGCAATGTATTGGTCAGCAACCATGTTGTACTTCATATGAGATTGTCAGTTCAGAATCAATTGTACTATAGTAGCATCCTTCGTCCGACGAGTCTATTTCCATTACTTCTACCAAATCACTTCACCTATCTATCTTCAACAATTTCATGCTTTGGGGGGGATTCTGTTACACCCAAAATCTACTCATCATAAGATTCAGTGTATACACCTCTGAAGATACCTGGACTAAGTAATCATCCTAGGAGGATTTGTACCCAATTATGCTCAGTTTTGAAGGGTCGTCGCAGGTTTCACACTAGCAACATGTGACATCGCACCTTGCTCCTTTACAAGGTGTGACGAAGTCATTTAAGTGGAAAAAATAGCTTCTTCAAGGTCCATCTTGAAGCTTTCTTACTTGGTACCCTATCCCTGACCTCTTGGAAGAACTTGCACTCGGTTCCTCGACCTTTGGAGAGATCCCTTAAGCCTCTCCTACCATCTCTCAACCTATCCTATCCATACCCTATCCATTTAGTCCTATATAAGTGAATCCCACTCCCATCCCAAAGGGAGGAAGACTATGGTATATACACGCTAGTGAAAATACTCTTAGAAAATCTCCGCTCACCTATTGGAGAACTCATTCTTCCTTGGAATGATATGGCAATTGGATTTGTCGGAGAATGGATACAACGTTAAGCCTTGGTTGTGGTTCTATATCTCTATCATGCACTCCTTTGTTTGCAGTGATACAAATGCTTTCCACCAATATTGTTCATGTGTGCAATGATATTGAGTAGTTTACCTGCTTAACTGTTTACTTAGATCGCTTATTGTATAGATGTCTTTTACCGGTTTCTCTTGTTTCTTGTCTTGACAGGTCTTGCAACTTGGATCTGATGACCATGAGATGTGGAGTAGCATTTAGGAGAAAGGATTGCGTAGTGAAAAGGTAAGACATCTAGTACTTGATCCTTAAGTAGATCTAGGAAATGCATTAGTAGTATGTTCTATTTGTTCTAGACTCACTTTGAGCTAGGGAGATCTGGCTCGCGTCTGCTTGAGTGGATTGTCCGATAACAATTTTCAACAATTCAAACAACGAGATGTTTTCCTTAACTCTTTTAAGATCTTCAACTAAATTGTACTCCATTTCAGGGATGATTCTATCCTTGTGAGGAATAGTCTTTCCTTTATTAGGAACTGGTGTGGAGGATGAATGTTCCTGAGGGAGTTGAGGTTTAGACCTTGTGTTATAAGGATGTTGAACATTAAACATAGTCTCGGGTTCCTCTTCTTCTTCACACATAGGAATCTCTGAAAAGTAACTTACTGTGTTGATTTGTGGAGCCTCATGTTCATATTCTTCTTCTTCAGGTAATTGTGGGTCTGGATCAGTTTGATCATTGGGAACTTCAGGGGTGTTTTCAAATTCTAATGCTAAGGATCTAAAGATAGAATAAATTTCTTCATTCGTGAGGCCTTCTATTGGATTAGGAGGCAGTGGATTCAGTGGAGGTTGATAAGGTCTCCTAAAAGGTGGCCTCATAAAACCTCTATTCTAGTTTTGATTTTCAATCTTCGTCTTTTTCAAATCCACCGTCTCGTTTGACATTTTATGGATGAACTTTTTCATGTCAGTCATGTCAAATGGATCCTTGTTTTGAGCAGTGGGTTTGGGGACACTGTCATTCCTTTTCCTGGAAGTGGAAGGTTGTTCTTCTGAGGTTTCCAGACTGTCCGTCAGACAGAAAATGTCTTTTTCAACTTGTATTGCTTCATCAGACACTTCAGCAAAGTTCCTTTGCATGCTCGTTTCACCCACATTGAAATTGGAGCAGGCAGGCCCTTTTCATAGTAGGCTACCAACAATTCTTCAGCAGGAAGAAGGTTGATGGGAATTCTATTCTTTATGTATGAGAACTTTTGATTGGAATCTTTAACCCTTTATTTCCCTTTGATTTTCATGGAAGATAATTCCAAAACAATATCCTCTGGTGTCTTGTCATCTCCAAACTTTTGGATGAATAATTTCTCAAACTCATCCTAAGAAACAATAGACCTTGGTGGTAAGGAAAAATACCATGCAACTTCCTTTCCTTCAAAAGTATAAGGAAAGAGTCTGCAGACCACATCCTCATGAATGACACTTCTAAGTCTAATAGCCTACATGAAGGTTTTAACATGATCTAGTGCAGGTGACTTGTCATATGGGTTAAACTTGGGTAACCACTTCTCAGGGTTTTTTGGTAGTTTATGTTGGTCTCCAAGTACCCATACTGCATCTTGGTCGAGCGATGATCTATTTTGGCCTTCTCCAACCATTGTTGGTTCTTCTTCTTCTTCTTTTGACGAAGAGCTTGAAGAATGTTCACTGTCTGAGGAAGATGATGAGGATGAAGGGGGAGAAGGTGGTGGTCTAGTAGCTCCAAGTTTTGGTCGATCTAGGGCTTCCTGAAAAAGTTGATTGAGATTGTATTCAAGTGAACCTGAACAATCGACTGATTCTCAGTGGGATATGTTTTGATCAGTTGTCTGTTGATGTTCACTATTGGGATCAGCTGAATGTTGAGTTGGTTGATCACTAGTCTATATAATCGTGTTCAGTTGACCCTCTTGATCACTGGTCTACAAAGCGTTATCTAAATTGAGAGCTTCCAAACCACGGCTTCGCTCAATAGCGATTCTTTGTTCCAATCTAGTTACACTATCATGGGAATGGTTCAAAATGTCTTGAAGGAAAATTGATCCTCTTGTGGGGGATATGATTACAACATCCCTTCCAACTTGTTGTGTTGTAGGTGTAGCAACATTAATAGCAACCTGAGTAGGTGTAATAGGAACAACAGTGTATTGTGACTTAGAAGGTTGTTCAAATGTTGAAGCCCTTGATTCGCTTCGAGTTTGAACCATTGAAGTATTTTCTAGAGGAGGTTTCTTAGTAGCTTGTTTAGGCATGTTGTACTAGTGGCCCTCCTTCTAGCGCCATTTGTTGAGGCCTCGGTTGCGCAAGTTAGATGCAAAGGTGCTGTAATGGTTCCAAGGCTCCCAACAGAGGAAGAAAACCCAAGTTGAAAGGCTTTCAAAGACCTTGCGCAAGGGAAGTTCTATCCCCAACCTGTTTGGTATGGTGATCCTCCATGGATATTCAGCCTCTGCTGGCACTCTAAGAGTTGGTGATTTGACCAATTAGGGCAGTTTTCCAATCAAGGAAAACAAATATGTGAAAATGGTAAAGCTAAGCTAAGCTAACCTATTTCAGAAAAGGAAACTAATTTAAGTTATTCCTATTATAAAAGGAAGCTTGATGTTGTGCAAATCAGTCTTGAAATGTGATGAACAAGTAATTGAACACTTTAAACAGAAGTGTCTTTGTGAGTAACTCGTTGACTTAAATTATTATCAATTAACTAAAATTAAGTTACAATCTTCTAAGTATTTACGCATTTTCAAGATCTGATCTGTAATCACTCTGCTAATTGAAAAAATAACATTTGATTATATATATTCGCACCGAATCATTTGCAGAAATATAAAATGAAATTATTTGAATTGGATAAACTCAATGAAATACTTAGAAACATAGACCAATCATATAGAGAAACCAATATAACAGATCTGTGCATTAATAAATTTTTGGCAAAAGATAAGATGCATAACAGATGACAATTTAAAGCATTAATTTAGCAATTCTCAAAGAAATTTGAGGAATAATAGAAGATAAATCAAAGACAACTTTATTGTATTAAAAGAGGTCTTGTACAGAAATTACCAAAAGCTCCACTAAATAGAGTATCTCCAGTATTGTCTACTGCTAACTTGCAACTCCAAAATTATCCACCCCTAACTACGATAGGTCTTTACTGTTAAATAGGAAATTACAGCAGAAACGAAAGATAGAGATTTCCCAAAATAGGGATTACAAAATTGGATCAAACTATAGACCCAAGAAATCTTGCCATTTCTCGTTTTACATGATTTTTATCACCTCTCAAAATGATTTTATAAAGATTCATCCTTTAATCAAAGAGATATTCATGGAACAACAAAATTCAATCCCAAATTGCTGACTATTGGTATCAAGTGGTTTGGCTTGCAGAGAATCCGCCATGGGAACTTCCAGATCAGGAACTATATTCTCAAAAACAAAAAAATCCATTAAAGGATCTACTTCAGAAGAAGTCGACAGAACATCAGGTTCTTGGTTGATTATAAAATCTTGTATAACATCATCGTCACGATCAACCAGGTCCTCGGGAACTTTCTTCTCTTTCTTATCAGGGAATTGCATGCAGATAGACAGAGTTTCAGAATGTTCTTCATCGCTATCGCTACTTAAATCAGGAACACCTGCATCAAAAGGTGATGACATAGGTTCTTGATATAGTAAGGGATAGAGTTCTTCATCTTTAAAACATGCATTGGGAGATTCATTACCTGTCTGCATATTGATTTTATTAGATACATTCATAAGGACGCTTACAAGATTATCACACAAAAATTCTCGCCTTAAAAAATGCAAGGAACGAGCTACAAGTTTCATGTTTGTTTCCAATTTAAGGCCAACCGATAAGATGACAATAATGTAGTAGGATGAGTGGTAACGATTCAAATTATATGACCAATTCATTGCAATTATCCAAACTGCAATGAAACGAGCGAAGACATGCATCAGTTGGATCTAAACCCATGTGAAAATACACAACCAACCGAAGCTCGCATGACTTAAGCTGCTTTCAAAAGCTCATTATTACAAGTATTTTCACATCAGCAATCATGACTTCAAATTTGTGACCAAAATGGAAATTATGGCTAGAAAGCTGACTGCGAAATGACTCAAATAGGAGCTTCAGTACATAGACTAGAAACCCTTTTGCACGTATCAAATCGGATCTGGGTGGCTTGATTTAACAGAATAACTAGAACAACCTTTCTCACCGAAATAGGGGTAATGATATGGAATCTTAAGGAGTCGAAACAATGGAAAAAGGAAGTCAAATACAAAACCTGAACTAATGAACACAGGATGCAATAATGGAAACAATCCAACCTTGAGTAACCGAAAAACAGTAATAACGTCTTTTGACATGAATTTCTGCAATGAAATAATAGTGTGATGGAACAATCTTTCAACAGTAAAATAAAATAGAAAAAACCTTTATTTATTACTGTTGACACCATATTTGAAAAATGCTCAAACCCTAAAAATTTGTCAAAAAATATCCAAAAGAAGGGAAGTTACTACAAATGGGTTGAAGTAGAGGTTCAATAATACAAAAACAACGAGGAAAACCCACATATGCAAAGTCCGAAAGTAATTTTTTGAAAATGTTAAGTCTTGGTCAAGTTTCAACGGCGGAGATGACAATTGTAGAGATCAACGGCTGTTATAGTTTCCTGCACCACCAAAAGGACTGTTTGCAAATGTTAGTGAGTGGTTGCAGACTCAATACCACCGGATACGTGTCACAGTTTCATTAATCCGCATCAACGTGATAGTGGTATCACAAACCACCACAATGCCGTGCGGAACCACAAAAGAATAAGGCGCGGCGGGCCATAGCACGTGGCAGGATAATAAGCAGTGGGCCATAGCATGTGGCAGATGGAGAAGGCGTAAGGTAATACGCCACATGTTGATATCAATCGAAGGGACAATATACATCGGGACAAAATCAACGGCCAAGATTTATCCGCATCAGGCAAAGTGCGCACTCGATAGAAGAAAGAGCGGTCGCGGAAATCAAACCACTCTAACAGGTGTTATAAAATGGTTGATCCGCACAAGGGAAAACCAGAGAAGAAAACCATTATTGGGATCGCAGATACCACTTTGGGAGATAAAGGGACATAAGATCTAACAGCTCAAATCAAAAGGCTCGTGATCAACGGTTGGATATAAACTACATTCGGAAAGCTGCCAGAAAGTTAATAAAAAAGGCTTATATAAAACAAAAGGGTTTCAAATAACGACATTTTGTATATGTGTCACTATCCCTAGGAGCTCTGAAGAGTGGTGGAGATCAGCAATTGCGACAGAAGGATACAGATGTGTCTATACAGGTAGGGTCTGGTGACCTGGCCCACTTTTTTAAACAGAACTTTGTTTGAAGAAACGTTTAAAATGGAAACTGTACATGATGTAGATGTTTTTAAAGCAAAAGAAGCTATAGAAGATAGAGATGGGGACATTCATGATACCCTAACCAGGTTACCAGTCGCTGAAGTTAAACCTAGGTTGTCTAAATTATTAAAAGAAGGTATAGACATTCACAGAGTCCACCAGTCATCCTTGTTAGCCTTTTGCCCGGACCAAATCCCATCTTTTCCAAAATTTGTATCGTGGTGTGCTGAGAATTATCCCAGAGAAGAGAGAACTGTTTTAGATAGTCGAAAAACCAGAGGCATTTGCAAAATAGAGCCTGCCATCGTAGTTAAATCCCTAGAAATAGAATTTTCCCAAACCCTCGATTCTGAGATTTTTTCTGAAACTTTTGTTATTGAATTTTATCAGCAAACCCTTCCAAATGATAAAGAAAATTTTTTGTCTACATTTCTTAAACCAAAAACCAACATTTCAGATATCTCGTACCCTATAGATATCAATTTATTTGATGAAAGTGCCCAATTAGTTCTGACATTGTTGGCTTTAATCCTAGGGTTTGATACAGACATGTATGTAACCGAGTTTCAATTGAGTCTTTTGTATAAAATGAGCACAATTCAGTCAGGAATTGATGAAAATCAAATCCCTCGACTTAATTTTGAAGAATTTTTGACAGAGAAGATTCATGACCAGATGGTCAATTTCCCCACCCTGAGGCATTTCAGATTTCAGTCTTTTTTGATGAAAATGATCATGGTAGCCAGTCATGAAGAGTTGCAATTCCCTTAGATCATTTTCACAACGTTGTTAGAAAATAACATGTTCAATTACATAAATTATATGCTCTCTGAGATTTACAGAATGATCTTTGGTGAAAAATTGCCTAGAGTATTACCAGAAATGCAAACATGTATGCAATTGAGTGCAGAGTACGCTGTAGGAGATTGGTTTTTGTCAAAGGACAGTACAGTGATCAGATTATATGGTTTCAAACATAAACCTTATGTTTTACCAGCATTTCTTACCTTAAGGGTTTTTGCTTTGGAGTTCCTAAGACAGAAGTTAATTGTTGAAGATAATAATTTATTGCTTTAAAAACAAGCAAAAGATATCAAGTATCCATTCACACTTGGCCCATTTACAGTGAAAAATAAAAATGCTGCTGTTTATATAGAGAACTTATTGAAAGATATGGGTTTTGAGATAGACATAGCTATTGAGTATGATCCGTTAAACATAATATCAAAACAGAGAACAGATCATCGGATCAAAGAGTTGAGTCATCAGACGATTGAGGGAATGTCTGACAGAGCCAATTCGCTGGAATATAAAGAAGAAATCATTCCAGATTCACATGATAAAGAAATGGTATTGACATATACAATAGCAGAGGCAGAAAACACGATGAATACCGCAATGGTGGGGTTTAAAAGACCCATACAGGATGTAGTGAATAGTGAAGGTGAAGGAATAGAAACAGGAAAAAAGTTGAAAATGGATGAAAAACAAGAATTAATAGCAGTTTCAGAAGAGGAAAAAAGAACTGAAGTAAAAATACTAGAGGTCATGGTAAAGGAATACAGTATTGAAGAATCCCCGATGGAAGATGATGGAAATAGACCACACAATATGATGGATGTATTTAATGAACATAGTCAGAATAAACAGGAATCCTCTAGGCAAACTAGTCTATTATTTCCAAAGGTTAGAAATATATCCAACACTGAAGTCAATTTGTTTACTAGCAGAAATTTCAAAGAAAATTCTTTGAAATTTTCAGTTGTTACTAAAGATAAGATTTCAGAGATGAAGGTAGATCTGACCAAAATCAATGCCCCAGGTAAAATTTTGTTGCACAGACAAACAGGAGAGGTTATATATTCAAATTATTTGGGATCAATATTAAAGGCAGACCAATTAAGAAATTCACTGGATAAATTGAATAACCAATTGAGACAAGAGAAAGCAGAAAATAAGTCTCGACAACAACAAATAAAAATATTGAAACTAGATTTGATAAACAAAGAGGGAGATGCAGCGTCAAAATTGCTCAAAGAAAAGGATGATACGATTCTGATGTTAAGGAGAAAGTTAAAGATCCCAGACACTGTGCTTATCCAAGGAGCCGAACTAACAGTACTGGAAAAAGAAAAAGAAGAGTTGTCAAATGAAGTAAAGGGTGTTACTGCAAAAATGTTGAAGCTCACCGAGGAAAAAGATCATTGGGAAAAAGAGAAATTTGGTTTGGAAGATCAATTGGAGGAAACAAAGAAAAAATTAGCAGAATTTGGACAACAACAGGTACATGTAGATACAAATGAAGATAAAACTGGATTAGATGGTCTCTTACAAACCATGTCCCAAGTGAGTTTGAAAGAGGTTGAAATTAGAGAATTGAATATGGGAATACAGAAGCTCAAAGAAGAAAATGAAGCTAAAGATAAGGAAATTAAAACCTTGCAAATAAGGAATCAGAAATTAACTGATAATAATAAATGTTTGGCAGCTCATGTGACAGGACAAGCTGCAATGCAAGGTTGAAAACATATGGTATGGGATCAAATCATAAAAGAAGTTGAAAAATTAAGACCTTATCTTGATTATATAAGAGTTAAAGAAAAAGTAGCCAAAGACACCTTTGAGAGTTGCAGAGCAGTCAGGGAGAATTTAAATAAAAAGCCAAAAGAAACAGCACAGAAGGCAATAACTTTCTTAAACAGTTTAACTGAAGCAGACTTGACAGCAATGAACATAATGAATAGAATTTCAGACATTACATGGGTCAGGAGAATCTTGGGAAAGTATTCACATGTTGAAAATATTGAAGCTAAACTTGGAGATATACGGGAGGAAGTAATAAATTTTAAAAAGCGATTTGAAAAATTAATAAACAAAGGATTCCCTGCTTTTCGGGATGAAAAGAATGAATTGATTCCTCCTAATGAATATAAGACATTGATGTTTGACATAAGAATGGATCACAAAAAGTTTCAGCAGTTGGATCATATGCTTACAGGGAATATTTTAATGGAGAAAATTGAGGAAGACTTTGAAATTTTAAATATGTCGATCTCAACCTGTGAGAATCTTCCTCTTGTTTCTTATGCAGGTCACATTGAAATGCGAGTCTTAGTGAAAGAAATGACCAGTTTTGATTTACACACAGTCGACCAATGGAACTATGTGGACAAATATGGAAGGACAAGATATTCTGTTCATTCATAGATACATTCAGAGTTTTTGCCAAGTGGCAAAAAGATGCTTTTATTTTAAAAATTTGTAATATTGTTTGAAGACAGTTATTTATTGTTTAAAGATAGTTATCTTTCAAGTTAAAACATTTTCAGTTATTAGTTAGAAGAAGCAGTTATGTCAAGCTTCTTCTGAATTTTGTATAAAAGACAATGAGAGTCATTTTTTAAAGGATTGGAAACTCTTTGAGAGACGATTATGTTTCGAAGTCCAATTTTTAAATAGAAGGCAGTACAGTGAAAATACCTATCTTTTGAGACCATAGATTCATGTGTTGATCAGTTTTACAGTCTGTTTTTCCCTTATCTTTATATGTGCATGTTCACTCTCTTCGTTATATCTTCCATTATGTTATTCTTCTATATTTAAATGAATGTTTAAAATAAATCAGGATTCATACTGGTTATGCCTCATTTTATCGCATTTAAATATCCACTATTTCTCCAAAGTTGACAATAGATTCATCCCAGTTAGATGCCTGTTGTTGATGGACTGTCATTGTTTCTTTTTATACCACCTGAAAAAATCTAATTGTCTGTGATATGATTGCTATCTTGCCTCTATGGAAATCTGTTTGGTATAAATATCTTGCTGGCATATTAAATATTTGAAAAGTTGACTCCATGCCCAATGTTTCTTGTTTCCTTTTCAACCAAGAAAATCCTTTTGAGAAATTTTGAGCGTATTTTTATATATCTTTAGCCTTTACATATATCTTGTGAGAGAGCCCTCTCTAGTGGAAAAAATGGCTAATTTTTCTACCTAAAGTTTGGTTTGAAATAGGTTACCTTAGGTGTTATTCTTTTACAACCGGGATAAAATCTAAGTGCTAACATTTTGGCGCCGTTGTCGGGGAACGAAAGCGAAATTTTCCCTAGGAGACACGACAAAGAAAACTCAAATTTCTTGGGGAAGGAAGTTTGAAGTAAGTTGGTTGTAGATATTGCCCTGGTGGCTTCACTTGTGAATTTTTTTTAAAAGTTTTTGAAGATATTCAGAAAAAGACATTGTGGCTACAAGAAGAAATCCCGGTTTACAGTTCTTCTCAGGCGTGGATAATACAGAAAAGCTCCTCAAGACGGATAGAGGAAAAGGAAAGACAAAAGAAGGTATTTCTCAGTTTTCGAATATATTCCCTTCTTTTCAAGAAAATATGTTTGAGGAAGAAAATATTGGTTCAAGTGAAAAGGTTTTGCTTAGAACTAAATCAGATTCTGATTTGAAAGAAACAAAAGTTGACCCAAAAAGTTTGTGGGACTATTCTTTAAAATTTGTTTGGGAAAACTTACAAAAATCTAAAAGGGTTGGATCCAAAATATCCAAGGCCCAAAGAATACCTGTGCAAAGTCATAAACAACAGGTAGTGATTGTTCCACCTTATAATCCACCACCCATGGCTGCCATATTTTCCCCATTGGTTTTACCTATCGTTTTACATGATTTACCTCAAAATTATGGACAGAGGATCGGTACTTTTGATAATGACGGTAATTATACAGCACATCAACATGTTGATAACTTTAGTGATTTCATTGATTTAGAAGAAGTGGATTATGATGATGCAAAAATGAGGTTGTTTGCCCAAAGCTTGCGAGGAAAAGTCAAAAAATGGTTTAGAGCTTTGGCTGCAGGATCAATTGCTAATTATGATGCTTTCACAACTCTTTTTATCGAAAGATGGGAAGACCAAAAAAACACTTCACAAATGTTGATGCAGTATAACAATCTGAAAAAAGGAGGTTTTGAGTCGGTTCAAGAATTCTCTGCCATATTTATGAAATTTTATAACTCTATCCCTACAGATATAAAACCTCCAGTAGGAGCAGCCAAGTTCCATTATGCAGATGCTTTTGAAGGTGATTTTTTATGCACATTAAGAGAAAGAAGATCTACCACTTTGGCAATAATGATGAAAGATGCGGTCGAAGTTGAAGTTGAAGCTAAGCTAAGTTGAAATAGGTTACCTTAGGTGTTATTCTTTTACAATCGAGATAAAATCTAAGTGCTAACAATTACATTTACCAGATTAAAACAAAACCGTAGGATGAAAAGGAGTGGACGGCGAAGATGAACCGGAGCGGGATGCGGGATTGGGTTCATATTTTATTAAAAGTTTATTTAAGAATCCCAAAAGCAAAAACCTGAAAGTGTTGGGTTACATGTTTTGAGATTGCAATAAAACAAAAGCACAAAAGAATTCCCGAAAGCGTCGAGTTGCGGGTTTCGGGAATGGAAATAATCGCAATCGAAATTTATTTTCCTGAAAGTCGAAAGCCGCAATTCTGGGATTCGGGATAAAATTTCTTGAAATTATTTACAAAGAGAAAACCCACAACCCGCAACTGTCAGGTTGCAGGTTTCGGGATGACAAAAATCATAAGTTACAAAATAAAATCCCCCAACCCACAACTGTCGGGTTACGGGTTGCAGGTTTCCTAAACTTCACGACAAACAAACAAACCCCCACAACCCGCAACTGTCAGGTTGTAGGTTTCCCAAATGTCGGGTTTCGGCTTGATGGAAGTAAATGATAAAATACTAAAAAAAAAGCTTCCTGCAAGCCCAAAACACTTAGAAATTTTTAGATCAAAGGAAAACACACAGGACAAAAATATGGGTAAGAGATCTTAGGGATAAAAACCAAAATCTTATGTTTACAAGAAATCTCACCCAACTACCTTTGTGTTTATTAGGAATGGGGTTCCTATGCTTGAACTAAGCATGGGATATGTTGTGGCCACAACAAGCCCTTGCATGGTACCAGCAATATTAGCGTCGAATAAAGTTGGAGAATGGAGGATGTGTACAAACTCCCGAGCCCTCAACAAGATCATGATCAAGTATCGGTTTCCATTGCCGAGAATAGACGACTTGATGGATTGCTTCAGTGGAGAGAAGTACTTCACAAAGATCGATATGAAGAGTGGTTATCACCAGATTTGGGTTAGAGAAGGAGATGTATGGAAGACAACATTCAACAAAAAATGAAGCCTTGTATGAGTGGTTAGTCATGCTACTTGGATTGACTAATGCACCCAATACACTCATGTGGTTGATGAATGAGGTACTGAATCCGTTCTTGGGAATGTTCGTCGTATTGTAACTAGACGACATCGTTATATTTAGCCAAACCAAGACAGAACACTTGGAGGACATTTGACAAGTATTGCAGAAGTTGCAGGAAGAGAAGGTGATGGTGAACCTGCAAAAGTGTTTCTTCATGAAGGAAGAACTAGTGTACTTGGGATTTGTAATCTTGGGTAAAGGGTTAGTGATGGACCCAGAGAAGGTGAAGGAAATATTGGATTGGCTAGAACCAACAAGTACGACTGGAGTGTGGAGTTTCCATGGACTTTCCAGTTTCTATAGGAAGTTGATCCGAGGATTTAGTCAGATATTTGCACCTTCGAAAGAGTGCATGAGGAAAGAAGCGTTTAAGTGGATGGAAGAGTCCCAAAGATATTTCAACAAGTTAAAGGAAAAGGTCACTGAGAGACAAGTGTTAGCACTCCCAAATTTCGACAAATTTTTCCAAGTCAATTGCAACGCGAGTAGAATAGCACTTGGAGTAGTGTTGATCCAGGAGGGTTGATCAATTGCATTCTTTAGCAAGGAATTGGATGATGTGAAGCGAAAATATTCGGTCTATTACTAGGAGTTCTACGATATTGTCCAATAATTGAAAAAATGGAGGCATTATTTGTTTCCCGAGTAATTTGTGTTGTACACATATGACCAAGCACTGACGTACTTTAACACTCAATTGAAGTTGAATCAGCGGCACATGAAGTTGGTCGAATTCTTGGATGGATATACCTTCCTGTTGCGACATAAGTCGGGAAAGTTGAACAAGGTTGCCAATGCATTGATTCAAAGAGTTGCATTACTGAACAAGGAGAAAGTTCTGGAAATAGGAATAGAGTCGGTGAAGGTAGAGTATGCAACCAACGCGTATTTTGAGAAAGAATGGAAGGTGAGTTGAGAACCATGGAGTGTCGATAGAATGCCATACTTGGATTATTTCATCCAATAGGGATACATGTTCAGGGGAAAATAGTTGTGTATTCCTAGAGGATCCATAAGGGAGAACCTAATCCGAGAACTGCACACCGACAGATTAGCAGGTCATTTTGGCATCGACAAGATCAAGGAGTTGGTCGAAGAAAAGTATTATTGGCCAGGAATGATGACAAATGTCGGTAATTGGGTACGATAGTGTTGATTTTTCCAGTTGGAAAAAGAAAGAAATCAGAATACATGGTTATATACACCATTACCAGTACTGATTACCCCATGGGAGCATCTGAGCATGGATTTTGTGCAAGGATTACCAAAGATGCAGCAAGGTAACAACTCAATCTATGTTGTAGTCGACAGATTTTCGAAGATAGCACACTTTATTCTGTGTCGGAAGACAAGTGATGCCACAAACATTGTTGTACTATTCTTCAAGGAGATACTTAGATTGCATGGGTTTCCGAAGAGTATAACATCGGATAGAGAAACCAAGTTTAAGGGTCATTTCTGGAAAACCCTATGGAAGAAACTGGACACAAGGTTGCAGTTTAGCACGACATATCATTTGCAGATAGATGGATAGACCGAGGTGGTGAACAAAAGTTTGGGAAACCTTCTGAGGTATTTGACAGCGGACATACACAAGCAGTCGGAGAATGTGTTTGCACAAGCAGAATTTGCATACAACAATTCTGTGAATCGGTCAACAGATTTGATCCCATTCCATATTGTTCAAGGATGAAGCCCACATGGAGTGGAAGATTTGGTCGAGATATCAACAAAAATTAGGAAAATTTTTGATGCAGAATCATTTGGATAGCATATGAAGGAAGTGCATGAACATTTGCAAAAGTTCATAGAGAAGATTAATGCGGCATACAACTTAAGAGTCGACAGAAAGAGCTGGCTACCTTTTTTCAACAAAGGAGACTTAGTCTATGAACATTTTCTAATGGAGAGATTTCCAACAGGAACATATAACAAGCTAAAGCTAAAGAAGATTAGACCATGTAATATCTTGAAGAAGATTTCAGACATTGCTTATATGTTAGGGCTGCCGAAGGACTTGGGCAATTCACCAACATTCAATTTCCCAGATATATACAAGTTTGAAGAAGGTTCAACCAGCAGCAGCAACACGAAAGTTTTGAACATCGACTACACAATGTAGATTCCCGATCGACGCGACAAGGAGGAAATCGCAGAAGTACTAGAGGAACGCAAAGTTGGGCATACGCGCAACTCGCGAAAGAAAGAATACTTAGTGCAATGGAAGTATGATGAGTTGGAGGAGGTGACATGGATTTCCAAAGAAGAATTCAGGAGACTGACGGAACAATCGAGTTCTTTTTCACCTGGGAATTCTAATGCATGAGCATCGAGGCCTAGGAAGAATAGTCGAAGTTGATAGACATGGGAAGTCGACCAGGGGGTTTTTTGATGACCACTGGTGCAAAAGAATAATAGTTGTAGAAATCCAAGTAGTCAAGCAAAAGCTTTTGAGGTACAGTCAACAGAACGAGAAAGGTCGAGAGTCAACATGTCTAAGGTCGACAAACGGCAAGGTTGAAGTGAAAGAGGTCGAGTGTCTACAGGTTGTCGAACAACAACACCAACATGTTTTGAAAAGGATGCCAAACGTGGAGGAAGGGGTGGAATAGTGAAGCCATAGATGTGAAGGGAATCCGACAAGTAATTTGAAGGATTATGGAAGACAGTATGGTCGAGGTCAATGATGGGACCGACTACCGTAGCAGAGTCCGAGAAGCTCATAAGTCAAGGCGAAGTACTTGGTAGCCATTCGGGGTTGCTACAAAAGTTTTGAGTAGCTGAGAAGGTGTTTGGGATCAGTACATATGTCACCATGGGAAGAGGTTTTTCATCATGTCATGAGGGCGTTAACAACTGCAATTCTGCAAGATCTGGAGGATTTGTTGTGTTAACACCCTAAATGTACCCCAAGGTCGTGAAAGGGCGGAATCAGGGTAACTACTAACCACTTTAAACATATGCTACTGACCAAGGATAGTCTGAGAGGGCTCTCTCTACAAATCTATAAAAGAATGCAAATACTCAAAGTTGTCAGCAATGAACAAACACACCAGCCTTCATTTCTCAAGATAATCATTCAAGCACATTCAGAAGGTCAGATCTCTGTTAGAATGGATTGTTTTTATAAATTGTTAGTTAGAAAACAACATGGATCTTTATTGGGCGATGGAGTCAAATCAAACAAGACATGAATATCATTGACAAATGATTTGCAAATACATTCACACAGGGGCAAGGTAGCCACCAGCTTCCAGTCAAAAAGCTTTTTAGTTGGTGGGTTAGAAGAGAAAAGAACAGTCCATCAATATAAAGCATTGAAACATGAATTCTATAATGACTTTAGCATAAAAAAATTGTGGAATGCTTGGTAAGATCAAAATGGAGCATAAACTTTATGAATTCGATTCAGATACTACACTAAACCAAACATGAATAAAGCATTACAGAATGGATTTACTATGAAAGAAACACAATTCACATGGGAAAAAGAAGGAACATACTACATGACCAATCACACAGGAATCCCTGATAAAATACCTGCTTGGCTCTGTCAATTTTATTCAAAAACAACTCAAAATTGTCTTACATAGAGCAATATACAAGCCTCCAAAAAGTTTTCAACCTTTTACTCATTGATTACACTAAATTTTATAGGTGTATTGAATCTCATGCTCGACTCATTCATATCAAAAAATGGTTACAACAAAATGAAACCTAATGAGGATTTATTTGCCACTATCATTGCCAAACAGAAAATAGGTAGAACTGTCCTAACTACTTTTTACATCCACTAGTACTTTTTTTAAATGACATTTACTTTAAGTAAAAGACAAAAGATAGTGAAGTAACTATTCCAGCTTGTTATTTCCCTTAGCTGCCTCAAAAAATATTACAAATCTCTTTAAAATGAAAATGTTCCTGAATTCTTTGACTTGAAGTAAAAACTAACAACTATTGTGGAGGATGAAGTGAATACTTCATTCTCCCATATTTATCCACGTAACTCCAATGGTCAGCCGTGATGCTCTCGTGCAATACCATTTCCTTCACTAAGACCTTTAGCTCCACATTGTCTTCACTTGACATAATAGGGACTTCCTCATTCAGGTTCCTCAGCAGGTTCATGATCTCAAAGTCTTCTGCCAACTTCTATAATAATATCTTACCTGTAAGAACATGAGTTAGCTTATGGAAATGTTCATGATCCATCCTTATCGTGAACAACAAATTTTTATAATCATTTTGAAGAATTAGCTCATCATCTTCATTCCAAATGGAAGGTAATCGTTTTTGGAAAACCCCTTTAAAACTTTCCTTGACATCAACAACTTGTTCTTTCATTCCTGCATAACGAGCTTTGATACCTTCTAGATGAGTGTACTTTCCCAGTGTCTTTCTCGACCAAGCAATCGTTGAAATTCTATTCTTGATATCCAGTGTACTTGCTTCATATTCTGACAAGCCTCTTAGAAAATATATGGCATTCTAAGGTGTAACCTTCGGCCTTCTGCTTAGATTTTCCCTGTTTGGTGTACAACTTTTCAAAGCTTCCTTTATTGCTTTCTCTCTCGCTCCTATGGATATTAAACAAGGTCTGACATTAGTGCTTGTCTCAATAATATTATCCCAAATTAAATGGTTTCAACCTTGCATTGGGATCTGTCCAATCACCTGGGGAATAAACCTTTGATTAGTTTCCACCAATCCTTTATTTTTAGCCTGCAATCCCTTTACCTCTTCATCCTTCTTCTGATTCTGCTCCTCCAATTCTTGAGCCTTTTATTTCAATTATTTAATTTCCATGTCCTTTATGCTAACCTGTGACATAGCTTGTGAAAGGCTGTCAGCACCACGTTCATCTGCATTCTGACTCACATTTGACTGCCGCATGCCCAAATTGGGCAAGTTACTCTTTAAATCATCAATCTGTTTCTCCAAACTCATCTTATCCCTTTCCCACTATGCCTTCTTCTCAATCAGCTTCAACAACTCTGCTTTGGTTTCACTGACTTCTTTGGCTAAAGCCTCTTTCTCCTGTTCTAACTTTGATTCCTCAAGATCCTGGATTAATTGAGTATTTGGGACTTTCATTCTCTTCTGCAATGTTTGAATTAGATTGTCCTTTTTTGTCAACAATTTCTTGCTAGCTTTGCCCCTGCTATCACTTGATATAAAGCCAGATTGTAATTTCTTGTCTGGCTGCTAGTGGGCTTTATTTTCCATTATCTCTTGTCATAGCTGACTGTCTAGTTTTCTTACAATACCTTCAAACTTTTTAACTCTCAAAACCTCCTGTACAAAATATTCATAGAAATCTTCTCCGATCTGCTTGTGCAACTATATCTTGTCTGGTGCTGGAATCTTTTTCATATTGAATTTCATCTCAGTCAATTTATCTGGGGTAGCTACTGCCAGATTCAAAGTGTCATCTTTGATGTTCCTACTAGTCACCAAAGTGACATCAGACTTCAATAAGTCCCTAACTCTAGGTAACAAATTATAAACAAACTAAGCAGAATTTTGTTTATTCCGACCATACTGCTCAAGCATTTCAACTCTTGACGCGAATTTACTTGTGTCTCCACTTTCTCTAGCTCCCTGAAAATTATACTCCTTTATATGTACATCCAAGATCGAAATTTATCCCTCCTTTCCAACTTCATCATTTATCAAAACTACCAGATCTGGCTGTGCCCCGACCAATTCCTGAGCCTCAACCATAGATATCTTTTCTCCTTCTCTTTCCTCATCATGTTCGTCTATTATTTCCTATAGACTCCTCTTTTCTCCAACTTCCGCAACTTTTGGTACAACATCCACCTCTATTGCTGCCTCTATCAAACTGAGATCTCCTCCCTGTAAGATTGACATTGTCTCCACCTCCTATTCAAACTGCAAAAGATTTCTTCCCCAAAATGACCCTTCCACTTCTATGTGTTCAAAACCCCTAATGTTATTATTTTTCCTCCTTTCAAAAATAATATGATAAGGGTCATATTCCATTGCTATGTCCTTCTTGAATTCCATAACTTCCAACATTTTTTGTACACCTGAAATGGCCTCCTTACTTTCCACAATAAACATACCTATTTCCCAGGGATACTTTAAATAAACTCCCTTTCTGAACTTCAAAAAGTGTTCATCTTCTAAAACCAACTTTTGCCTAACAAACTCCAAAGTAAAAACTCTCAAAGTTAAAAAAAGAAGGTAGTATGTAAGGCTCATGTACAAAACCATACAGCCCGATTACTGTATAATCCTTTAGTAAGAACCAATCTCCTACCACCATCTCCTTCTTCACCTGCATCAAGGTCTTCATCTCAGGTAAGACCCCCGGCAACTCTACTTCAAAAAACAATTTGTACAACTCAGATAAAATAGAATTCATGTAGCTGAACATGTTATCCTCCTAAGTGCCCACATAAACGACCGGTGAAAAATGCAATTCTTCTTGACTACTAACTATGACCGTTTTAATCAGTTGCGCTTGAAACCTTAAACATCTTGTATTGGGAAAAATGGCTAACTCAGAATGAATAGCTTCTGCCACAAATTCTTCAAACCTAAGGCTCGGCAGTGACTCATATTCAACTTCGGGCACACTAACACTTATTCTAAACAACAAACTTAACTGTAACTCTGTCACAAACGTATCAGTATCTAAACCTAAAAATTGGGCAAGTAACGAAAGAACTAACTGGGTGTTATCATTGAAAAGACCGACATCTAAATGGTACACAGTGTCTTCAATCTCAAGGTCAAGTTTTAGGCAAGTGGTAAAAAAGGCTTGCCGACTTTTAGGAGAGATATGATGATATAGGGTTACGATTGACTCCTCATAAAATCCCTCAGACTCGGGGATTTCAAAAGAACTATTTACAATGGACAGGTCTATAGAACAAACAATTTTACTCTTTCGAGCATTCATGATAATCTTCTGGGTTCCCTCATAGTTTGATGCACACTAGGATATGAATTCGGTAAATGGCATGATTTGGTCAAGTAAAAACAAAATAAACAATGACTGAAACACCCTATGTATATCTATGCCTTCAGCACGAAAAAGCTTCAGTCCTCTCTTAATTTTAGTGACAGGAAACTGAATCTCTGTGTTAAATATATTGAACTCTCTGTCTTCTAGAGCACTCCTAACCCTAACTGTGTTAACATTCGTATCTTCTTCCATTTTCCTAGGTGAACACACTTATATTACTGATGAATTTAGTTGGAAGGACCTACCTGTCACTCGGCAGCTCTGAAAATAACCTGTCTATAGCCTTGTTGCCTTCGTCGTCCCCCACTCGTCGAGAATTTTTTGGCTTTGATAGGTCTGCGGAGCAAATGTCAACTTCCACATGCTGATGGTTATATATATAAACCTTTTTTCTTATCCCTAGATTTTATTTTCCAGCTATCCACCTTTCGCGTCCATTGATCTTTAGTGCATTGATATCCACTATTAGATCTGATCCCCACATAACCACTGATTTGACAACTCCTCCTCGCCTGCCATCAAATCATCCCTTTGTGGCCCAATCTACATTGTTCACTCGACACCATGTTTCCACGAAGGTGGTGTCGCGTTCCTCTAAACTAGTTTTCATTACCACCCAACCTCCTTGCAACGAAGCCTGGCTTTGACACCTGTCGGGCGCTTTCGTTCATCGCGACCACCATCTCTCCTATCCATCATGCATCTTCCCGATGCGTCGATCTTTTAGGACGATTGATCTTCCTCTGCTCAGCATCCACAGTGGGGATGAGAAACACATTTAACTCTTCAAACGTTCCCACTAGCGGGACCACATTACCTATCTCCCGCACGTCTTTGCCCGCCATTGCCATTGACTCAGTTCATCTACAGCCCAAACCACTGATCCCACAAAATTCACCTGGTGGATAACCACATCAGACCCGAACCATTAGATCTTGGACCATGAATCTCAGCTGTTGATCCAAGCGGGCCATCTCCTGTCTTAGTGGTGTCACATGCGCCTGTGATGGTTTTACTTACCGCCTTTCCTCCACACGATGTGCTCTCTAACTACCACCTGTATGGCGGTATTCCTCATCACGACCACTCTTATCCCATACACTCAACGCATCTGACCATGCAATGATTAACGAGGGCCTTTGATCATCCATCCACGACCGCTCAACGACGGAACTTGTGCAAAAGTTAACCCTTGTGATACTTAACTATCAGACTATAGCTTCTAGGGTTATTTTGGTCATTCTAATTTGAATTTTAATACTGCACTTTGCCATTTTCTTCAATTTAACATTCCCAAACCCCTTCTTTTCACACCTTAGTGTTGATGTATTTGTAACTTCGGAAGATATTCTTCTGTATATTACATTTGTACTTTATTGTATATCCATTAGAGATGTTACATTCCTCTTTTTGGAAGCCCCATTTGTATTTGGAAGTGTCGTCATGTGTATCGACAAGTGTCACCATTTGTATTGATGGATTATTAGGTCATGTAGTTGGGTTATTAGACTTGTGTAGCAAGTTGGCCCCAGTGGATTATTAGCAGGTCAAGTCAGTGTATAAATCGAGAGGTTGTGTCTCTCATTTATCTCATTCACTAGTCACTAAAGCTCGCATTAGCTATAAGAGAGAGTGGTGCACATGTGGAGGAGGAGGAGCATCTGCTAGGGACATCTTATTGGGTTTGATCCTTGTGATCTTATATTGGGGCTTATTCTATCTCTAAGGAAGTTGTGGGGTTTTTCACCTTCTTGGTTTTCCCCGGTGAAACTCTATGTCTCTTGTGTGATTTATATTGTGTCTATGATTGATATGCTGTAGATATGTTTTACATGTTATTCTCTTATAGATCCTTATGATAATGGAATGAATTTATCGAAAAATTAACGTGGTATCAGAGCTTACCTAACAAGAAGGAACTATGCAGCTGCGGAAGCTAGGGCTTCTTAATATTTGGGTTTCTCTCCATAGATCATCAAAGGTGGGAGGATAGATTGACTCTCCTTGGAAGGGTGCATCTTTCTGTCGAGACAAAATTCAATTCTGAGCACTTTTAGTTTTGGCCCTAAAAATTAGGGTTTCCACAAAAATTGGAATTTTTGGAATCTAAGTCCATGGCTGGAAGCTCCTCAGAAAAATTGAATTTTAGAGCTTTGGATCAAACTTTTGGGTTGGGTGAAGCTCTAGGAAAATCAAACCTTAGTTTGGGTTCCTATGTAATGAAGCCAAAAATTAGTGTTTCTGCAAAAGTTGGAATTTTTGAAATCAATGACCATGGTTGGAAGCTCCATAGAAAAATCAAAGTTTAGTGACCAAGATTGAACTTTTTGGTTGGGTGAAGCTCTGGGAAAATCAAACCCTAATTCATGGTCCTCTGTAGTGAATGTGGAAGTTTCAAAAGCAATTTGGAGGGGTGAAACTTTGCAGTTTTCAAATTCTGAGTATACCAGCTTGATCAACTCATCAAGGCACATCTTTCTATCCTTTTAGAAGTTTGAAATTGAAAGTTTGAATTTTTGGGGTTTCTCTAACAAACCCTAATCCATCTCCATATCCAGATTTATGTTATTCAAGTGTTAAGGCCTAAACCTTTTCTATTTCCATTTGGAGTACTCTTTAAGATGTGTCACCTCACCAAGCATGAGGATAAGCTTGAAGGGGCTGATAACTTCAGAGCATGGAAGTATATGATTGGGTTAATTCTAGAAGAGAATGATTTTGACACCTACATAAGTGAAGGGGTTCCTATCCCAGAGGGAGAAGAGACTAAGGCCTTACAGAAGAGGAACTTGGTCAAGTCTAAGAGGATCATTGTTGATTCTCTAAAAGACCATCTCATACCACATGTGTCATTTTTGAAGAAACCTAAAGAGATGTTTGATTCCTTGACTAAGTTATTTGAAGGAAAGAACATAAATCGGAAGATGAATCTGCGGAAGCATTTGAAAGGGGTAAAGATCCAGAATGGAGAGACCATACAATCTTACTTCTCCATGGTATATCAAATCAAGGAACAACTTGAAGCTATGAATGAAGTAGTGGAGAATCGAGAAATTTTAATGACCACATTGAATGGCCTACCCAGGTCATGGGACTCCTTCATCCAAGGAATCTGTGCAAGAAAGGAATTGATCTATTTCAATAGACTATGGGAGGAATGTTCACAAGGAGAATCTAGGCTTGTGGCCCCAAGAAGAAAAGATGGGGAATGAAGGTCAATCTCTCACAACACATACCAAGAAGAGGACACTTTTCCTTGGATTGTTCTAAGAACAAAAGGAACAACAACAACAACTACTACAAGCAATCTGACAGGTATGACTTACAGGTATGTTTTGAAATTTGTTCATGACTAAGTTTATAATATGATTGTCCTCATGTTATTGTGTTTAGTAACAATATTGTTTAATTTTAGACATGTCTTATCACCCTAGTAAAAGTATGAATGCATGATAAAAGACATTCAATGATTAGGGTTATGACACCTATGATTGTATTATGATTGTACTAATGCACTGTGGTATTGTTCTTGATGTATATGTAACTTCGAAATGTATTTCATTTATGTATTTCATACATATTTAGTGTACCCTTATAAGAGATGTGTTGTTCCTCTATAAGGAAGTCTCGTCATGTGTATTTACAAGTGTCGCAAGTGTGTGTACTTGGCGACAGGTTATTAGACAACCATGTGTGGGGTCAGCCCTGAAATATATATTATATTGTGGATGTACCTAGCTAGACAAATCGGCTCCATAGTGTAACTGGGCAAACAGACTAGTATAAATAGAGATAGGGAGATCTCTATTTTCATCACTCGGAAACTCACACTTCTCTCACTCAGAAAGTGGCGGACTAGTGAGGAGGAGGATCATCTGCTATGAGGAGACTATCTCAGTGTATTTTGGTTGTACTTTGGTTGAGCCATTGCTCTCTCTATCTCTGAGGAAGTTGTGGGGTTTTTCACCTTAGGGTTTTCCCCACGGAAACTCTGTGTTTATTGTCTTTCATGCTTTTGATTCTTGTCATGCTTGTCATGCTTTTTGTGATTGTTATGCAATGATATACTGTATATGATATGCTCTCTGTAAGATCCAAGAGTATTGTTGAATTAATGCTCAAAATTTAACCTGGTATCAGAGCTAATCTAAGAAGAAGACATTTTGCAGTGACAAAAACTTGAGTTTCTTGTTTATTGGGTTTCTCCCCATAGTTTTTGGAAAAGAAGTATAGTAGATTGACTCTACTCATCAAGGAGAATCTATCTATCCAATCAGAATTCAATTATGAGCATTTTCAAATTTGGCCCTAAACATTAGGGTTTCAACAAAAATAGGAATTTCTAAAATCTGAAGACATAGCTGGAAGATCCTTGCAAAAATCGAAGTTTAGAGCTTTGGATTGAGATTTTTGGCTGAGTATATCTCTGGGAAACTCAAACCCTAATTCGGGGCTCTCCCTAGTGAAATCGGGAGGACAAAAAGACAAATCTGAAGGGTAAAGTTTTGTTGATCTCAAATTCTAAATACACTAGGCTGATTAGCTCATCAAGGTGCATCTTTCTATCCTTTCATAAAGTTGAAATTCCCATTTTGAATTTTTAGGGTATTTCCGACAAACCCTAATCCGGGACTAGATCCAGTTTTCAGCATTTCAAGTGGTAAGACCTAAATCTTTTCTATTTCCATTTGAAGTACTCTTTAAGATGTCTCACCACACCAAGCTTGAGGATAAGCTTGAAGGGGCTAATAACTTCCAAGCTTGGAAGTATAGAATTTGGTTAATCCTCGAAGAGAATGAGTTGGACTCATATATAAAAGAAGACATCCCTATTCCAAAGGATGAAGAGGCTAAAGTATTACATAAGAAGAACTTCGTCAAGGCAAAGAGAATCATTGTTGATTCCATCAAAGACCATCTCATACCCCATGTGTCTTCTCTAAAGACACCCAAGGAGATGTTTGACTCTTTGACCAATCTATTTGAAGGGAAGAACATAAATCGGAAGATGACCCTATGGAACCAATTGAAAGGAGTAAAGTTTCAGAATGGAGAAACCATTCAATCTTATTTTTCTAGGGTCTCTCAGATCAAGGAACAACTTGAAGTTGTAGATGAAATGGTGGAGAATGGTGAAATTATTATGACCACTTTGAATGGCCTACCTAGGTCATGGGACTCCTTTATTCAAGGAATCTGTGCAAGAAAGAAATTGATCTCTTTCAGTAAACTGTGGGAGGAATGCTCTCAAGAAGAAGCTAGGCTTGTAGCTCATGAAGAAAAGATGGGAGGTGAGGATCAAGCTCTCGCAGCTCACACCAAAAGAAGCAAGCCCAAGAAGGAGCACTCTCACCACAGGAGATCCTATCACAACCAACAAAAGAATAAGAAGGATAAGAGATGTTTCACATGCAATGAGAAGGGTAACTTTGCTTCAGAATGTCCCAAGAACAAAAGGGATATCATCAACTCCAGCAAGAAGAAGAAGGGCAACAAAAGAAAGTTCCATGATCATGCTGCCAAAGATGATGAACCTCCAAAGAAGAAGGATAGAGCAGAAAGTGATGATAGTGATGATGACTCATCAAGTGAAGAAGAGTATGTTCCAATCTCCGCCGTCACAGGTACTATCTCCCATGGTTGTAATGATTGGTTAATTGAGAGTGGGGCTTCCAAACACATGACTGGGTTTAAGCAATCTTTTGTAAACCTATCTGAACATGAATCACCTCATAAGGTGAAACTTGGGGGTGATTATCAATACCCAATCAAAGGAAGTGGTGAATCCTCCTAGAACCTAGATTCTGGAAAATATTTGAACATGAAAGAAATCCATTATGTACCTGGGCTCAAGAAGAACTTACTCTTCATCTCTGCATTGGATGCAAAAGGTATGAGGGTTGCATTTGTGGATGGCCAAGTCCTAATGTGGCCAAAGGGAAAGACCATAGATGATGTAGTAGTGATTGGAGAGCAAGAGGGAGGTTTGTATAAATTGAAGGAACAACCTGAACATGCCATGGTGCATGAATCCATGGAGCTAAGTGAACTTTGGCATAGAATACTTGCACATATGCACTACAGGGCATTACCAATTGCAGGTAAGGCTATAGAAGGTCTTCCTGAAATCAAGACCAAACATGAAGGTTCTTGCAAAGGATGTGCAAAAGGAAAGAACATTAAGAAGGCATTTCCAAGCAGTGAAAGCAAGGAAAAAGATATCTTGGAAATCATCCACTCAGATGTATGTGGTCCTATGTCATCCAGTTCTCTGAGTGGGTATGTTTACTACGTCTCTTTCATAGATGACTTCTCCAGGAAGACTTGGGTCTACTTCTTGAAGAACAAAGATGAGGTATTTGATAAGTTCAAGGAATTCAAAACCTTGATGAAGAATCAAACTGACAAGAAGATCAAAACATTCAGATCCGACAATGGTGGAGAATTCACCTCAGGTGACTTCAAGAAGCTTTGCAGTGATTCAGGGATTAAGAAAGAGTTGAATGCTCCTTAAAATCCACAACAGAATGGAGTTCCAAAAAGGAAGAACAGAACAATCATGGAAGCAACAAGAGCAATGCTACATGACTAATATCTACCTATGCATCTATGGTCAGAAGCAGCTTGAACAGCTGTATATGTGCAGAACAGAACACCCCATAAGATATTGGACAACAAGACACCAGAAGATCCTTCAGGAAAGAAGGGCATGTTTGTGGGTTACAGTGAAATCTCGAAGGCTTACAGAATATACTTTCAAGGGTTCAAGAAGATTGATGTCAGCAGGGATGTAAAATTTGATGAAAACTCAACATTCATCAAATCAAGGAAGGCACCTATTGAAGTTTATGAAGAACCTACGGAAACTAGATTTCAAGACACTACCATGACTAAAGCAATTCCAGAAGTTGTTCGTGAGTTTGAAGACCCGCAAGAACCTGTAGATCCACCCCATGAGGATAACTCTCACAAGAGGAAACCTACATGGGCTAGAGAGCTCATTCAAGATGCAAAAATATTTGTCATTCAAGAAAAAGAACACATAGCAAAGAAGAGAACCAGATCACATACCAGCTATGTTGCTTTACTCTGTTACATTATGAACAAAGAACCTTCCAGTTATGAAGAAGCAATTGAAAAGAAAGAATGGAAGGATGCCATGGTTGAGGAATACCAATCAATAATGAAAAATGGTGTTTGGGATGTTGTCCCAAGACCTAAAGAGAAGTCTGTTGTGACTTCCAAATGGATCTACAAAATCAAGCATGCTGCAGATGGTAGTGTAGAGAAATACAAGGCAAGATTTGTAGCTCATGGCTTCTCTCAGAAAGAGGGAATAGATTATGAAGAAAATTTTGCTCCTGTAGCTAGGTACACTTCCATCAGAACAGTACTTGCCCTGGAAGCAGCAATGAAATGGAAAATACACCAGATGGATGTCAAGACTACTTTCTTGAATGGTGTAGTTGAATAGGAAGTATATGTGGAGCAACGACTCGGTTTTGAAATACATGACAAGGAGTCATATGTATGCAGATTGAAGAAATCCTTGTTTGGATTGAAGCAAGCTCCCAGAACTTGGTATGGTAGGATGGACAGTTTCCTATCTATTTTGGGCTTTATCAAGAGTAAAGTGTATTCCAACCTTTACTACAAGGTTGAGGGAGGGAATCCTATGATTCTACTCTTGTATGTGGATGACTTATTTGTAACAGGAGATGACAGATTGATTGCAGATACTAAGAGGAAGCTTGCTGCCAAGTTTGATATGAAAGATTTAGGAATGATGCATTATTTTCTAGGTATGGAGGTGTGGTGGAACATAGGTGGGATCTTCCTTGGGCAAGGGAAGTACACAATAGATATCCTGAAGAGATTCGAGATGATGGATTGCAAGGCCATGGCCACACCCATGGCATCGAACCTGAAGCTTCTATGTGAGGCTTCATCTGAGCCAATTGATATCTCTATGTATCGTCAGATGATTGGGTCCTTGATGTACCTGATGAATACGAGACCAGATATTTGCTTTGTTGTGAACACATTGAGTCAATTCCTAACAGATCCGAGGAGTGTCAACCTTGTTGTTGTAAAGCATGTTCTGAGGTACTTCAAGGGTACAGTGGATTATGGGCTCAAGTATGAAGTGAATCAAAAGTTTAACCTGCAGGGTTATGTTGATTTAGATTGGGCAGGCAGTGCTGCAGATAGGAAGAGCACATCTAGGTGTTTGATCCGGATTTTATGAGCAGAAGGAAATGAATACAGATTATTATCAGATGCTTAACACAAAATAACAGAGATACAGTAAAACTGGTTTTCTATTCAATAAGGAAATAAGCTAGAACTGTAAAATGCAGCGAAAAACAAGCTTGCTGGAATGGTGGCGGCTTATCTCTGAGAAGAGATGTGACAGCTACTCTCCTTTCGCAAGAAGATGTTTACAATGAGGCTCTCAAGGCCTTTTACAATAAACAGGAATGTCAAAAACCCTAGACATCCAAAAACCTAACCCTAGGAGATGAAGCGTCGAAAGTCATGTGGGCCCCGTTTGGGTAAGTTAGTACATCAACTTCCCGGGGTCGTAACTTTTGCATACGATCTCCGTTTGGGGCGCTCGGTAGCCCATTGGAAATTTCTATCCGAGATTTACAACTTTCGACTGGGGCCAAATGCATGCCCAAGGAAACCATTTGGCCCCCCCAAATTGCCAAAAAAGGTCGTTTAGGGCCTCAAAATGGCCCTGGAAGTTCAGGACCCGAAAAACTGCTAAAAATAGTACAATACCAAAATTGCCATAAAACTGTTTTAAGCCAGTTGGAAAGGTGGGTGGCCAGCAATATCCACCTGGATCAATCCTCCCTCCTCAAGAAGCAATGGTCTCCATTGCGTTGAGTTCCCCCATCAGATGAGGAAATTTCTGCTGAATTTAGCCTTGGGTGAGCCACTTGCCTTGGTGCAGGAGTTGCCCTGCTTTGACAACTCGATAAAGCTGGATCCTTTGATGTCAAGTGCCCTTGATCTGTGTGTCTGCAATATGATCACTGGATGCTTGTGGTAGGCAGTCAGGGTTGAGCTCTGTTGGTGTCAACTTCTCTGCTATCTCTGAGGTGTCTAATAGTGGTGGGAAATATGGCCGAAGGAGAGCCACGTTGAAGACTGGATGCAGACCTAGGAAGGGGGGAATGTTGAGCTCAAAAGCATTGTCACCCACCGCCTTGGTGATGGTGTACGGCCCATAACGGAGTGGGCAAAGCTTTCGATGGGGCCCTGTAAGGCGTTCTTTCTGCAAATGCAACCAAACTTTGTCGCCCACCTGAAACTTATGTGGCACCCAATGTTGATCATGGCGCTGCTTGTACTTGGCATTAGACTTCTGTAGAATATCATGAACCTGTTGGCGGATATGCTATATCGGTTCAATGAACCGGGTGGCTTTGTCAGCTTCTGCGGATGAGTCGGCCGAGGTGGTCGCAAGGGGAAGTGCAACATCCATGGGGCCCAATGGTTGGAATCCCAACCCCACCTGAAAGGGGCTGTGGTCAGTTGAGCTATGCAAAGCTCGGTTGTAGCTATGTTGGACATAGGGGAGACTCTCATCCCATGTGCAGGGGTGTGTTGAATTGTACATGCGCAGAATATGTACGACCATCCGGTTGACGACCTCCGTTTGTCCATCAGTCTGGGGGTGGAAGGCAGTGGATTTGGTGAGCTTGGTATCCAGCAGTGACCAGAGGGTTGACCAGAATGAGCTGAGGAACCGACTGTCACTGTCTGAGATAATGGTTTGTGGGATCCCAAAATGTACCCATACTCATTCAAAGAAGAGCTTGGCAGTGGCTTCTGCTGTGATGTTCTTCTTGCAAGCGGCTAGAATCACCATCTTGGAAAAGCGATGAACAACCACGAAAACACAGTCGTTTCCCCTCTTGGTGGATGGGAGGCCCGACATGTAGTCAATTGAGATGGATTCCCATGACCTGTCAGGAGTAGGCAGAGGGGTGTATAGGCCCTGTTTCTTAGTGGTTGGTTTGGCAATAGCACAAGCGGTGCAGGACCTGATATACTTGCCGACATCCTATCGAAGTTTCGGCTAGTAGAAATGTTTCTGCAACACTACCACTGTCTTTTCGACGCCAAAGTGTCCTGCCACCCAAATATAATGAGCTTCCCAAATCAGCTTCGCACGCTCGCTTGATGGAACGCAGAGATGGCCCAGATGACACAACAACTCGTCCTGAAGATGGAAATTAGCAACCACTGAGTTGGTGCCCAACATTTGATAGATGGCGGAGAAGTCAGGGTCTGTCTCATAGAGGTGAGGCCATCCGAAGGTCTCGTGGCCACAAGATTCTAGCACCGTGGTAAGTGCCGCGACTGGAGGTCGACTGAGGTAGTCAGCAACTCGGTTGGTACTCCCTGTTTTATATTTGATGTTGAGGTGGAACTACTGTAAATATGTTGACCACTTCTGATGGCGGTCATTCTACAACTTTCCTTGGGTCTGCATGAACTGTAGTGGCTTGTGATTAGTGTGGATGACTGTCTCCTTCCCAAGAATGTAATGTCTCCACTGGCGGCAGGCTTGTACAATGGAGTACATTTCTTTGTCATAGGTAGGGTACTTGCGAACAGCATCTGATAGTGTCTCACTATGATATGCCACGGGGTGGTCGTGTTGAGTGAGAATAGCACCCACAGCATAATCTGAAGCATCTGTCTCGATCTCAAAGGGATGTTGCAGGTTCGGTAATGAGAGTACCGACGATGAGCACAAACGCTTCTTCAAGTCATCGAAGGCTTGTTGTTGGGACAAGCCCCACACAAATTTTTCCTTACCACCACCCCTAGTCACTTAGCTGAGGGCCCATGCGATATGAGACAATCCCAGCACGATCCGGCGATAGAAATTGGTGAGGCCCAAGAAGCTCCGAAGTTCAATGAGTGTGGTTGGGGCTGGCCAGTCACAGATGACCTGGATCTTGGCAGGATCCACATGCAAACCATGTCGATCAATGATGTAGCCTAAGTAATGGACACTGTCCATGCCGAAGGAGCATTTTTCCAAGTTTTCATATAGTTTGTGCTTCCGCAGGGTGTGCAGAACCTACTGAATATGCTGCAAGTGTTCCTCCCAAGTCTTGTTATAGATGAGGATGTCATCCAGATACACCACTACAAAATTGTTGGTGAAAGGTCGTAGGATATCGTCCATGATCCTCATAAAAATTGCTGGAGCATTTGTCAAACCAAAAGGCATGACCAGCCATTCAAAAAGACCTTCTTTTGACTTGAAGGCAGTCTTCCATACATTTGTCTGTTCTATTGGGACCTGGTGGTAGCTCGACTTCAGATCAATCTTACTGAAGTATTTGGCCCCCGTGAGCTGATCAAGGAGGTCGTCGATTCAAGGAATCGGGTACTGGTTACGGACTGTGATTTTATTCAAGGCCCGGTAATCAATGCAGAGTCACCAAGTCCCATCTTTCTTCTACACCAGCACGATTGGGCTCCCACAAGGTGATGAACTGGGATGGATGTGCCCCTTGTGGAGCAATTCTTGGATCTGCCTCTTGATCTCCTCGTTTTCCAACAGAGAGCGGCGATAGACTAGCCCATTGGGTAGCGGTGCGCCTGGGGTCATATCGATGGGATGCTTGACCTGGCAGTGCAGAGGTACCCTGGTCGGAGAGGAGAAGATATCTGAGTATCCTTCCACCACCTTATCCACTTGCTTCTGTTGTGTGGATAGATCGGTCGCGGAGGCCTGGGATGTGGCTGTGATCTTTCTTTCACTCTGAGAGTGAATCACGAAGAAGACAAATTTCCCGGTCTGAGAGATGACCTTCCTGCATTGCTTGGCAGAGATCAAGGAAATAGTACTAGGAGGGATTGCCTCGGGTATCCTGTACAATTTCCTGTTCAAAGAAATAATAACACTACGAGGCCTAGACTCATATACAGCATGACGTTTCCATAAATAAGGTTGGCCCAAAAGAACATCTGAAACTTTGAGAGGAGCAACATCACACATTACCTCATCCTTGAAGGGCTTGATTCCGTATGGCAGTCGGCATTGTTGGTTGACGCAGAGATCGCTTCCTTTGCGGAGCCATCCAATGGTGTAGGGTTGTGGGTGCGGCGTTGTCGGCAGGGCCAGGCGCTTGATGACCTCTGCTGAGATGAGATTCTTCTGGCTACCGCTATCAACGATGAAATGCAGCGGGGTGCCTTTTACCCACATCTATGAATGGAAGAGGCATTCTCCTTCTTCTGGCTCATCTGGTTCATCAGGCTGGAGCTTGGTGGTGGCAACAGTGGCACTGGGTTCCACGTCAATGATCCGTCTTCCCCTTTCTGGTTCGGACTCAGAGTCAGAACCCGCATCTGATTCAGATGCTTTCACTTTGGCCACCAGTGACTGCTTTGAGCGGCAATCAGCAGTGTTATGCCAAGGGCTCTTATGGAAGTTGCACCACTTCCCGGTATCTTTCTTTGTTTTTTCGGTGTCCATCTTTGCTTGCGGCTTGGACTGGTTCTCCTGATGCTGTCCATCTTTGCTCTGTCCTTTATTCTGTGGGTTGGGGCTGTCCTTTCCTGTCTTTTGCTGTCAAGGGTTCCCAAACCCAAATTGTCGTGTCTTTTGTTTGAGCTTCTGCTCGATTTTGATAGCATATCGGTAGGCCGCGCCCAAGGAAGAGATGTCCAAAAATTCCATTTCGGTCTGGATGTATCTATGCAAACCACCGCGATACTTGATCACTAGATGTCACTTTGAATCTTTGATACCCAGCTTGGTGCGCAAGGTATGGAAGATATTTGTGAACTCTAGCACTGCTTGGTCTCTTTCTTGTCGCAGTGTGGTCCATTTGGTATACAAATCATCATAACTTCCAACAGGGTAGTATTGTTCCTTAATAGCATCCCTGAAGGATTCCCAGGTGGTCGTGACTGAAAATAATGAGCCTTCTTTTCTGTCCTTTTGCTCGCAGAATGTTTCCCACCAATCTTTGACATGGGGAACGGCTTTGAGGAGCGCAAAAGTAATCCTTTCTTTATTCGAAAAGTTATGGACAGAAAAATACCCTTATAGTAGATTCAACCACTTATCTACAACATCTGCGTCTATCTGTCCTTCAAATATAGGGATATCAAAGTTGATTTGTACCTTGAAGGGGACGGCGCCTCCGCTCGAGGAAGATGCGTCGCTTGTTGGTAATCGCCGAAGGATTTGCGCGAAATTATCCATCATCTCATTCCTCTACTGCGTGAGGGATTCCTCAAGCAACATTTTGATACGATCTCCTGTCCCGTCATCTTTCTTTTCTCCTGCAATGAGAGGTCACTTGGGCATACGAGAGCTTTTGTCCTCAAGAGAAACAAGCTCGAGACCCAATTCTTTGTACCCTGACCTTGTTGGGGACATGCATTAAGACGACAAGGAGCAGACCGCTCTGATACCACTAATCTGGATTTTATGAGCAGAATGAAATGAATACAGATTATTATCAGATGCTTAACACAAAATAACAGAGATACAGTAAAACTGGTTTTCTATTCAATAAGGAAATAAGCTAGAACTGTAAAATGCAGCAGAAAACAAGCTTGCTAAAATGGTGGCGGCTTATCTCTGAGAAGAGATGTGACGGCTGCTCTCCTTTCTCAAGAAGATGGTTACAATGAGGCTCTTAAGGCCTTTTACAATAAACAGGAATGTCAAAAACCCTAGACATCCAAAAACCTAACCCTAGGAGATGAACCGCCGAAAGTCATGTGGGCCCCGTTTGGGTAAGTTAGTACATCAACTTCCCGGGGTTGTAACTTTTGCATACGATATCCATTTGGGGCGCTTGGTAGCCCGTTGGAAAGGTCTATCTGAGATTGACAACTTTCGATTAGCACCAAATGTATGTTGAAGGCAACCATTTGGCCCCCCCAAATTGCCAAAAAAGGTTGTTTAGGGCCTCAAAATGGCCCCGGAAGTTCAGGACCTGAAAAACTGCTAAAAATAGTACAATACCAAAATTGCCATAAAACTGTTTTGAGCCAATTGGAAAGGTGGGTGGCCACTAATATCCACCTGGATCAGTGTTGCTTCAGTATGGGATCAGGTTTGATCTCTTGGTTTAGTAGGAAGCAGTCCTGCGTAGCACTGAGTACAGCTGAGGCAGAGTATGTTGCAGCCTGTTAAGCTAGTTGTGAGGTAGTATGGCTACGAAAGCTACTGTTTTAGTTATTTGATCTCCCGTTGGATGCTACTGGTATCCTTTCTGATAACCAGAGTTGTGTGAAGCTGTCTGAGAACCCAGTTTTTTATGACAGGTCAAAGCACATAGAGATCAAATATCACTATATCAGGGATATGATGCAGAGAGGAGCTATGAAGCTCCTGTATGTTGCAATGGATGAGCAGATTGCATATGTACTGACGAAGCCACTAGCTAGAGTGAAATTCGAATACTTCAGGGAGAGGATTGGTGTTCTTCAGATCAACGACACTTCGAGGATGAAGTGATGGACACATTTGTTGAAGCCATTCCAAGCATGTTGGAAGGAGGATCCTTCACATGGCTATGGATGTAAGCACTGGACGATGAGCATTAGGATGATGTTCTAGTTTCTGCTTTGTATGATCAGTTGGAACATTTATATGTATATGTAGGTACGCATCATGTTGGATGTTGGATATGATCAATTGGATCATTTATATGTATATACGCATCATGTTGGATGTTGGATATGATTGGTTGGATCATTTGTATGTATTTTGTATATGCATCATGTTGGATGCTTGGACCATGTATCTATATATGTATCAGGTGGATACATTGTATGATCAGGTAGATCATGTATGTTTATGGATACATTTTGTGGATCATGTATCTATGTATCAGGTGGATACACTGTGTATGGTGATATGTATCAAGTAGATACTTGGTATGCATCAGGTGGATGCATTGTATGATTAGGATGATCGTGGATGACAAGCTTCTCCAGATGACATGCATCAAGACAATGAAGTGACGATGATTAGTATGATCATGTGTACATCAGGATGATTTACGGTGAGTATCAGGATGATACTTTGTGTCCGTGGATCAGGTTGTGCAGATGAGCATGTCTAGGAGATCCTATAGGTTGGAGTTGTGTACCCGTAACAGCCTGGGATGCTCTTTTGATACATTGCTCTGGGAGGACATGTAATTTGTGCCCTGGGAGATATTCAGGTCGGAGTTGTGTACCCGTAACATGCTGAGATGCTATTGCGAGGTTTTGTCCTATGGCATGTAATTTGCTCCTGGGAGATCTGGATTGGATGAAAAAGGCCTAAGATGCTTCAGCTAGGTTTTTCCATGACCACATGTAATTTGATCCTGGGAGATCTGGACAGGATGAAAAAGGCCTCAGATGCTTTAGCCAGGTTTTGTGGTGGACCACATGTAATGTGCTCCTAGGAGTTTTGACAGGTAGAGCTGTGTTCTCGTAACAGCCTGGGATGCTTCAGCAAGGTTTTGTGGTGAGATCACATGTAATGTGCTCCTGGGAGATCCGACAGGTAGAGCTGTGTGCTCGTAATAGCTTGGGATGCTTCAGCCATGTTTTGTGATGGGTCACATGTAATGTGCTCCTGGGATATCCAACAGGTAGGGCTGTGTGCTAGTAACAGCCTGGGATGCTACCACCAGGTTTTGTGACGCACGTAATAAGTCCTGAGGATTCCACAGTATGGCCAGTGATGATGAAGACCTACAGGTGGTCAGCCTACATCCAGTATTAAAAAGGACTGGCTCTATAGAACTTCCTATGATGAGTAGATTCAGAGATTGGTTGAGATAGCAGCAGCAGTGACGATGATGATGACGATGATCCCAAGAAGAAGACTTGTCTATCAAAACTGTGTCGAGAAATACCTTCCTAGTTAAAAGCGAGTGTTAATGTATATGTAACTTTGGAATGTATTTCATTTATGTATTTCATATATATTTATTGTACCCTTATAAGAGATGTGTTATTCCTCTATAAGGAAGTGTCATCATGTGTATTGACAAGTGTCACAAGTTTGTGTACTTGTCGATAGGTTATTAGACCACCATGTGTGGGGTCGGCCCTGAAATATATATTATATTGTGGATGTACCTAGCTAGACAAGTCAGCCCCATAGTGTAATTGGGCAAACAGACTAGTATAAATAGAGATCGGGAGATCTCTATTTTCATCACTCGGGAACTCACACTTTTCTCACTCAGAAAGTGGTGCACTAGTGAGGAGGAGGATCATCTACTACTAGGAGACTATATCAGTGTATTTTGGTTGTACTTTGGTTGAGCCATTGCTCTCTCTATCTCTGAGGAAGTTGTGGGGTTTTTCACCTTAGGGTTTTCCCCATGGAAACTCCGTGTCTCTTGTATCTCATGCTTTTGATTCTTGTGATGCTTGTGATGCTTATTGTGATTGTTATGCATTGATAGATTGATATACTATATATATTATTCTCTCAGTAAATATCCAAGAGTATTGTTGAATTAATGCTCAAAATTTAACAATTGTATGAGGCGAATGTTATCTGCTAACATGAAAGGTACAAATCAAGTTCTAGATCAAGACCATGGTGACATGAAGACAAAGATTCATCCATATTGATGGATCACATAGAGGTATGTATAATTTGGTTCTACAATGGTTAACTTATGAGTTATGCAGGTCATTGAAGAGAACAAGAAAACATTGCTAGACATAACTAAGCAAATATGATGACCAGGTATGTTTTTCCTATATCAAGTTAGAATCCTACCCTATGTTAGGATCTTATACTTTTGTATACGATTATTCGTGAAGTTAGAAAATTAAGTAATCAAGGGTTTATGCATATTATGTCTCTTACCTTGACTAATTATATGACTAACAAGAAGAGTCCTATGGTTAAATAAGAATATGCATGGGTAAAAGAAGTCTTCCCTGAAACCTTGAATACTAATGCTTATTATATGTGTTTGAAATGTTCATGTCTATACATGTTTAAGATTTTTTTTTTTTTACATTATACTAATGAATGTATGATTATGTATGAGATCTTGAGGATGGCACAATCATGACACTAGTGCACAATTAAGCATGCATAGTGGTCCAAAATGAATATAAGTTCAAATACAGGTAATCCAGGAAGCAAATATCAAGAGGGAGCACACTCCAGTAGTTCCTGCAAGGAAGCAAATATTGAGAGGGTGTCCACCCAATAAACAAACAAAGATAAGTATTTGAATTATCATTATTTAAATAATATTGTTCAATGATGTATATGCTTATGTTCCTAGACTTAGGTTGTGTATTTTGCATAATAATTGCATTAATAAATAGTATACTACTAATATGCATGTGATGGGTAAGTGGCCTATGGCACTATACAACATTCCATTGCTACTTATCTAGAATGAAACCTCTTTGCTGACATATTCGGAGTTGTGCACACTCTTAACAATGTTCTGGTAGAGATCGGAAGGCATCTAGAAAGTTATGGATATGGATAAATGTTGTATTAAAACGTTGGCTAAGATAATTGCATGACTGTGTGACATATTTCTTTATGTGTAAGAATTTGTTATGAAAACTATGAGATGTTTCTAATCATGCAATTTAACCTGTTTTGCAGGAAAGATCATGTACAATCACATAAAAAAGAAGGACTACAACATTTGATCAAGCAATGAAGTTTAAAGAAATCTATCTATTGAAGATATTGAAGAATATGAAGTTCCCGGGATTTGGGATGCAGTAATGGAAGAATTCCATGATCGAGGAATATCAGTCGATCATGAAGAATGATGTTTGGGATGTAGTCCCAAGACCAGGAGGGAAGTATGTTGTGACTTCCGAGTGGATCTATAAGATAAAGCATACTGCAGATGGCAGCATAGAGAAATACAAGGTGAGGTTTGTCACTCGTGGCTTCTCCCAGAAAGAGGGATAGATTATGAAGAGACTTTTGTACATGTATCCAGATACACTTCCATCAGATCAGTACTTTCTCTAGCTATAGTGATGAAGTGGAAGATACACCAGATAGATGTCAAGACAACTTTCTTGAATGGTGTAGTCGAAGAGGAAGTGTATGTGGAGCAGCCACTCGGTTTTGAGACACATGACAAGAAGTCATATTTTTTCATATTGAAGAAAGCCTTGTATGGCTTGAAGCAAGATCCTAGGACTTGGTATGGTAGGATAGACAGCTTTCTATCAAATTTGAGCTTTACCAAGAGTAAAGAAGATTCCAACCTTTACTACAAGGTTTAGGAAGGCAATCCAACGATACTACTATTGTATGTGGATGACCTGTTTGATACAGGTTAGGATAGATTGATTTTCAACACAAAGAGGAAGCTTGCTTCTGAGTTCAAGATGAAGGACATGGGAACGATGCATTACTTTCTAGGCATGGAGGTGTGGCAGAGTGTAGATGGAATCTTCCTCAGATAAGGGAAGTATGCACAAGAGATCCTAAATAGGTTTGGGATGATGGACTGTAAGGCCATGGCCATACCTATGGCATCGATCCTGAAGCTTCTATGTGATGCTTCATCTGAGCCTGTTGATGTCACGATGTATCGTTAGATGATTGGGTCCTTGATGTACCTGATGAATACGAGACCGGATATTTTCTTTGCGGTGAACACATTGAGCTAGTTCCTAATGGATTTGAGAGGTGTTAACCTAGTTGTTGTAGAGCCTATTCTGAGATACCTGAAGGGTACAGTTGATTATGGGCTCACGTATGATGCAAATCAAAAGTTTAACCTGCAGGGTTATGTTGATTCAGATTAGGTAGGCAATGTTGCAGATAGGAAGAGCACTTCTGGGTGCTACTTCAGTATGGGATCAGGTGTGCTCTCTTGGTTTAGCAGGAAGTATTCTTGCGTAGCAGTGAGTACAACCGAAGCAGAGTATGTTGCAGCTTGTTTGGCTAGCTGTGAGGCAGTATGGTTGAGGAAGCTACTGTGTGATTTATTTGATCTCCCGTTGGATGCTAATGGTATCTTTTGTGACAACCAGAGTTGTGTGAAGCTATCCAAGAACCCGGTGTTCCATGACAGGTCGAAGCACATTGAGATCAAATATCACTATATCAGGGATATGGTGCAGAGAGGAGCAGTGAAGCTCCTGTATGTTGTGACGAATGAGCAAGCTGCAGATCTATTGACGAAACCACTAGCTAGAGTGAAGTTTGAGTACTTTAGCCAGAGTGAAGTTTGAGTACTTCAGAGAGAGGCTTGATGTTCTTCAGATTGAGGATACTTCGAGGAAGAAGTGATGGGACACATTTGCAGGAGCCATTCCAAGCATGGTGAAAGGAGGATCCTTCCCATGGCTATGGATATAATGTTGTGTATTAAGCATAGGGATGATGCTCTAGTTACTGCTTTGTATATGCATCAGTTGGATGCTTTGATCATGCGGATACATTGTATGATCAGGTGGATCATGTATTTATGTATGTATCAGGTGGATACATTGTATGATCAATTAAATCATGTATGATGATATGTATCAGGTGGATATATTGTATGATCAAGTAGATCATGTATGATGAAATGTATCAGGTGGATACATTGTATGATCAGGTAGATCTTGTATGATGATATGTATTAGGTAGATACATTGAATGATCAGGTAGATCATGTATGATGATATGTATCAGGTGGATACATTGGATGATCAGGATGATCATGTGTGATGAGTTCTGAAGACACAGATGCACATAGGATTTTTGGACATGGTTGTAGATGTGTTCTCCCATGGTCGTGATGTAATTGCTAGGCTTTTTCGACATGGTGGTAGATGTGTCCTCCAATGGTCGTGATGTAATTACTGAAGCCATTCTCACATGGTGGTAGATGTCTTCTCCGATGGTGCAAATGGAAGGGCTGCATCCATTCTCACATGGTGGTAGATGTGTTCTCCCATTCTCACATGGTGGTAGATTTGTTCTCCCACGGTACAGAAGTAAGGGCTGGGGCCATTCGATCATGGTTGTAGATGTGTTCTCCCATGGCTATGATATACGTGTTGGGCCATTCGAGCATGGTTGTAGATGTGTTCTCCCATGGTTGCGATATAAGTGATGTTCCATTCTTGCATGGTTGAAGTGTGTCTTCCCATGGTGTAGATATAAGTGTTGAGCCTTTCACAGATGGTTGAAGTGTGTCTTCCCATGGCGGTGAATGTAAGTGTTGTGTGATGTGCATCTGGGTTGTGCTTTGTGAACAATGTTATGATCAGTATGATCATGAGTATCAGGATGATAATCTATGGCTATGGACAGGTTGTGTAGTGGCATGTAAAAGGGTCCTGGGAGATCCGATAGGTTGAGCTGTGTGCTCGTAAAAGTCCTGGGATTCTCTTTCGAGGTTTTGTTGACTCACATAATCAATCCTAAGGATTCCACAGTATGGCCAGTGATGATGAAGACCTATAGGTGGTGGGCCTACATCCAGCATGAAAAAGGATTCTCTCTATAGAGCTTCCTATGACGAGAAGAATTCAGAGATATCCCAGTGATTGAGATGTCGAGTACAATAGCAATGATGATGATGATGCTCTGTGATCCAGTGATGATGATCCAGCTCCAGAATTGAAGACTTGTGCCAGTATGAATTGATGACCTTGTTAGAAAAACAGGATCGCAGAGCAATAACAATAAACAAAAATGCAAATATAATCACACATACACATTACAAGAGAGACACAGATATATCGTGGTTCACCCAACTTGGGCTACGTCCACACTGAATTTTCCAGTCCTTACTATTATTACTGTCCAGCAAGGTGAAGGGATACAACCTACAACACAACCGTTGCACTTCCTCTTCTCTGTTTCACAGTCTCTCTCCTGATCTCAGAGATCTTTACAATGCATAAAAAACTAATACATCATCATCCCTAGCCGTATTACAATGTCTTTATTTTATAATGGAAATACAATGGGAAAATACCACGGGATACCCAAAACCATGGGCCCATAAAATAGCTAGCGAAAACAGCCCCAAAATTTTTCTTTGGGGGTGTTGCCCCTGAACCCCCATTTCTCGGGGGCGATGCCCCCCCACACCCCACACTAGGGTGACTGTACAGTCCACCTACATATCATATAAAACTGGGGTACAAACACAGCTAATACAATATCATCTATGGGACTAGAAGATCTGGCTCCACAACCAACAAACCTGTGACAAAAGAATACCTTTCTAGTTAAGAGGGAGTGTTGATGTATTTGTAACTTCAAAAGATATTCTTATGTGTATTACATTTGTACTTTATTGTAAATCCATTAGAGATGTTACATTCCTCTATTTGGAAGTGTCTTCATGTGTATCGAAAAGTGTCGTCATTTGTATTGATGGGTTATTAGACCACTAGTGTGGCGTTGGCCCTGATTAGGTCATGTAGTTGGGTTATTAGATTTGAGTAGCAAGTCGGACACAGTGGAATATTGGCAGGTCAAGTCAGTGTATAAATAGAGAGGTTGTGTCTCTCATTTATCTCATTCACTAATCACTAAAGCTCGCATTAGCTAAGAGAGAGAGTAGCGCACATGTGGAGGAGGAAGAGCATCTGCTAGAGACATGTTATTGGGTTTGATCCTTGTGATCTTGTATTGGGGCTTATTCTATCTTTGAGGAAGTTGCGGGGTTTTTCATCTTCTTGCTTTTCCCAGTGAAACTCTATATCTCTTGTGCGATTGCTATTGTGTCTATGATTTATATGCTATAGATATGTTGTACATGTTATTCTCTTAGATACCCTTATGATAATGGAATGAAATTATAAAAAAATTAAAACTTAGCACCTAGCTATGATGAATAAGGAAAATGTTAGTCTTTCTCCATGGAATTTTTTGATATTTTCATCCACCATACCTTATTACTCATGCTGTGAAAAACAAGGTGCTAACAATTGGCTCCAACTGGGGATGCTACCCTCCATGCGAGGTAGCAAGTAAACTTCGGCAGACCGGTGCCTGATCCATTGGGCGGCTCCTATGACAAAATCTCGTATGCCAGATAGAAACCCTATTTTTATTCTATTCGGACCCTTTTTGAACATACGGACATCATAAAAATGACGGTGACCTCTTGCAACTAGTAAGGCCTTCACTTCGGATTTCAGCTCCTTTGGTACGCCATCAATCCTTTATTTTTAACTCTAAAACACTACACACACATATATACAAGATATGGTATAGAGGTCTTCCTGCTGCTTCTCAGGATAGGTAATGCTTCAAAAAACTTCCATTAACTGGTCCTCCCGTCCATGGAGACCCATCTTGGTGCTCCAAGATGAAAGAGTTTACCCCTCGGTTTGCTGCAATAAAATAAGGCCCCATCCACATGTGGTCAAATTTCCCATGTTTATCCTCCCTAGGAGCATCCCATTTCAAGACCAAATCATTAACCTGAAATTGATCCTCCTTGGTTTTTCTATCAAAAGTGCATTTTCCTTTCTCTTGGTGCCCTTGCACCTTGTCATAATCCCTATTTCTCAACTCGTCTAGCTCAATTATTTGATTCACCCTCATCTGCATGTGATTTGGCTCTTATACTATTCCATGCAGTGGACTCATGACTGGTAACCCTAGGGATGCTGGAAACACCACCTTAGCTCGATATACCAATTGAAAATGTGACATCCCAATGGCTCTCTTTGTGCTGATTCTATCAGCTCACAGAGCATATTTCAGCTTGGTGTGCCAAGCCCTCTTATTCTCCTCCAATAACTTCTTGATGAACCTTACTAGGCTTTTGTTAGAGGACTCTGCCAATCCGTTCTCCTGAGGGTAGTATGTTGTGGAATGTTTCATACTGATATGGTACTTGTGACATAAGTTTATCATTTTTTAGAATTAAATGTTGGGGCATTGCGAGTAACTCTCCTCTTGGGACAACCAAATCTAGACAGGATGTTATCTTCCAGAAAATCCATGATGAAACCTTCAGTCACATTGCTAGTGGGAATGGCTTCAATCCATTTAGTAAAATAATTAGTAGCTGTCAAGATCCATCTATGCTGGCCAGAGGAGTTAGGATTTATTTCTACCATAAAATCCATCCCCCATTGTTGGAAAGGTGCCTCCACTATGATTGGATGCAGCGGAAATTAAACAACTTTCCTCTTGGCTTCAAAGATCTGGCATTGGTGACAATTGACAGTCTCCTTATAAACATCAGTAAACATAATAGGCCAGTAAAATGCTGCCCTCAAGATTTTATTGATGGTCACTTTCCAAGAATGATGCCCACCATAATCCCCTCGGTGGAATTCCTTCTTTGTATGTTGGGCTTCATCCTCTAACAATAAATTCAACAACACACCTCCTCGATCCTTCCAATACAAGAACTGATTCATAATACAATACTTGGCGGCTTTCAGCTTCACAAACCTAGCTCTAGATTTGTTCAACCCTGTAGGAGCTTGCAAATTTTGCAATGTGTAAACAATGTCAGCATACCAAGGGGATGCATAGAATTCTGGTCTTACTTGCATTCTTGTGTCCTCTTGAATCGGGTAGTCTTCTAGAAAATTCAGCTGCAAAGAGTCACAGTTAGCTTTAGCCATCAACTTTGCCAAACCCTGCCCCTTTATTAGCTTGGTGGGTTTTATTTCCAGGTCATACTCCAGTAGTATAGCAATCCACTTGGCCCTTCTTCCCTCGGTATCTTCATGGGTGAGGATACTCTTTATGGCGTTATCTGGGACATGGGAAACAATGTGAGAATGTAGGATGTAGACCCTGAAATATTTTAGTGACTTTATCAGGGCATATGCTTGTTTTCCCATAATATCGTCCTTCAGCTCTCCATCTCTCAGCACACTACTAAAAAATGGAATTGGTTGCTTAGCATTTTGGGCATTCTTTTGTAACAACACTCCTGCTATAGTATGTTCATATGCATAAGAAAAAATTAGGAAATCTTTGGAAAAATTGGGGCTTGCTAATACAGGAGCCTCAGTGATAGCTTTCTTAATGCCTTTGAATGAATCCATGGCTTCCTCAGTCCATTTTATTTGATTCTCTTTTTTCAACATGTTAGTGATGATTCTCATTATTTATGCAAAACTTGGGATAAACCTCCTCCTGAAACCCACCTTCCAAATGAAGGACTACACTTCTTTCTTACTCCTTGGCTCTCCAACCTTCTGAATAGCACTAACCCTCTCACAGTCAATCCTGATACCCTCTTTAGAAATGATATTCCCCGGGAGCTTGGCTTCCTCTAATGCAAAATGAGACTTTCTGGGGTTGAGAGAAATACCATACTTCCTGCACTTGAGGAAAACCCTTTCGAAATGTTTTAGGTGTTCTTCGTTAGACTTGGAATATACTGTTATATCATCCATGTACACCACTACAAACTTGTCCTTTTCTTTAGCAAATGCTATGTCCATGGCACATTGGAATGTGGCTCCTGCATTCATTAGCCCAAATGGCATCTTTGCATACATGAAGGTGCCCCAAGGCATGGTGAAAGCAGTCTTCTCTTCATCTTCTGGGCATACCTTGATCTGATTATATCCTAAAAAACCATCCATGGTAGAGATCCTTTTTGCCCCTACTACCTTCTGTAAGATATGTGTTAACTCCCAAAAAGTGCTCACTAGCTCATTTCCTTATTCACATGACCCATTTGTCCACTTTTCCACCATTTGAGCCTCTAAAGCCATCAAAAGGTCACCAAAAGACCATAATACACCCCTTTTTCCCCTCAAAATGAATATTTTTCCTCAAGAAGCATAAAAAACCCTCAAAAAGATGCCAGAACTCCCAAGAATATTAAAAAGGGAATAAAAATATTCAAAATATTCAAAAAAGGAAAAAGGAGGGAAAAGGTACCTAAACCATGTCGGTCAATACCATTGGTTTCCTCAAAACCATAATGGTATTCCCCACCACCAAAAACTATAAAAAGGTGGTAGGTGCTCCTCACTTTCCATCCATCCATCATCCTATCCTCACGCGGTCAAAATCTCTCATGCTTTTGGCCATTTTCAACATCTTGGAGAAGAGACCTTTGGAGCTTGGAGCTACTCACTTTTGGCTTCATATTCTACCACATTGTTCGTACATTCAAAAGTTAACTTGTATGACAGGAATTTAAATTCTAGATCAGGAGGGATGATCCAGACTACTGCTCTCACCCCATTCTTGCTAAAAAATCCATCGAAATACATCTTCCACAAGCCTTCTTAATTTTTCTTCTTTTCTTCAGCCTCGTACCATGCTGCAAAATCCTTAAAATCCACCACTTCCAAGTGTATAGGGACCTTGGGATCAACTCTAGGTCCATCATTGAAAAATATAGATGATCCCAAATCAGTATCAACAGAATAGATGGGATGGTTTTCTGGCTTGTTTGGACTATTGACCATATAAGCCAATCTTTTCTCCCTGTACAACCTCCTCTTTCCTCTGAATAGAGGGATGGTGGCATAAGATAGATCTAGTTGCATGTTCCCTCTTAGCTTTGATGCCCAAGATCTGGACAACAGCATGCCAAATTTTGCAGGGATGTCAGCCACCATTATGTCCATCACAATGCTTTTAGCTAGGAGCTGGGTCAATGTAACCACCATATCTTTTATCAACCCCAAGCATTTGACCTTCCCAGAATCAAAAGAGTAGAGATCTTTATAAGGCCTAGTAATTTCCAAACCTAGCTCTTCCACCACTGATTTTGGAATTAAATTGTGAGAGGCACCAGAGTCTATCAATGCATTGTGTAAATTCATGTCATGAGTATTACAATCAAATAGAAAGGGGGAACATTCCCATTGTTTTCTTCTTCAATCTTGGGCCCAAAAATGATTGTAGGAGTATCATCCATTACCTCTAGGATATCTTGATGGCCATCACCCTAACCACTGACCATTTTTGTGATCTGTTCCCTATATTCATTGTTTCTCAGCAGCTCATCAAAAGGGATGGATATCTTTAGATTTGATAGCTCGGTCTTCAGACTAAAAGATGAGACTGGTTTTCCCGCATCTGCAGGCTCCGACTATCTTGCCTCCTTGGGCTGCTTCTTTTTTATTTTTGAATCCTTGCATGTAGTGGCTCCCTGCTGCTATTCCTTTGGCCCCTTTGGCTCCTTTCGCACAACATTTTCTTGGTGTTTTTCCTTCTTTTTATTAGTGTTCTATTGGGCCTTGGCAGACATGTATGGTTTAGGGTTTCCTATATTGATGTGCACCTCCCTATTTCTTAGTTTTAGCTTCCTTTGAAAATCATCTATAAAATTTTGATAACCCATTTGATACTGGTCTGAGTCCAACTCTAGACTAGAAGTAGAAACTCCTTTGGTGAAGAAATCATGCTCCCTTTCAGTCATGTACACTTCATGGTCAAGGGTATCAAAATGATGGATCTGATAATTTAATGGGTCTTCTGAGTCTTCCTCATCCACCATGTTCTTAGGAATAGGGGGCCTTATTTGTTGGTCATCATGGTTCCTCTAGTTTCTTGGAGGGGGTGGTCTTCTGAAGTTAGGATTTCTTATTTGGTTTCAGGCTACTCCCTACCAGGAGGCTTGTTATCCAGGGCCAGCCTATCCATTAGTTTTTCCATGGTTTTCATCATCATCTCAAACTTAGCATCATTGGAAGAGGAAGAGAGTTGAGTAGATGATTGTGCTTATTGTCTCTTCTTATCTGCCTTTTTCTTTCCTTTCAATTTCCCCGAAGCCATCATGTTTGCTTCCACCTCTAGGGCATCCCTCAGCATGGCAAGAAGTGAGGGTGATTTTATTTCTCTTAACGTGCATGAGACATATCCTTCAAAGGCATATGTGTAATGGAGCTTTGAAGCACCTCCTGAGGGCCTCAGATCATCTGGGATAGAGTTGTACACCTTCATAAATCTAGCAAAAGAACTCATGGACAAACTCAAAGTTTCCTTTCTTTAAATGGTTATACTGGGACAGGACTATTGAGGGACTCCTTGTCGTTTCCCACCTCTCTAAGAACAATTCCTTAAAGGCTGCATAATCATGGATATAAGCATTTGGAAGCTTCCTAAACCATTTCTTAGGTTCCCCAAATAGGCTCTGGGCAAACAACCTCATCTTTTCATATTCATAATCTACTTCCTCCAAATCAGCAAAGTCTTCAAATCTTTCTACGTGTTGCTTGGCTGAAAAATCTCCCTCTCCACCATAAGAGATGATCCTTTGGGCATAATTCTTAGGGAGGTCATGCAGAACAGTTGGTAGGTCTAATGATGTGAATCTAGCAGCCATGGGTATAGGTGGATTTTGTGCAAGGGGTGGGATATTCTGGAGAATATTCTGAGCAAGATTTATGGTATGAGACTGGGAAATCTAAAAACAAGGCCTAGTTCTTTGAACTCTAGCGGTGCTCTGCAATTCACACCATACACGATCTAACATATAGGACTCAAGGGGATTCATACTTTCTTCACCTAGGTTTAGATATGATTCATATTTTGTCCTTGGAAAAGGCCTTCCAATGTCTATCTCTATATCTAAATCATGAAAAACAGATGATTCTTCTTTAGGCACAATTCTTTCACTGCTAGAGGCACTAGCCTTATCTTTCCCGGTCTTACGTCTAAGAAAAATTTATGGATTATCGACCTCTAGCAGATTTTTAGAAAAAGGATTACCTCAGGAATGGATCTTTCTAGAGGCTAGGATGTCCTTTGAAACTTCTTCAGAAATGGATTGAGGCCCGTTCGTCTCCCCCAGTGGAGTCTCCCTTCAATGTAATCTCAACGAGTGGACTCGCTAGGGAAAAAACACCCAACCCTCTTGAAAATATGGAAATCACTATTTTCCCACGGGGATTTCTCTTTCTTTGAAATTTAGGCTTCTTTGTCGTTCTCCCAGGGATGATGGAACTTTCGTTCCCCGGCAGCGACTCCAATTTGTTAACAGCCAAAACGTACCCCAAGGTTGTGAAAGGGAGGAATCGGGGTAACCACTAGCCACTTTAGACACATGCTACTGACCCAACACAGTTTGAGATGGCTCTCTCTACAAATATATAAAAGACTGGAAATAATCAAAGTTGTCAGGAATGAACAAACACACCAGCCTTCATTGGTCAAGATAATCATTCAAGCACATTTAGAAGGTCAAATTTTTGTTAGGACGGATTTTTTTTATAAATTGTTGGTTATAAAACAACATGGATATTTATTGGGCGATGGAGTCAAATCAAACAAGACATGAACATCATTGACAAATATTTTTCAAATACATTCAAACAAGGGCAAGATAGCCACCAACTTGTAGTCAAAAATATTTTTAATTGGTGAGTTAGAAGAGAAAAGAATAGTCCATCAACATCAAGCATGGCAACATGAATTCTATATTGACTTTAGCATAAAATAATTATGGAATGCTTGGTAAGATCAAAATGGAGCATAATCTCTATGAATTCCATTCAGATACTACACTAAACCAAACATGAATAAAGCATTACAGAATGGATTTACTATGAAAGAAGCACAATTCACATGGGAAAAAGAAGGAACATACTGCAAGACCAATCACACAGGAATCCCTAATAAAACACTTCCTCGGCTCTGTCGATTTTATTCAAAAATAGCACAAAAATGTCTTACACGAAGCAATGTACAAGCCTCCAAAACGTTTTCAACTTTTTACTCATTGATTACACTGAATTTTATAGGTGTCTTGAGTCTCATTCTCGACTCATTCAAATCAAAAACCAGTTACAACAAAATGACACGTAATCATGATTTATTTTCCACTATCATTACGAAACAGAAAATAGGTAGAACTGGCCTAACTGCTTTTTACATCCACTGGTACTTTTACTAAATGACATTTACTTTAAGTAATAGACAAAAGATAGTGAAGTAACTGTTCCAGCTACCTATTTCCCTTAGCCGCCTCAAAAAATATTACAAATCTCTTCAAAATGAAAATGTTCCAGAAATCTTTGACATGAAATAAAAACTAACTATTGTGGAGGATGAAGTGAATACTTCATTCTCCCATATTTATCCACGTAACTCCACGGGTTGGCCGTGATGCTCTCGTGCAATAGCATTTCCTTCACTAATACCTTTAGCTCCACATTTTCTTCACTTGACATAATAGGTACTTCCTCGCTTAGGTTCCTTAGCAGGTTCATGATCTCGAATTCTTCTTCCAGCTTATCTAATAATATCTTACCTGTAGGAATATGAGTTAGCTTCTGTAACTTTTCATGATCCATCCTTATCGTGAACAACAAATTTTTTTAATCATTGTAAAGAATTAGCTCATCATCTTCATTCCAAAAGGAAGGTAATCCTTTTTGGAAAACCCCTTTAAACATTTCCTTGACCTCAGCAACTTGTTCTTCCATTCCTGCATAGCGAGCTTCGATACCTTCCACATGAGTGTACTTTCCTAGTTTCTTTCTGTCCCAAGCGATCACTAAAATTCTATTCTTGATATCAACTGTACTCGCTTCATCTTCTGACAATCTTCTTATAAAATCTATGGCATTCTGAGCTGTATCCTTTGGCCTTCTGCTTAGATTTTCCATGGTTGCTATACAACTTTTAAAAGCTTCCTTTATTGCTTTGTCCCTCACTCTTATGGATATTAAACAAGGTCTGCAATTACTGGTTGTCTCAATAATATTATCCCAAATTAAATGCTTGCAACCTTGCACTGGGATCTGTCCAATCACCTGGGGAATAAACCTTTGATTAGTTTCAACCAATCCTTTATTTTTGGCCTGCAATCCCTTTATCTGTTCATCCTTCTTCTGATTCTACTCCGCCAATTCCCGAGCCCTTTCTTTCAATTCTTTAATTTCCATGTCCTCTAAGATGACCTGGGACATAGCCTGTGAAAGGGTATCAGCACCACTTTCATCTGCATTCTGACTCACATTTGACTGTCGAATGCCCAAATTGGGCAAGTTACTCTTTAAATCATCAATCTGTTTCTCCAAACTCATCTTATCCCTTTCCCACTCTGCCTTCTTCTCAATTAGCATCGACAACTCTGCTTTGGTTTCACTGACTTCTTTGGCTAAGGGCTTTTTCTTCTATTCTAACTTTGACTCCTCAGGAGCCTGTATTAATTGAGTATTTGGGACCTTCATTATCTTCTGCAATGTTTGAATCTGATTGTCCTTTTCTGTCAACAATTTCTTTCTAGCTTTGCCGCCGTCATCACTTGATATCAAGCTAGATTGTAATTTCTTGAGTTGCTACTGGTGGGCTTTATTTTCCATTCTCTCTTGTCTTAGCTGACTGTCGATTTTTCTTACAATCCCTTCCAATTTTTCAACTCTCAAAACTGCCTATAGAAAATATTCATAGATATATTCTTCGATCTGCTTGTGCAACCGAATCTTATCTAGTGCTAGTATCTTTTTTAGATTGAATTTCATCTTAGTCAATTTATCTGGGGTAGCTACCACCATATTCAAAGTGTCGTCTCTGATGTTCCTTCTAGTCACCAAAGTGACATCAGAATTCGATAAGTCCCTGACTTTGGGTAACAAATTATAAACAAACTGAGCAGAAGTTTTTTTATTCCGACCATGCTGCTCAAGCATTTCAACTCTTGATGCAAATCTACTTGTGTCTCCACTTTCGCTAGCTTCGTGAAAATTATACTCCTATATCTATACATCTCGGATCGAAATTTATCCCTCCTTGCCAACTTCATCATTTATCAAAACTGCCAGATCTGGCTGTGCCCTGACCAATTCCTAAGCCTCAACCTTAGATCTCTTTTCTCCTTCTCTTTCCTCATCATGTTCGTCTATTATTTCCTATAGATTCCTCTTTTCTACAACTTCCACAATGTTTGGTACAACATCCACCTCTATTGCTTCCTCGATCAACCTGAGATCTTCTCCCTGTAATTTTGACACTGTCTTCACCTCCAGTTCAAACTGCAATAGATTTCTTCCCCTTAATGACCCTTCCACTTCTATGTGTTAAAAACCCCTAATGTTATTCTTTTTCCTCCTTTCAGAAATAATATGACAAGGGTCATATTCCATTGTTATGTCCTTGAATTCCATAACTTCCAACATTTTCTATACATCTGAAATGGTCTCCTTACTTTCAAAAATAAATGGACCTATTTCCCAGGGGTACTTTAAATCGGCTCCCTTTCTGAACTTCAAAAAGTGTTCATCTTCTAAAACCAACTTTTTCCTGACAAACTCCAAAGTAAAAACTCTCAAAGCTAAAAAGTCAGGTAGTATGTAAGGCTCATGTACGAAACCATACAGCCTGATTACTATAGCATCCTTTAGTAAGAACTAGTTTCCTACCGCAATCTCCTTCTTCAACTACATCAAGGTCTTCATCTTAGGTAAGACCCTCGGGAACTCTTCTTCAAAAAACAATTTGTACAACTCAGATAAAATAGAATTCATGTAGTTGAACATGTTATCCTCCAAAGTGCCCGCATAAACATCCAGTGCAAAATGCAATTCTTCTTGACTACTAACCATGACCATTTTCATCAGATGCACTTGAAACCTGAAACATCTTGTATTGGGATAAATGGATAACTAAGAATGAATAGCTTCTGCCACAAATTCTTCAAACCTAAGGCTCGGCAGTGACTCATATTCAACTCCGGGCACAAGGACACTTATTCTAAACAATAGACTTAACTATAACTCTGTTACCAACATATCAGTATCTAAACCTAAAAATTGGGCAAGTAAGGAAAGAACTAACTAGGTGTTATCATTGAAAAGACCGACATCTAAAGGGTACAAAGTGTCTTCAATCTCCAGGTCAGGTTTTATGCAAGTGGTCAAAAATGATTGCCAACTTTCAGGAGAGATTTGACGATACAGGGTTATGATTGACTCCTCAGAAAATCCCTTAGACTTAGGGGTTTGCGACTAGGGGATTTCAAAAGAACTATTTGAGACGGATGACTCTATAAAACAAACAATTTTACTCTTTCGAGCATTCTTGATAACATTCTTGGTTCCCTCATAATTTGACGCACACTAGGATACAAACTCGAGAAACGACATGATTTGGTCAAGGTAGAACAAAATAAATGATGAATGAAACACCCTATTATATCTATGCCTTCAGCACAAAAAATCTTCAGTGTTCTCTTAATTTCAGCGACAGGAAACTAAATCTTTGTGTCAAATATATTGAAGTCTTTGTCTTCTAGAGCACTCCTAACCCTAACTGTGTTACCATTCATATCTTCTTCCATTTTCCTACGGTGAATGCACTTATATTACTTATGAATTTAGTTGGAAGGACCTACCTATCACTCGCAGTCTCTGAAGGACCTACCTGTCACTCACAAGTTATGAAAATACCACACGTCGAGAAGCTTTTGGATTTCACATGTCTGAGGAGCAAATGTCAACATCCTCATGCCGATGGTTATATATATAAACCTTTTCTCCTTATCCCTCGATCTTATTTGCCAGTTGTCCACCTTTCTCGTCTTTTGATCTTTAGCGCGTTGATATCCGCCATTAGATTTGATCCCCACATAACCACTGATTTGACAACTCCTCCTCGCCTACCATCGGATCAACACTTTCTGGCCCAATATGCACCGTTCACTCAATACCACATGTCCATGAAGGTGGTGTCGCATTTCTCTAAACTAGTTTTCATTACCGCCCAACCTCCTTGCGATGAAGCTTGGCTTTGACACCTATCTGGCGCTTTTGTTCATCATGACCACCATCTCTCCTATCCACCATGCATCTTCCTGATGCGTCGATACTTTAGGAGCATTGATCTTTCTCTGCTCTACATCTATGATGGGGATGAGTGACATGTTTAACTCTTCAAACCTTCCCGCTAGCGGGGCCACATTACCTATCTCCCACACACCTCTGCCTGCCATCACCATTGACTCAGTTCATATGCATCCCGAACCACCGATCCCACAAAAATCACCTGGGGGATAACCACATCGGACATGAACCGTTAGATCTCAGACGATGAATCTCAGCCGTTGATCCAAGTGCTCCATCTCCTATCTTAGTGGTGTCACATACGCCTGCGATGGTTTTACTTACCGCCTTTCCTCCACGCGACGCGCTCTCTAGCTGCCACCTTTCCGGCGGTCTTCCTCATCGAGACCACTCTTATCCCACCTACTCAGCACATCTTGACCATGCGGCAATTAACGAGGCATGTTGATCTTCCATCCGCGCCCACTCAACGGAGAAACTTGTGCAAAGTTAACCCTTGTTATACTTAACTGTCGGACTATAGCTTTTAGGGTTATTTTGGTCATTCTCATTTGCATTTTAATATATCCCTCTGCCATTTTCTTCAATTTAACATTCCCAAACCCCTTCTTTTCACACCTTATCACCTAGATATGAAGGATAACGAAAATTTTAGGCTTCCTCCGTGAAATTTTTTAAGATTTTCATCCACCCTACCTTGTTACTCATGCTATGAAAAACTAGGTGCTAACACGGTGGACAGAGGAAGAGTGTCTGGGGAAACGGAGTGGACTTTGAGATGAGCAGCATAGTAGAAGACCAACGCACAGGAACTCAGAGAAGGAAAGTTTGATTTGGGAGCAGAGCTCGTTCATTCATACCTCAATGAGCACTTGCATTCAACCAAGGCCGTTAGAGGGAGAAGATCGCACACACAAAGATCACACATTTACTTCTGTACATTGTATCAGGCTAAGGACGACTAGTTTAGCTATTTAAATTTCCTTGCATTTCCCATTTTAATCATTATTTGATTGAAGTAATAGAATCCAGCTTCTGGCATCCTGTTTACACCAATTCTATGAGCATCGTGTGTGTCGTGTGTATTGTTAAGCAAGAAGGTCCAACGACCTGCCCTTGCATTAGGATACCATTGAAGGGTTGGAGCTTGTAGAACAAGGGGTTTTCATCGATGAAAACGAATTTACTAAGGTCTCTTCCAATGACAGATAGGTCTTTTATAGCAAATCCCTTCCAGCAGGGCAAGCAATTTCCTTTATCAAAGCCACACGAGAACAACGAGAAGTGATCAAGATCGAAGAGACTCTCCATAACCATGTTCTCTCTATTGGAATTGCTCGTAGTGAAGAAAAAAAACTTGGATATCTTCTCCATCTCCTCCAAGAATTTATTAATGCTAGGCCTCTTGAAGCTATCTCTTATATGTTTTGTTAAAAAAACATATTATGTTTATGCAAATTTATAAAATACCATGAACAAGTTTTCCAAACAAGGGAATAAATGAATAATCTTAATGACATTAATCCCAAACATAAAAAAAAAATCAATATTTTATTATTTGATTCAAGTGTCACTCCAAGTTGAGCACTAAATTGCACTTCTCCATCATAGACAAAAAATCATTGAGATGATTTTTCTATATATTTGATGAGAATTATTTGAAAGGTAGCATCATAGAAATGAACATTGTGCAATTACTTGTTTTAGTGTAAAATATCATTAGCATAATAGAATTGTGGTATGCCAATATTTAATATATACAATTTTATCAATTCAAAATGAATATTGTGATTTAGGCTAGATTTCCATTAAATTTATTTTGAGTGACTTCTAAAGGACCCCAACCTTTGCGTAATAAAACTAAAAAAAGTTGAACTTTCTAATTATTTTTTCCATTTAAAGATAAATAAAGGAGAATGTGGTGAAGAGTATATGATCCCATGTTTGTTTTCTATGACTGAAGATCTTTTTGTAAGAGAGTGATGGATCTACAGGCTGTGTGCAAAGATCTATAAAAAGATGAAATGCTTTCTATAATAGGATCTATGAATACAAGAAGCATTTCCATGGTTTTCTCCGATTGGGTTTCCATGTAAAAATCTATGGTGTCCTATGTATGTGAATGCTTATGAAAGTGTATGTTGTGTTGATTATGTAATGTTGATTAATTGGAAAATACTCAATATAGTGGAACATGAATGTTATCTAGAATAATATACTGCACAATGGACTTATGCATGATAATGGTTATGTGGGTTCATAGAACTTTGTCGTTCGAAGTCTTTTTAATGTGTATTTTGTTAAAACAGAACATGATCCTCTTCACTACTGTAGAAATTTGGTTCCTACAACTCGCATAAGTGATTTGGGTGAGACGTTTCCTATCCAGAGGTAATGCCGAAAGTGCCAATATCTTGGGGATTGTTGGTTTCTATCATAGTTAATATGGGTCTTTGGACAAGTGAGCCAACACTAACATGACAACTTTGATGTCAACTTTTAGTAGAAACAATTGCACAACTAGAGCATACCCATAATGATCTAATTGATGGTCGCAACATGATTTACATCAAAATACAAAACTAATGGCACTCAATTAAAACATTAAATTTCCAATCCTTCCAAACTGAAAAAACAAAAGAATGTAGAGGAATTTATATCATAATGGTTTTTTTTTTTCAAAGAAAAGGTTTACTCCAACATTATGGGACAAGGGACCTCCTTCACAAAATAATTTGTTCACTACATTTTATGAAGGTCTACATAACCTACATATCTATAGATTTGAACTTGTGACCTCTTAAGAGGAAACACATGTTCTTAACCATTAAGCCCACTTGACTTGTATATTGAATTACAAAAACCTCCATTTTTAAAATTTTACCTAGTGAGATCAAATTGATTATTGATAACACCACCAAATGGAACACAAAATTGTATAAACTATGGGAAAATATAATAGGAAATAAATGAATTGTAATTTATGATTTACAAAATCTGAGTTTTTCATTTTTTATGCAATTTAAGCAACACTCCAACTAACCACATACTTGTATAGAATATATACTATACTTCGATTGATGTATTCATAATAATATTGAAAATTCATTTAGTAGATATCAAATATGATTTTAAAAAACTAATATTAATAACTTTCACTACTCGATGTCCTCGATAGTATAGTAGATACATAATTGAAGAATAAAAAATATGAAGATAAAAACTATTTAGTATTCACTATTTGGAAAATTGTAGATGTATACTTAGATAGTAGAAACTTTAGAGATAAGAGTGAACTTAAGCGTTTGTAGTCTACTTAATTTGGAATCGGCTACCAATTCAGAATCTAATGCCAAAACAAAAAATCGTTTGATGGAAAATGCATTGAAAGGTTAACCAACAATTTCAGTAAATATTGCTTTATAAAACTAAAAAAAAGTTGAACTTTCTACCATTTGTTTAAATATACTTTATTCACTTAAGTATCACTTTTCACAATTGTCTTATTATTTTGATAAAAAACTTCCCAACCTTTTTATATAAAAATAATATATTATAATGATTGATTAGATGATTGATTATCTATACAACCCAAGGAATAGATCTATCTATCTAAATATAAAAGGATCAATAGAATTTTTAAAATAGCTATTCCATTGAAATTGAGAACATGAACTTAGGTTTTAATTTGGGGTTTCTGAGGGAGCACATACGACACAGTCGAAATCGTGGTATTTGGCTCGGATGAGCGGGCGAACATAATTCTCCTCTTGCGCGAGCTGTTGGAGGAGTGGAATAAGTTGGGTGAGATGATTGTCTGAGGTATCCCCTCCATGGAAGGTTTTAATGGGGATGGCGTTGAAGGGCTGGAACTCGTAGGACAAGGGGTTGTCGTCGATGATAATGACTTTATTGAGGTCTCTTCCGAGGAGGGATAGGTCTTTTATAAAATGACCTGGATCACAGCAGAGGAGGAAATGCTCTCTGATCAGGGCATCCGAGAACAAGTATTAGTGATTGGGATCGAAGAGACTGTCTATAACCATGTTCACTCTCATGGGAGTGCTCACACTGAAGATGACAAGCTCGAATATCTTATCAATCTCCTCCAAGAATTTATCGATGCCGGGCCCCTTGAAGCTGTCTCTGTCGTTGTTGCTGTCGTTGTCGATGGGAACATTTAAGTTGTAATCCACAAGAGTTCCATCCATGTCAAGAACCAGTGTGTGCTTCTTCTCGTTCCCTTCCATGGGTGGCAGCAGAGGACCTATCAATGGCTTCCGCGGCAGCTTCCAATATTGACCCTTGTCGGATAGAGATGTGGATTTCTGAGTGCGTGGAACATTGACCTTCCTTAGGGAAAGAAGGGCCAATGTGACCTGCATAGAATCGGGTAACAATTCAGAACTGATGCCAAACCAACAAATCGTTTGATGGGAAAAGCATTGGAAGGTTGAAGAGAGTAGGAGAAGGGGCAATCGTCGAGAATAACTACCCTGCTCAGGTCTCTTCCCAGAAGTGATAGGTCCTTCATGAGTCTACATTCTATTTCAGTGCACGAATCTCTGTACAGCCCGTAACGAATGAGGCTGCTGTTTGGGAAATTATCCAATATAGTGTCTGCCCTTTTTACAAGGGGAAAAGGGGAAAGACCTTGCTCAGTCAAAAGATTTTGACCTACATGGTAAATAAATAATATCTTTTTTTTAATTTTCTTGAGAGCTGCGCTTCACTTTAGCAAATACTTTGCTCTTAATTATTTTTGTCAATACTTTTCTTGGCAATTCCAGTTTTTACTAGGTTAACTATGTATTTCTATTTTTTACGGTGATTACCTACTCATTTTGACTTTCTACTGCACAGGTGAACGTTGCTGCGCATAAGCTTCGCACTTCATAAACTATAAAACAGAGTAACTTTGCCACACTTACAAAAGATGAGTTTTACTTCAATCTTTTACTTCTTACACAGAGCTAGGGCTCTTGAAACACTTCATGGGTTTTCACTTTTTCTCTTGATCTTATAGAGCTTGGAATCTTTACACATCTCTTTTCTCTATCTCTTCTCTGCTTAATCTTCTGAGAGTGATTTTCATTTATACACAAACTAGGTTGGGCTTCTTTTCGAAGTTAGAGGATTTCATTAAAGACTGTAATAAATTTTGCCTAAGAATTCTTGAAATGCAGAATACTAAACCGGTCACATAAATACTAATTTGACGTGCACCGAATTGGATGCACACTGACTAATTGAGTGACTGACTTCTGACATTGCAAAGTGACTGAGTGTCTGACAGAGCCGACGCATATCAGATACGCTATCATCTCATTAATTACAATTTTCAAACACTCCCCCTTAATTATGAGTGGATGGGGATCATTAACCAAAAATAAAATATTACAAAATATTTCAAAGCTGCAACATGCTTTGTTCATGCCATAGTTCACTTCGCAGAACTTGCCATTCCCAAACAACTTTGAATAAATTGGAATGGGTCCTTTGCCAATGGTTTGGTAAAGATGTCTGCTACCTGATCTTCAGTTCTGCAAAATTCTAAACAAATTTCCTTGTTGTTTATCAATTCTCTTATAAAAATGATACCTTGTGTCGATGTGCTTGGTTATCTTTTGAAACACATGATTCTTTGACAATGCGATAGCTGAATTGTTGTCACAGTAGATGATTGTGGGTTCTTGCTGGACTTGCGACAAATCACTTGACATCCTACGCATCTAAACTACTTGACATGCTGTGCTTGTAGCTGCGACATACTCTGCTTCTGCTGAAGAGAGAGTTACTATGGGTTGTTTCTTTGAAGCCCATGATACTACACTTGTTCCTACATGAAATGTATTCCCAAATGTGAATTTTCTGTCATCTATGCGGCCTCCATTATCACTGTCATTGTATCCAACGACTTTGAAATTTTCTGAGGTTGAATGCAAAATACCAAAGTCTTTTGTTCCACTTATATACCTCATAATTATTTTACCTGCTTGCCAATGAAATTCTTTTGGTGACTCCATGAATCTTTAGATTAAGCTGACTCCATACACCATGTCTGGCCTTGTTGCTGTTAGATACATAAGGCTTCCAACAAGCCTTTTAAACATCACAGGATCTACATTGGATCCATCATCATCCTTGCTCAATTTCAAACCTGTTATCACTGGTGTTGGAGTTGTCTTGCAATTTAACATCTTAAATCTTTTCAAGACATCACTTGCATACTTCGATTGAGATATAAATATGTCTTTTTCATACTGTTGGACTTCAATTCCCAGAAAATACTTCATAAGCCCCAAATTAGTCATTTCAAATTCACTTTCCATGACTATTCTAAATTCTTCTATGCCAAAATCACAAGTAAATATTAAATCATCTACATACAGGCAGACAATTAACTTATTACCTTGCTGATTGATTTTTGTGTACAGTGTTGGCTCACATTCACTTATGTGAAATCCATTCCGAATGATATATGAGTCAATGCGACAATACCAAGCTCTAGGAGCTTGCTTCAAAACATACAGTTCCTTTTTCAGTCTGTGTTGAGCGTAGAATTGACCCTTTTTAATCATCTTTAATCATCTTTCCTGCCCCTATCTTACACCACTTATCATGATAATCAAACCTGTTGTCCTTACTTTATCCCCCCAAGTTGCCAAGGTATGACTGATCATTGTTTTATCTTATTAATGCTTATGATTGTGATAATTAAGGCTGTTTATCTCTCAATTGTGCTAACATATTATGATTTATGAAGGTAGTTGAGATAAGCGGACTGCAGGAAGGTGGGGCTGAACAAGTCTTGAAAGGTGTTTGCTGCTTAGAAAGGATCCTTGGGGCTCGAATCATCAAGTAAGGCACATGGTTTTTAATGCAACATTCTAGATAGAGCTGTGACAGGGTAGCTGTAACAAAATGTGCCGCAATTGGAGATCTTTTAGTTATTTGTTGCTCAAGTTAAGTGTAATATCGAAAGACCGCCACTCCTGGCCCAATCAACAGCCTTATCATATTCTTCTATGTCCTTCGTATGCCACGTTTGTAACAGTTTGTACTATTTAGGGCGCCTGAAGATCAGAGATCTTCATGGCTGCCCGATTACAGGATTAGATGTTATGATTTGTATGTATAAATATGGGGAGTTGCCTCGACCCACGGGGGGAACAACAGATAATTAATTCATTGTATTAGCAGCCAAGGCAAATTGTGTAATCATCCTTCTGTTAATATAAGGGATTACTTCTGAGTTAAAGGAATTCGCATTGTTCAACCAGCGTCTCTGTGTGAAGGCTGGGCCCGTCTTCCACAGAGATTGCTGAGTTAAAATAGGATTTCAAATTTGTTGTTGTGTAATGTTTTATTTATGATATTTTCCTTGTACGCAGCAGTAGTAAGTGTGACGTGGATTTTCAGTATAGTTAGATTATATTTCCTTGAGATTGGTAAATGGTGCAGAGTAACAGTCGACTGAGTAGGGATTTCTTTATGCGTTTCATTTGGCAGTTGTACACAGCCTTGTTCATCTTACAGTTAAGTTGTGATCCCATGAGCCCTTTTACAATTTATCTTTCCTGTATGATTGTTGATTTTCATTCCTGCAATTCAATTTCTTAGAACAGCTGAACTTAATCCTTTGCAATTGAATTTTTAGATTAATATTCAGTTTTTGCTTATGGTTTTCAAGAGTGATCAGATTGAAGAAGTGAGTTACTTGTTCTAGGATGTGAATAGGATTTCTTTTTATCTGCAAGTGTCTTAGAATCTTATTTTATTTCTTGTTGATGCATGGTAGAAAAGAATTGAATTTATAGTATTTAAACAGCAACTGGGATTATACAGATCTTTGGGATGGACATAGTTGTTAGAGAATAACAGTATTCAATTATAATGATTTTGTGTTTGAGCATAGACTGTACATTTATCCTTTGAAATAAAAAGACTTTCTCAGGTTGACAATAAATCTTGTATGCTCTGTGTGTTGGTAATAATCTATCTGCATATAGGGTGCTCGACATTTTGGCGTCGTTGCCGGGGAAGGATAAAAATCAAACGCTAATCATTAGTTGCATCTGATAACTGTTTTTAGTCAGTCTCTTCTTTGCTGAAATGATCTGCTTCACATGAATACGAGGAGGGTAAAACGCGATCACCTCCTAACTCCCAAAACCCCACAAATTACTAACAGCGCAGGTGGTTCGGGTCGTGGTCGAGGACCACCATTGGGCAGAAGGACATTCATCGACGATCTTGTTGACAGGACTGAATCATCTACCAGGACTCGTCATCAAGAAACTCCTATCAGAAGAAGCCCTACTGATCCTAGGGCGCCAGCATCAAGATCCACGGTGGAGAATACACGAGCAGCCATGACTCCCTCATATACCCCTGCTAAGGAAGGTACAGCTGACGCAGCTGTTACAACTGAATCTGTTGTTACAACTAAGGAGTACGCAGCTGTTACAACTAAGGAGTACGCAACTATTACAACTGAAGAATACGCAGTTGTTACAACTGAGGAGTACGCAACTGTTACAACTGAAGAATACGCAGCTGTTACAACTGAAGAATATGCAGTTGTTACAACTTAAGAATACGCAGCTGTTACAACTGAGGAAGGCGCAGCTGTTACAAACAAGGAAAAGAATGCAAGAACAAACGAAGAACAGGATACATAAGAGAAGATGAGTAACAGACATGAGACCGAAGAGGAAGAGGCAGTGGTAGAATACCATCATGAAAATTACTCCCTGCCAGAAGGAACTACGGCTACATTACAATTTCCAATTCAGCATCCAGAAGGGACAACTCCTATGAAGAACATCTCACCATCGGTGTTGCCTCGCTTCCATGGTAGGGCGGCAGAAGATCCAGACGAATTCCTTTTTGAATTTGATATCCTCTGTCGCAGCTATGATTATGTCACAGATGCCCAAAAGCTGAAACTTTTTCCCGCCACCCTGAAGGACAATGCATTATGATGGTTCATGAGCCTTGGGGGAGGAACTGTTGCTAATTGGAATAAGATGAAGCAAGTATTCCTGGAGAAATATCAAGAATATTGCAACACCAGGGACAAAAGAGAGGAATTATTCAAGATGGTGCAGAAGGAGGATGAAAGTCTGGAGAATTTTGTAGAAAGGTTGTTGTACAATGTGCAAAGAGCCGGGCAGACGAACATGGTGCTGGACGTGCTCAAGATAATCTTGCTTCGAGGGATCATGGATGATTGTTTAGACATGTTAAATCTGTTAGGAAAGGGAGATATCTCCAAAGAACCTTTTGAGACGATTGTGGAATTATGTAAGAGATACTCCAGGGGATCTTCCAGGAACAATAAGCAGGATAAACGGGATAAGATGGAACGTGATGTCTTCGACAGAACTCAGAAGTCATCCAATGGAGGAGCTACACGTGCAAAGGTAGGCAATCTCCTTGAAAATTTTAAAACAGAAATGATGAGCTCCATCTCTTCGGAGATTGATGTCCTGAAGGCCAAACAAAAACAAGCAGTGGAGGATCTCACACTAGGTGTGTTCTATCCCCGATGTAGAAAGAATCATTTGCTGAAAGAATGCCCTCTTGACAAAATACAAGTATGTCAGCTATGTGAGCTGAACCATGACATGAAGGAATGTCCCACACTTCCCCAAGTGAAGGCTGTTTTGCAGGCATCAACTCCAGAAGTGGAATCAGCCTATTTCATTGCACAAAAGAAACCTTGGCAGCCTCGAAATCAAGGTATGCCTCTGGACTCGTTTCCATTTTTGAATAATATGAGCAATTGGAATAATAACATGCAAAATGTGAATACACAGTTCCTTTCAAATTATGCTCAGTGGAATCCTTCTCAACCTGCAATGCAAAATTATAACTCATGGAGTCCTTGGACACAACCACCACATCAACCTACGTCATGGTCTCCTGGATGGAGGAACTTGCATCTTGGGAACCAGTTTCCTCAACCACCTCCACCTCAACAGTCACCATATTCTCCTCCATACGCTCAATTTCCTCAATATCCTCAATACCCACCTCACCAGTCGCAGCTGCAGCAGCAAAATAACCCTGTTCCTAATATACCAATACGGCCTCAGCTGCTTGCCCAACCTAATCCTAACTCGAATAATAAAACAGTTCATCAATTGGAAACTGTCAATATGCCGGCCTACTCTCTCTCCCCTGTACCTTGTAATGATATTTGTCTACGATCTGGGAAGATAATAGAACCTGTAATTATAGAATATATTACACCTTCTGTGCATCAAAAAGGAGAGAGTTCACAGCATCCATCCGATCCGGTTCCTATCACTGAAGGTGCTGAGCATCCCTTAGATGGGACGGCTGAAACATTAAATGAGAAATCAGATAATACACAGCCTACCCAGTTGATAAGGAAACCACCATACCCCGAGAGACTAATGCTACCAAAAATAGGGGGGCAACCTCAATTCAACCTCCTAGGAGAGTTGAAGAATCTTTACATTAAAATCCCCCTTTTGCAAGCTCTTCAAGATGTGCCTATTTATGCTAAAACCGTTCGGGATCTGTGTACTAAGAAACCAGGGAGGAAACCTAGAGATCCTACCACTGTTCATGTCATAGGGAATTTATCTGCTTTAATAACAGGAAAAACCCCTGTGACCAAGTATGACAACCCGGGCAATCCCACTGTCACTGTACATATAGGACAAACGCAGATACCCAATGTGCTGGTCGACTTGGGAGCAGCGATCAATGTCATAACAATTGAGACTGTAAGGAAGCTTGGACTCACTAATTTTAGGCCGACCCCTACCATTTTAGAATTGGCAGACAGATCCACCATTAGACTCGAAGGGATTCTGGATGACCTTGTCATCTCAATAGATTCATGGGAATACCTTGCTTACTTTTTGATATTGCAACCAAAATCACAACTGGGTGGACACCCATTGATCCTGGGGAGACCTTGGTTGGCCACAGCTGATGCTTGCATCAGCTGTCGATCTGGGTCCATGAGTATATCTGATGGTATAGAGATTAAAAACCTCACCCTGTATCCTCTAGCTCGGCCAAGTTTAGAGGCTGAAACTTCCCTTTGGATAGAGCAGGAGGAGGAGGAGGATGTTCAGCCACTATTAACAATAGGGAAGGCTTTAACTTTTAAAAATGAAACTGAAGACGATGCTATCAGTAATTTCATTAGCAAACCTACTTCAGTAGATAAAGAGGTCTATCAAGTCCTGAACATTACCCTTGGTAAGGAAGAACAAGAAAATCTTACGGAAGAAGCACTAGTTGGTGACACAAACATAATCCCAGTTTTGAAAAATTCAAAAAATATTCCTATTGAGGTAGAACCTGGAAAGACTTTGAATATCAACCCCGTTCTCTCCTTAGAGGAACAAAAGCGCCTAATCAGTCTCTTGAAAGAACATAAGGGGGCATTCGCCTGGGAGTATACAGACATGAGGGGTATCCCCTCTAATCTGTGCACCCACCATAATTACATTAAAAATTACTCCCGGCCTGTGTGTCAAACTCAACGACGCATGAACCCCAATCTGAGGGATATAGTGAAGGAGGAAATCCATAAACTTTTGGAAGCAGGATTTATATACCCTATTTCAGATAGTGAGTGGGTTTCCCCACTCGTAATTGTGCCCAAGAAAAATGGTAAATGGAGAGTCTGTTTTGATTATAGGGAGCTGAACAAAGCTACGCAAAAGGATCATTTCCCTCTGCCCTTTATTGACCAGGTACTTGATACCCTATCAGGGAAGAAGTTCTTCTCCTTCTTATATGGGTTCAGCGGGTACAACCAAATTCAAATCGCTCCTGAGGACCAGGATAAGACCACCTTCACTTGCCCCTGGGGAACGTTTGCTTACAAAGTGCTTCCCTTTGGTTTATGTAATGCACCAGCAACGTTCCAAAGGGCTGTAATTGGCATATTCTCTGAATTAGTTAATGATAGTATGGAAGTCTTTATGGATGATTTTACTCCCTATGGCAAGGACTTTGAGGAAGCACTGGAAAATTTAAAGAAGGTTTTAATTCACTATGAACAAGCTCGCCTCTCATTAAGTACTGAAAAATGTCATATGATGATGAGTGAGGGGGTGGTATTAGGACATTTCATCTCTACCGATGGCATTTAGGTGGATCCTTAAAAAATTAAGGTGATAAAAAATATACCGACTCCTTCAACTCAGAAGGAGGTGCAAAGTTTTTTGGGACATGCTGGATATTATCGGAGATTTATAGAAAACTTCTCCAAACTTGCTTCTCCTTTGTTTTCTTTGTTAATGAAGGATGCACAGTTTGTTTGGAGTGAAACATGCTAGACAACGTTTGACAAGCTTAAAGAGAAGCTATCCATAGCTCCTATCTTAAGGGGACCTAATTGGACCCTACCCTTCCACATTTCTTCAAATGCCTCTGATGCCGCCATTGGAGCAGTATTAGGACAGCAGGATGGTCAAGTACCTTATGCCATCTACTATGTTAGTAAAAACTTAGCCCCTGCTAAAATTAATTATACTGTTACTGAAAAAGAATTCCTTGCTATTGTTTACTCTATTAATAAATTTCGGCATTACATTACTGGGTATCCTACGTTTGTGCACACTGATCACTCTGCCATTAAATATTTAATGAATAAACCTGTCACCAATGCCAGAGTGACCAGGTGGCTCTTATTATTGCAGGAATTTGATATTACCATTGTAGATAAACCTGGAAAAGAAAATGTTGTTGCTGATTTTTTATCGCGTTTTACTAACAGTGATGACAGTTCGCCTGTTGAGGATTCTTTTCTAGATGAACATTTATTCGCACTCTCAGCTCATTCCCCCTGGTATGCAGACATTGCTAATTATTTGGTCGCAGGGAAGCTCCCACCACACATGTCTAAACGAGAGAAGAGAAAAATTATCCAGCAAAGTGCCAGGTATTGTTGGCTCAATGGTCATCTCTTTTACATAGGACCCGATCTTGAGATTAGGAGATGTGTAAGAGAAGATGAGATCTTTCATATACTGAAGGCCTATCATGATGAACCTTGTGGAGGACACTTTGCAGACAAAAGAACAGGGCATAAAGCGCTGCGGATGGGCTACTATTGGCCGACTCTGTTCAGGGACGCTAAAAGATATGTTCAGTCCTGTGACAGTTGCCAAAGGATGGGCCAACCTAATAAAACAGATCAGATGCCTCTACAACCTCAAGTATTAGTTGAACCATTTGATAGATGGGCACTGGATTTTGTTGGCCCTATCAGCCCTCCTTCCAAACAGAAAGTTTACATTCTGGTCTGTACCGATTATATGACCAAGTGGGTAGAGGTTGTAGCTTTGGCTAAAGCTAATGACCAGGCGGTTATTGATTTTCTGTACAGTGAAATCTTTACTCGCTTTGGAGTACCGAAGGAAGTATTTACCGATGGGGGACCACAAATCATCTCACATCAATTTGAATCCTTGCTCCGGAAGTATCATGTGCAGCATTGGGTGGCTTCACCTTACCACCCCCAGCCCAATGGTCAGGTGGAGAGTACTAATAAAGTTATTGAAGCAATCCTTACTAAAATGGTTAAGAGCCATCGAAAGGATTGGGCTGAAAGGCTTCCAGAAGCACTGTGGGCATATCGCACAACTTGGTGCAACACCACAGGATTTTCTCCCTATGATCTGGTGTATGGAAAGAGTGCCATCTTTCCAATTGAGTTTGAGATCAAAACCCTGAAAACAACCACAGAAATGAGTCTGGATGTAACAGAAGCCCAGAGGAGAAGATTGAATCAATTAAACGAATTAGATGAGAAATGGTTAGCTGCAGTAGATCAGACTGTGTTGCTTCAGCAACAGAGATCCAACTGGCATGACCGATTTATTAAAAAGAAAATTTTCTGTGAGGGAGACTGGGCGCTATTATACAACTCCAGATTCAAGAAGGATTTTAAAGGTAAATTACGTACAAGATGGCTGGGTCCATATTTGGTTGACAGGGTATTTGACAACGGCACTGTTCGCCTCGTGACCATTGATGAAAATGGTATACCATTACTTGCTAATGGCCACAGACTGCGACTGTATCATAAGCCCATCTCGAAAGATGCATTCATTTCGCAAATTTCCGCCGATCCAGATTATCAGCTGGCACCAGAGCAGGAATTTCTCTCTACCTTTGCCAATCCTTAAACTGAAAATCGTATTTTAAATTGCTGTACATAAATAATTTCCTGCTGTAGCGTATAAGTGTTGTTGTTTTTTTTCTCTTGGCATTTGATCTTTTCGTTTGCTGTTATTTTTCAAAAAATTTCAGGGAAGTGCCAGGAGAACGACTAGATTGGGACCGTCAAGCGAGAGTCTCCCTGTGTCGTCCTGTGCTGTATTTCCCTTTTGCCTTAAAAAAAAAAAAAATTCCGGTAGCTGTGACATCTTTTCCGGCAGCTGCAACATCTTTTCCAGCAACCGCGATATTGTTTCTCATCAACTGCAAAATTATTTTCCCCGCGGCCACAAATCCTTTTTCCCGGCAGCTGCAACATTTTTCCGGGCAGCTGCAACATTTTTCCCGGTAGCTGCAACATCTTTCCTGGTAGCTGCAACACCTTTTTCGGAAGCTGCAACACCATGTCCCAGCGGCTGCCACATCATTTCCCGAGTGGCTGCAATATAATTTTCCTGGCAGCCGTAAACCTCTTTTTTTCCCGGTAGCTGCAACATCTTTTTCGGCAGCTGCAACATCATTTCTCATTGGCTGCCACATCATTGCCCAGCGGCTGCAATATCATTTTCCCGACAGCCGTAAACCCCTTTTTTTCGGTAGATGCAACATCTTTTTCGGTAGGTGCAACACCATGTCCTGGCGGCTGCCACCTCATTTCCCAGCAGCTACCACATCATTTCCCAGCGGCCAAAATATCCTTTTTCCCGGCTGCCATGAATCTTTTCTGGTGGCTACAACATACTTTTCGGTAGCCATGAACTGTTTCCCAAGCGGCTTCCATATTGTTTTCCCGACGGTTGTAAATTTTCTTTCCCGGCAGCCGTGAACTGTTTTCCAGCTACTGCAACATCGACGGCTGCAAATTATTGCCCGGCGACTGTGACATATCTCCCAGCGCCGTGACTTTTTTTCCGATAGCCGTAAAACCTTTTTCCCAGCTGTCGTGAACTTTTTTCCAGTGGCTGCAACATCGACGGCTGCAACTTATTTTCCGGTGGCTGTAACTTATTTCTCGGCGACTGCGACATATTTCCCACCACCGTAAAACTTTTCCCCGACAGCCATGATTTTTCCCGATCCCGTAAATCCTTTTCCCGGTGGCCGTGAATTTTTTTGGCAGCTACAAAATCCTTTTCATTGGCCATGATATCATTTCTGGCAAATTGCATTGGTAATTCCTGTGTTAACGAAATAATTGCTCCAAACATGCTAACTATGGCGCTGATCCATCCCAGTAGTGCCGGCGAACACATCATTCCAACCCCGAGGACGCGATGGTTTGTGTTTCACCGACGAAAAAAATTATTGCCTTATCGAGTCATCATGATCACACTTCCGACTGTGCACGAGTTCGGCTCCGCAACGTCATCAACTACACGCTCCACCATTCTCCGCAGTTTATTCGACGCACAGTCTTATGAGGTATGGCTTTTATTTATCATGTGATTAAGTGTTGATATCATTTAAACAATATCAGTCGTACCTTCACTCGTACTACCATTATACCTTATTAAACCTTTCCCTTGTACGATGTAAACACTAATAACTGCCACCTTCCCCAATTCGGCATGGAAATTTCAAATGTTTTTCTGTGCTCAACTTTCCAAATTTGCCCATTCTCTCAATGTCTCCGCTCAGCGATTCGTGCAGCCTCTGTGCTACAACTTCCATTCTGGGATCCTGTAATCTGTGGAATAGCAACTTCAGCTTGCAGCTAGGACCATGGGGATTCCAGTTCATTATGAACATTTCAATACACGGGAACTCAGGAAAAATCTTCAAGTTCTTGCCATCTTTCAAGCCGCCGGCTGGCTCGAATTTTTTGAACGACTAGATGGATTCGATCGGGATGCAGCCTTGCAATTTGCTTTGAATCTTACCAAAACTCACTCCACGGTGTGGGGGCTGCACATAGAAGTCTCCGAGGCCATTATATCCGAGGTTATAGCCATCCCACTGGTGGGAAAACCATGGTTTAACCGACGAGTCCCCGCATCGACGGCACGGAAAGCATTTTTACTGGAGGGGGAGCAAGTTGAATCATCCAGAAGAGGGATCGCACTGAACTCACTGCCGCGGCCATGGGACCAAGTTGCTGTTTTTCTCAAGAAGTACATTACTTGTGAAGGTAGATATCAAACTATTTATAATTCTGAACTTCCCTTACTTTCTCATCTCCGCCATGGCATTTTATTGGACATTCCATATTATTTACTGCATGACTTGCATCATATTGCGGCATTTGTCCAGTCTGCTAAGCACCCACTTTCTTCCCTCACCCACCATGGCCTTATCAAATTAATCATTGTAAGAATCCTTGCCCAGCATCATCTAACCTGGGAGCAATTCCTAGCTCGAGCACAGCAACCCATTCCCTTGCGGGTTGTCCCATTAAAGCAGATACGAGTCCCACCACAATAGGAGGACCGGAGTCCCTCCACTGAAGTTGGGGGGGGGGGGATGAAATGGAAGAAGAATAGCAACCGGGGGCACAAGTAGGACCCTCCGGGGAGGATGAAACTACAGTAGAAGAACAAAAACCGGGGCACAAGCAAGACCATTGGGGGTGGACGAAACTATATTAGAAGAAGAGCAATTGGGGGCACAGGCAGAGCCATTTGGGGGGGATGAACCTCCATTAGAAGAAGAACAATTGGGGGATGAAAATCCATCACAGGCAGAGCCATCGGGGGAGGGTGTGGATAAAAACCCTGTGGAAAATCTAGACAGTAGCGTAGCTCTGACACCAGAAGGTGAAATTGGAGCAGCACCAAATGCTGCGACAAGTGAACCTGAAGGTGACAGAGCCAGGGCAATAGAAGAAAACATTGAGCTGGTAACCATTGAATCCTCACTCGAGTGGGAAGGATGAGCTTTAATTGAAGAAGAACAGCAAGAGAGGCAAGAAAACATTCCTTTGACCTCAGTTGTGATTCCCTATGTACCATCTCCACAAAAGAAAACACCACAAAAGAAAAGAAAGAGAGCAATCAATGAATTTAACATAACCTCACCTATCAGAAAGAAAAGAACTAGATCAGCTACAACAGCAGAGGCAGCCAGAAAAAGATGGGAAACCCTAGAGGCACAGGTTGAGCCCCCAATCCTTGTACCAAGACCAATGGATGATCCACAAAGGCTAGTGGAGGAAGAACCCAGAATTGAAGGACTTTTGGCTGAGAACGCATTGTTAAAACAGGACCTCCAAGTACTTAGAAGGGAGTTGGAAATCTGGAAGGAAACCTGTAGAAAACAAGGTGAAAGAATAATGTATACATTGATAGAGGTTGTAGACCAACTGGAGGGATCAGATTCTGCTGAGCCTGGCAAGGAAGATGAACGAGTAATTTGTCCCACCTGTGGAGAAATCTTCAAGGAAGTAGGCCACAAAATTATACTTAGCACTTACTCAGCACAACAGCCTGCGGCCACAATAGAGGAAGCAGCAAAAAAAGAAGGTGCTGCCACACAAGAACCAGCACCTTTGAATATCCTTGCTGAAGCTGCCACTTCCCATGAAACAGAGATTAGAGAACAGATAGGAGAAGAACATGGGATGGAGGACACTCTGGAGCTTAATAAGGAATATATTGTAACTCCAAAATGTTCCCATGATACAGAGATTATAGAGAAGATGGGAGAAGAACCTGGAATGGAGGACACTCGGGAGTCTAATGAAGAATTCTATACTCTAACCCCAGCATGTTCCCATGACACAAAAATTTTAGAAGATGAGCCACAAGGGGAGGACATTGATAAACTTGAACAGGGTGCTGTGACACAAGAACCAGCAACCCTGAGTGTACCTGTCCAACCGGCCAAGCAGATGGAAGAAAAACCTGGAATAGAGGACACTCTGGAATTCAATAATGAACTCTAGGTTGTAACCCTAGAAGGTTCTCGTGACACAGAGCTAATAGGAGAAGAGTTGCAACAACAGGAGGATGAAGAGGCAAGCCAGGATGTTTCTACACAAGAACCAACATCCTTGGAGGCTGCAGCAGGAATTCCTGAATTTCATTTGAAAGATAATCCTGGAATGGATAACATTCCTGATACACAGTGGAGTGAAGATGAACAAGTATAGACACCATGCTCAGGTGACACCAAAATCTTGGAGGAGGAGCTGCACAATGAGAATGATATTCAATCCTAGCAGCAGAAGGACAAAGAAGATACTGTTACACAAGAACCAGTGTCTCTAAAAGCAATGAAGGTAGCTGTTGAAGAAGGTTTAAAGGATGTTGCTATTACACAAGAACCAACAACTCTCTTATTAAACTTAGATGTGGTGGAAGACACTGCCCCATAAGAACCAGTGCTTCCACCTCCTAGAAATGTCATTGATTTGGATTCATATTAAAGATTTCTTTTCAAAGTCCTCCCCAGGCACAGCATACAAGAGACTGCAGGAAGAAGTGATTTCCACTTGTACCAGTTACATTTTCAGACACCAGCAGGTAGCATGGGAAGGACAGATGGGGTGCCTGAGTTTCCTACAATTCTTCATCTCTCCATGGATAGAGCTCAGTACAGGACTCAGATTCTGAATGATGCAGGTTGTTGCATGAGGACATGCAATAGGGTATTTGGGGGGAGATGTTGAGCCCAAAATTGGCTCTTTTTGATCATCTTTAATCATCTTTCATGCCCCTGTCTTACACCACTTATCATGATAATCAGACCTGTTGTCCTTACTTTATTCCCCCAAGTTGCCAAGGTATGACTGATCATTGTTTTATCTTATTAATGCTTATGATTGTGATAATTAAGGCTATTTATCTCTCAATTGTGCTAACATATTATGATTTATGAAGGTAGTAGAGATAAGCGGACTGTAGGAAGGTGGGGCTGAACAAGTCTTGAAAGGTGTTCGCTGCTTAGAAAGGATCCTTGGGGCTCGGATCATCAAGTAAGGAACATGGTTTTTAATGCAACATTCTAGATAGAGCTGTGACAGGGTAGTTGTAACAGAATGTGCCACAATTGGAGATCTTTTAGTTATTTGTTGCTCGAGTTAAGTGTGATCTCGAAAGATCGCCACTCCTGGTCCAATCAACAACCTTCTCATATTCTCCTATGTCCTTCTATGCCACGTTTATAACAGTTTGTACTATTTAGGGCGCCTGAAGATCAGAGATCTTCATGGTTGCTCGATTACAAGATTAGATGTTATGATTTGTATGTATAAATATGGGGAGCTTCCTCGACCCAGGGGGGGAACAACAGATAATTAATTCATTGTATTAGCAGCCAAGGCAAACTGTGTAATCATCCTTCTATTAATATAAGGGGTTACTTCTAAGTTAAAGGAATTCGTGTTGTTCAGCCAACGTCTCTGTGTGAAGGCTGGGCCCGTCTTCCACAGAGATTGCTGAGTTAAAATAGGATTTCGAATTTGTTGTTGTGTGATGTTTTATTTATGATATTTTCCTTGTACGCAGCAGTAGTAAGTGTGATGTGGATTTTCAGTATAGTTAAGATTATATTTCCTTGAGATTGGTAAATGGTGCAGAGTAACAGTCGACTGAGTAGGGCTTTCTTTATGCATTTCATTTGGCAGTTGTACACAGCCTTGTTCACCTTACATTTAAGTTGCGATCCCATGAGCCCTTTTACCATTTATCTTTCCTGTATGATTGTTGATTTTCATTCCTTCAATTCAATTTCTTAGAATAGCTGAACTCAATCCTTTGCAATTGAATTTTTAGATTAATATTCAGTTTCTGCTTATGGTTTTCAAGAGTGATCAGATTGAAGAAGTGATTTACTTGTTCTAGGATGTGAATAGGATTTTTTTTTATCCGCAAGTGTCTTTGAATCTTATTTTATTTCTTGTTGATGCATGGTAGAAAGGAATTGGATTTATAGTATTTAAACAACAACTGGGATTATACAGATCTTTGGGATGGACATAGTTGTTAGAGAATAACAGTATTCAATTATAATGATCTTGTGTTTGAGAATAGACTATGCATTTATCTTTTGAGATAAAAAGACTTTCTCGGGTTGACAATAAATCTCGTATGCTCTGTGTGTTGGTAATAATCTATCTGCATATAGGGTGCTCGACAGTTTGTATACTCTATGTCCTTATCCTAGAACTTCATAGCCTTGTGGTTGCTCAACATATACTTCTTCTTCCAAATAAGCATTTAAAAATGCAGACTTTACATCCATTTGGTAAACAGGCCATGTCTTATGTGTTGCGATGGCCAAAACAGTTATGATTGTGTCCATTAGAGCTACAGGTGCAAAAGTTTCATTAAAGTCTATGCTAGGCTATTGTGTGAATCCTCTTACTACCAATCTAGCCTTGTGCTTCTGCACATTTCCATCAGCATCTTGCTTGGTCTTATAAATCCATTTGACGCTTATCACATCCTTGTCCTTAGGAACATAAACTAATTCCCATGTTTGATTCTTCTCAATGGATTATATTTCTTCATTCATGACTTGTGCCCAAACATTATCTTCAACAGCTTCTTCAAATGTTAGAGGATCATTAACTTGAGAAAATAATGCAAAAACTGAGAATGAATTAGGTTTACCAGTCTCATATATCTTGCGCAGACTTCTTGTCCTTGGCGGAGTTGCTGGTGTCGAACTGCGCGAGTTCCACGAACTGCTTGATGAAGTTTGCTACGCACTTGGTGTGCTTGTTGGAGTAGCTTCCGCTGTGACTTGTGTCGGAGTTGCTTGTGCTGGAACATGCTGCGCAACCCTAGGAGTAGATGGAGCTGCGCAGTTCTGATTTACATGTGGAGTCTCATCCACATCTTCTGCACTATCATCATGTTCAACATGTGACACGATTTTCACATTCTACTCTACAGTTCCATCCCATGCTTCATTTTCTACAAACTGAACATCTCGACTGATAATAAATTTTATTGCGACAGGGTTATATAACTTGTATGCCTTATTAGAGGAAATTTGAGGTCTAAAATGGGCCTTATAAGAAAAGAGCCATCATATAAGAAAATGAGTCAATTATAATTTCTAAATGAGTTGTAATTCAAGAACCAATAGAATTTCAATAAAACGAGTCAACCATAATGGTTGACTTGAGATATTTGTCATAAAAAAACTACTTTTTTTGTTCGTATTTTCAACATATCTCCCTATGTTTTTACTCAAATTTTGAGCATGAGCACTCATTGGATGCGGAATGAAATTCCGCATCCAATGAGTACCAACAATGCACACTTTTGGCGGACCACACTGCCCCCTGTTAACACCCAAATCATACCCCCTAGGTTGTGTAAGAGGGCAAGTTGGGGTAACCATTAATCAGCTTTAGACTAATGCTACTAACCCAGCACAGTCAGAGAGGGCTCTCTCTACAGACACATGAAATACTGGAAATAATCAAAGGTGCCAACAGTGAAAACTTACACCAACATTCATTTCTCAAGATAATCATTCAAACACATTTAGAGGATCAAATCTCTATTAGGATAGAACATCTTTATAAATTGTGGTTGGAAAACAGCATGGATCTATATTGGGCCAATGGAGTCAAATTAAATAAGGCATGAACATCATTGACAAAAACTTTACAAATACATTCATATAGGGGCAAGGTAGCCACCATCTCACAGTAAAAAATCTTTTAGTTGGTGATTTAGAAGAAAGATGAACAGTCCATCGATATAAAGCATGGTAAACATGAATTCTATATCAACTTTAGCAGAAAATAGCGGTGGAATGCTTGGTATGATCTTAACAGAGCATAATTTCTATGAATTCCATTCAAATACTACATTGAACCAAACATGAATAAGAAATTACAATATGGATTGACAAAGAAAGAAACACAATTCACATGGGAAAAAGGAAGTATAGATTGCAAGACCAATAACACAGGAACCCCTAATAAAACATCTGCTCAGCTCTGCCCACTTTATTCAAGATAATTCAAAATGTATTACACATAGCAATATGATTCTCCAAAAAAATTTCAACCATTCTTCTTTCAAGTACATAGTATATATAGCTGTCTAGGACCTTTTGGACCACTCGTTTGGACCAGAAAACAATTACAACAAAAATGACATCTCATCAAGACATACTCATCACTACAAAAAACAGGCGTGCAGTCCTAACTGTTTTCTTTCACATTTATGGCTCTTCTTACTAAATGACAACTAACTTTAAGATAAACAAAATATAGTAAAGCAGTTGTACCGACTAGCTATTCCCAATAGCCGCCTCAAAAAATATCACAAATTACTTTTAGAAAGTAAAAATGTCTCAGAAGTCTTTGAAAATGATAGCAATTGTTTGAGAATAAAACAAATGCTATTGAGAAACAGGAGTTGAGTATTTCATCTTCCCATATTGCTCCACATGGCTCCATTGATCAGTCATGATGCTCTCATGCAACACCATTTATTTCACTAGTACTCTTAGCTCCAAGTTCTCTCCATTTGACATGACGGGGACTCCTTTGCTTAGGCTCTTTAGTAGGTTCATGATCTCGAAATCCTCAGCAAGCTTTTCCAATAGTATTTTTCCTATAAGAATCTGGCTTACCCTTTGGAGCTTTTCGTGATTCATCTTTATTGCACACAACAAGTTCTTGTAGTCATTGTGGAGCATGAGCTCACCATCTTCATTCCAAAAGGAGGGTAGTCCCTTCTAGAAGACCTTTTTAAATTTTCTCTTTATACCAACGATTTGACCTGTTATCGCTCCACAGTGGGCCTCAATGTTTTCCACATCAGTGTATTTTCCTAGCGTCTTCCTTTCCCAAGCGATCACTGCAATTCTATTTCGGATCCCTAATGTAGCCAACTCATCTTTTGGTAGAACCCTCAGAAAATCTATAGCATCTTGAGCTATTTCCATTAGCCTTAAGATTATAATTTCTCGCGTAAATGCACAACTTTTTAAGGCTTCCTTTATCGCTTTCTCTCTAACTCTTATGGAGATTAGACAAGGCCTGAGGTCGGTGGTAGTCTCGATAATAATATCCCAATTCAAGTGCTTGCATCCCTGCATCAGGATTTGCCCAATTACTTGGGCGATGAATCTCTGATTTGTTTCCACCAAACCCTTATTTTTACTCTGCAATCCATTTATTTCTTCCTCCATTTGCATCTTCTACTCTTCCAATTTCTGATCTCTTTCCTTCAATTCCTTAATTTCTACTTCTTTCAAACTGACTTGAGACATAGCCCGTGAAAGGCTGTTAGCACTATTTTCATCTACATCTTGACTTACTTTTGATGACTGCGTGCCCATGATGGGCAAGTTATCTTTTAAATCCTCAACTTTCTTTTCCAAACTCAGCTTTTCTTTCTCCCAATCTGCTTTCTTTTCAACTAACTTCAACAATTTCGCTCGGCTTTCACTAAGTTCTTTGGCTAGGGCCTCCTTTTCCTGCTCCAATGTCTAGATTAAGATTTCTTTCTCTACCAACAACTTTTTGGTATCCTTTCCACCACCATCACTAGCAACCAAATCGAGTTGTAATTTATTAACCAGCTGCTTGTGAGCTTTGCTTTCCAGCCTCTCCTGCTTTAACTGAAGATCCATCTTGCTAACAATTTCTTCTAGCTTCTCGACTCTCAATATTTCCTGCATATAGTCCTTGTAAATAACCTCCCCTATTTGTTTATGTAACTAGACTTTATCGGGGGCTGATATGTTTTCAAATCATACTTTAGTTCAGTTAATTTTCTAGGTGTAGACACTGTTACATTCAAAATGACTTCCTTTATATTTCGGCTGGTCATTAGAGCAACATTTGACTTCGACAGGCTCTGAACCTTGGGTAGCAAATTATACACAAACTGAGTGGAAGCCTGCTTATCTCAAGCATACTATTGAAATATATCCTCCCTTGACGAGAACTTGCTTATGTCCCCGCTTTCACTAGCTTCCTGGAAATTATACTCTAACACATGTACCTTAGGGACTGGAATTTCCCCCTCTTTACCGCCTTCACTATCCATCAAAACAACTAAATCTGGCTGTGTTCCAGCCAATTCATGATCCTCAGTTTTGAGTCTCTTTCCTCCCTCTTCATCATATTCATCTAGGATTTCTTCCAAACTTATTTTCTCTCCTACTTCCGCAACCTTAGGTATAGTATCCACCTCTATTGCCACTTCTAGCAAAGTCATCTCTTCTCCTTGCAAAGTAGGTGCTGCTTCCACCTCGAGCCCATATTGCAACAAGTTCTTTCCTCTTAAGGACCCTTCCACCTCCTTGTGCTCAAACCCACTAAGTTTGCTCAATTTTCTTCTTTCAGAAATGATGTGACAATGGTCATAACCCATGGAAATATCCTTTTTGAATTCTAAATCTTCTAACAAACGATGCACCTCTACAACAACTTCCTTACTCTTTATAATAAACGGACCAATGGCCCAAGGATACTTCAAGTCGACTCCCTTTCTGAACTTTGAAAATGTTCATCTTCTAGGGTTAACTTCTTCCTGATAAATTCTAAAGAAAAAATCCTTAATGTTAAAAAGGCGGGCAGTATGTATGGCTTGCGCACAAACCCATACAGTCTGATGACAGTAGAGTCTTTTGATAAAAACCAGTCCCCCACGGTGACCTCCTTGCAATAAGGTCTTCATTTCAGGCAATACCCTTGGCAGTTCTTCCCCAAAAAATAATTTCTCCAATTCAGACAATATAGAATTCATGTAATTAAACATGCTCTCCTCTAGAGTACCGACATAAACCTCTAGCTCGAAATGCAATTCATTCTGATTACTGACCATGATTAGCTTCATTAAATGGGCTTGAAACCGGAAACATCTAGTATTTGGAAAAACAGTTAACTGAGAGGTAATGGCCTCCACCACAAAATCTTCTAAGCTAAGACTTGGAACTGACTCGTAACTGACTAGGGGCGAACCGACACTTATCCTATAAAGTAGAATTAGATGCAACTCTGTCACAAACCTATCACTATCCAGACCTAAAAACGGTGCGAGTAATGAAAGGACTAACCAGGTATTGGCATTGAACAGATTAACGTCTAACGGGTATGGAGTTTCCTCAATCTCTAGGTCTGGCTTGAGGCAAGTGGTCAAAAAGGCTTGCCAACTCTCGCGAGGGATTTGGCAATAGAGGATTACAATTATTCTTGCGGATAAATTCTCAAACTCTTGTGTTTAGGGCTCAGGTATTTCAAATGAACGATGTAGGACTGACGGCTCTATGGAACAAATGATTCTACTTTGCTGACTATCCACGATGACTCTTTGGGATGCTTCGTAATTAGAGGCACACCAGGAGACGAACTCAGGAAACGACATGACATGATTTGCTGACTATCCATGATGTACATATGTGCCCCTGTCTTGCAGGCACTTCAGCCTCCTCTTAATTTCATCTATGGGTAGCTGGGTAACTATGTCAAAAATGTTACAATCCCTGTCCTCCAAGGTACTCCTAACCCTACTCGTGCTTACGACTGAATCTTCTTCCACTATTTTATTGTGAAAACACCTATACTACTGATGAATTCAGTCGAGAAAGGGCCTACCTATCACTAGCAATCTTTTGGAACTATTTTGTCGAAATCCATGTTGCCCTCGTCATCTCCCACATGCCAAGAAGCTTCTGACTTTGTCAGTTCCAACAAACAAATTTCAACAACACATGTTGGTGATCATATATATAAACTCTGCTCACTTAACCATCTGTCTTATCTGCTTATTGTCCAATGATCTCGGCCGTTGGTTTCTCATGTACCACTTCCCCATCATCAGATCCATCTTTCATTTAACCCTTTGGTTTGAAAACTTTGATCTGCCTACCGTTGGATCATTTCGTAGGTCTCAATCTGCACCGTTCCTCTGACACCACGTGTCTACAAAATGGTATCACAAACATCTCAATGTAGTTTTAAATACTGCTTTCCTGCCTCGGGATCCTCCCTTGTGTCAACACTTGTCAAATGGTTTCATCTATTGCGACCACCCTTTCCTATATCCATCATGTTATTTCCCAATGTGATAACCATTGAGAGCCGTTGATCTATGTTTATTTTTCATCCATGGCTGGAAATAGATGACCCACTTAACTCTTCGACCCTTTCCGCTGGCGGGGTCCACTTTCACTATCATCCATGCATCTTCGTTGTTACATTTTCGTTGATTTGGTTCTCTCTGCATTATGCACTGCACATCACCCACAACCATACCACCGTGGTAACATGCGTCTCTGCAATGGTTTCGCTTACCACTTTTCCTCTTTAGCGATGTGCTTCCTGGTTGACATATGTTTGGAGACATAACTCATCGCGACCACCAATGTGACTAACCCTTGCGCCTTTAGGCCGCTCGATCATCAATGTGGACCATTGATCATATGCCTGCGCTCGATCAACGGTTTCCTGTCCACCCATGGTTAATCTATGTAATATTTTGTTGTCGGACTTAGGACTTAGGGTTATTTGATTGTTCAAAAGGCCCTCCAACACATTTCTTCACATATTTCCCTATGGTGCACTACATTCTCCCTTTCTATACCAATTTTTCATACTTTATCCTATAACCATGGAGAAGGAAAGGGAACTCGGGTCTTTACCAGGTAAGATTTCTAATCTTCCACTTTTCATTTCTGATATTTATGCTGCAGAAAAATCAGGTGCTAACACCCCCAAAAAAAGAAATACTAGAAAAAATGTGATGATGATATCATCATCACATTTTTTAGGTATTTCTTGCTTTTCGGGAAGCGGGGTTCGTCAAAATTATGCATTATGGGTACTCGTTGGATGCGTAATTTAATTCCTCATCCAACGAGTGCTGCCACTCTAAATTAGAGTAAAAAAACAGGGATATATGTTTAAAATGCGGACAAAAAGGTAGTTTTTTCTTTCTTCCTCCAAAATTAATAAATATTATTTTATTATTTTAAGTATTATTTCATTATTTTAACTATTATTTTATTTTTTTCCTTAAGAGGCCCATTTTAGACCTCAAAATTCCTCTAATGTTGTGGCTTCAGAATACCCAATAAAAATGCATTTATGTCCTTTATTATTTAATTTCCTTCTTAGCTCATCTGGAACATGTGCATATGCTACACAACCAAAAAATTTTAAATGTGAAACACTATGTTTCATACTTATCCATGCTTCCTGTGGAACTTTGTTCTTCACACTCTTCATCGGACATCAATTCATGATGTATACAACAATTGGCACTGCTTCAGCCCAGTATTCATTTGACAAATGCATGGCTGCCAACATACTGCGTGCCATCTCCATAATGGTTTTTTTCTTCCTTTCTGCGATGCCATTCTGCTGCGCTGTATACCACACAGTGATATGCTTCTGTATGCCATGAGTTTTGCAAAATTTTAAGAAATCATTAGAGACATACTCACCACCTCTGTATGTTCTTAAGATCTTGATGCTTTAAACACTCTGCTTCTCCACAAGTGCCTTGAACTTCTGAAAACAACTAAATGCATTAGATTTATGTTTTAGAAAATAGAATCATGTTTTTCTTGTGAAATCATCAATAAATTTAAGAACATAAGTGCATCCTCCCATTGACGGTGTTTGCATCGGTCCACAAATGTCAGAGTGCACAATTTCAGGTGGTGTATCAGCTCTGTATCACTTTTCGACTGGAAAAGTCTCTCTGTGTTGTTTTTCAAAAATACAACCTTCACAAATTCTCTCTGGATTTTCAATCAATGGCAATCCTTTCACCATATCATTCATGTGAAGTAGCTTCATCCCACCAAAATTCAGATGTCCAAATTTGAAATGCCATAACCAGGATTCATCCTTTATTTATGTTTGAAACGCAACTTGCATTTCACTGTCTTTTTCTTCAATTGTGCAATGAATTTCTGCTCCTTTGCCTTTTGTGTAGAGTGCAGTTCCATAATTTTCATTCTGACTTTCATGAACAACTTGAGTTGTCTTTCCTTTAATGATGGGTCTTATCCTCAAAGGAAACAAGTGAATTCTTGTCGTCTACACTTCGGCTATCAACTGATTCCTTGGATGTATGTCTTTGATCAGACAACACTTTCCTATCATATGGATTCTGTAACCTTTTTCCATTAGTTGTCTAGTGCTCATGAAATTATGCTTCAAACCTTGAACATAATAAACATCAAACATATATTTATGCTCCCCCTATTTGGTTAGAATATCAGCAGTACTGTTACCCAAAACAGTGACTTCAAAATTATTTCCAAGCGTGACATCAGTTTGAACTGATTTATCTAGACTAGAAAATAGATTTAAATTACCAGTCACATGATTGCTATAGCTTGAATCTAAATACAATATTCATTTGGACTTTCTTGAATAGCATTGCATTCAAGTGGAGATGCACATGCTAAGAACAATGAGTTGTTCGGAGTGGTGCTATTTCTTGACTGAGCTTCACCTTTCTTTCCTTGGTCATACTGCTTCATCCTGCATTCATATGCAACGTGTCCATACTTCTTACAGTAATGACATTGAATTTTTTATTTGTCATACCTTTGTCAACTTCACTAAGTGGGAGTTTGATTCTGACCTCTACCAGTTCCATTCACAGGGTTGATGCTGCAACCTCCTCTGAAAGAACTTCATCCTCTTCCTCTAGAGTTTGATCTTCCTCTTCCTATTCCACAACTTATGGATGACTGTTCTGTGAATGCACCTTCCATTGATGTATCTGAACCACTAATTCTGTGTTCATGATTGAGTAATGAGCTTGCAATGCATCAATATTAAATGTGGATAGGTCTTTGTTTTCCTCCACTGTTACAACTAAGGATTCAAATTTCTTTGGAAGAACTCTAAGAACTTTTTCAATAGCTCTTTGGTCACCTAAAGTTCCTCCATGAGACTTTATTTGATTAACCAGACCAACAACATGAGTGTAGAATGAATCTATTGACTCTGTATTTTTCATTAACAGAGATTCAAAATCTCTTCTAAGAATTTGAAGTTTGGCAGTCTTTACCTTGTTCAAGCCTTGATAGGAAGTTTCCAGTGTGTCCCATGCTTCCTTAGCTAACTGCGGTGCTGCTATTCTTGGGACTATTGATTCATGTGTCGCTTGATGTATGTGGAATAACGCATTTCCATCCTTCTTCCTATGTTCCTTCATAACACCCTTCCCAGCTTGAGTGAGATTGTTGTATGCTGCTAGATTTGTTGGTTCTGCATAGCCATGCTGGACTATTTCCCATACATCTTGAACTCTAAATAAAGCTTTCATAGTTAGAGACCAATATTCATAATTTTTACCAGAAAATATTGGGGTTTGTAAACTACCCGAAGTGGAATCCATTCTTAAACACTTTTCCCTTTGGTAAATACAATTCTTACATTATGTAAACCAAGCTCTAATACAAGATCAAGGGGAAAAGAGGAAACACCCAATGCAGTCAAAATATTTTGACCTGCGTGGTAAATAAATAATATCTTTCTTTTCTTTTGATTTAGAGTTGCGGTTCACTTTAGAAAATACTTTGCTCTTAATTACTTTTGTGAATACTTTTCTTCACAAATTACCTTCGCAATTCCAATTTTTACTACCCGCATGTTAACTGTGTATTTCTACTTTTTACTGCATGGTGATTACCTGCTCATTTTGACTTTCTACTGCATAGGTGAACTTTGTTGCGCAGTTCACTACCCTTGCATAGATTCTTAACTTCACAAAATACTTTGCCGAATACTTTACTTTGCATAAGCTTCGCACTTCATACAAATTACTTTTGCATAACTTCTTTTAACTTTACGAAGGTTAACTACGCACAAGTTACCTTCGCAATTCTATTTAGCTCCGTACAACTCAATCTTAAACAAACTTTGTATAAATCTATTTCACGCTAAAACATAAGAACCGAAACCTATGTAGAAGTTACTACGCAATCAAACTAGGTCTTTTACCACCATGAAATACTTGGAATCTTGATTTGATTTACAGGCCGTAAATGTAAACGAAATTTATGCAGGTCAATATGAAATAGATGTGCGGGATGCATAACCAACATTCTTGAGAATGAATTCATAAAACTAAATACTTATATATATTACCACTGTAAAACGAGTAATTTTGCTCCACTTACAGAGAGATGAGTTTTACTTCATTCTTTTACTTCTTACACAGAGCTAGGGCTCTTGAAACACTTCATGGGTTTTCACTTCTTCTATTTATTTTACAGAGCTTGGGCTCCTTACATGTCTCTTTTCTCTATTTCTTCATCTCTGCTTAATCTTTTGAAAGTGATTTTCATTTATACACAAACTAGGTTTGGCTTCTCCACGAAGCTATAGGGTTTCATTAAAGACTGTAATAAATTCTACCTAAGAATTCTTGGAATGCATAATAATAAAGAGGTCACATAAATACTAATTTGACGTGCCCTAGATTGGCTGCAAACTTACTGACTGACTGACTGACTTCTGATTTTTTAGAGTGACTGAGTGTCTAACAGATATGACGCATATTAGATACGCTATCAGCTCATTAATTACAATATTCCAACATTTTTTGGGGACTCTCTCTGAATATCACAATTTCAAATAGTCTCGCCATTGTTTCAAGGAACTCTTCCAAATTGGGTCTCATTGAAATAAAGATTATCCTCTTTGTTGATTGTCGTTTAACCACAAAATCCATCCTACAAAACCGGGTATCATTGTTCCCACGAAACCAATCCTCAGTCAACTCCGTTAAGAGAGTTTCGTCCATGTCAAGAACGAGAGTGTGCTTGTCTTTATCTAGTGGATCCATTGGAGGCAACATATACTCTCGAGGAGTGCAGATGCCCAAGTATGAGGGGGATGCATCTTTACTGGTGCTACTTATTTCTCTTTCGTTGGGAGCATCCCTTGCAATCAAGTATGAGGAGGATCCATCTTTACCAAGTATGAGGAGGATCCATCTTTACTAGTTCTGCTTCTTTGTGTTTCGTTGGAAGCCTATGGAATAGGGGCATCTTGTCCTTTATCCATTGTTGTAATCGAAATTGTTGTTTTGATAGAATCAATGAAATTTAATAGAATTTGTTGTGTTTTGATAGAATCAATGAATAGATGCGGACTGCTTTTCCCAAACCATGTGTTTTTCCTCCTTATATTGGGTAATATACCTCTTGTGAAAGTCACAACTTTTCATTACAATGGGTAATCAATCACTTTAAACATTAGTTTTTATATAGAGTTTATCAGTTTTGTCACTTACATTGTTAGCCAACCTGTAGACATTATTTTCATTAAAATGCGTAATCAATCACATTAAGAGTCATTTTTATATAGATTTTATTAATTTTGTCACTTACACTGTTAGCCAACCTTTAGACATTGTATGTCAATTATGAATATTTAACATATTTTTAAAGCATAAAAGATTTCACATATCTAAATAATTATATAACAAATATTTCACATACATAGGTTTTATAATTATTTTTATTTTATATAATTATATGTATTTTCTTTGATTTTAAATCTTAAATCATATATATAACCATAATCTTAGTTTTTTATGATTTTTCTTAATTTTAATTTAAGTCTTTAAAAAAATTAAAATTATTTTAAGTTTTATAATTGAAAAGTATAATGACATAATCATATTAATTAATAGTATGGTTCATTTATATAAGGTGACGAAAGGAACAATAAGGTCACTGATGGAGGTATATCAACCATATTAATAATTATTATAGTTATGATTGTTGAAGCACGAAATTGCGAAATTGTTTATCCTTATTATTACAAATGAAGATGCAAAATTTTGATGATTATTCTTTTTAAAGAAAATTAGATTTTTTGTTATTTCAATAGTTGTTATTGGTTCTAAATGTATAAATGAATTTAGGTGCAGAGACTTCAATTCCTTATGCATATTTTAACACTCATTTTTTTAAGAAGAAAATAACATATACTTTTGTTATTATAGAGATAAAAAAGTACTTGTCCATACAAGTTTTCAAAAAAAAATCCAAGTAATCTATTTCTCCACTACCATCATCTACAAAAAGACATACTATCTAGTAATCCATGAAGGGAGATCATCCTAAAAAAAACATTCCATCAAGTCATTTGATAAAGTCCCAAAAATACATATCTAATATCCTGCCACTAACAGATAATGTATAAATTAGTCTTCAAAAATAGGAGAAGATCCAATGTTTTCGAGCTTATCATCAATCCAATATTCCCAGATAAGGAGTCTTTCGTACTCAGTGAGCGCTTCCTTTGACAAATCATTTGCCACCTCATTCAATTCCCTGTAAATGTGATTTAATATCCAATCATAAAATGTGGACAAAACAGTCTCAATCCTTTGACACCAAAGTTTAAATGAAATATTCTTCATCTTGTGGATTTTTTTTACCCAATTTACAACCATTAAGGAGTAACCAAATATTCTTAGTGAATCCTTACCAAAAGTACTAGCAGTCTTAAGTAAACACCATAGACCAAGAAATTATGCCAAGGATTTTTTTCCTTCACCTATATTCAATTTAAATTTGAAAAAGTGATGTATGTCAATAGTCAAATAAATCTCAATAGCACATTTTCCTTTCTCAGTCACTTCATCAAAATATCCAGGAGCTACATTGGAATTATCAATGCCTCTAATATGGCACACAGGTTTGTTGAAGGAAGTCTGATTGGAATAAGATTTATACATACCTATTATTTTGAAGACTAATTGAAATGCAGAAATCGTTTTTCCTTCAAAAATAATATCATTCCTGGATTTCCAAATTATCCACGTCATAAAAGAACGTAGGGTCTTGTGGCATTTTTTTGATTTGGTCCAAGATAATAATGATGTTTCTAGATCACCCGAGTCCCATATTTGCTCGATTGCAAAAATAGAGCATAACCAAGACCAAATATATTTAGTGAAAATAAAACTTACAAATAATAAGTGATTAACCAACTATTCTTCTTTGAAGCATAAAGAAAAGATGCCAGGACTAGCCATCCCCATTGATTCAGATTGATCCAAGTTAAAACCCAGTCTTCCAGAATTATCCACAAAAAATATTTAATGTTTGTAGGTATATGCCAACTCCATAATTTAGCAACCCACCATTTTTTAGATGTTGTTCTCTTTTGGCTCACAATTACATTGTACGCCGCGTTTTTTGTGACTATTCCAAACTCAGGTTTATAATACCATACTAAATTATCTTCAGTATTTGTTTGTCTAATACTAGACCACGTTTAGTCTAGATACATGTCATTTACATTCAATCAACAGTTGTTTCTTAGACTGGGATCCTCTGCATTATACCAATAGTTGCCTGAATTTTGTAACCAATAAGGATGATGAATGTGATCTAAGGTTACAAAACCACAATTAGAAATTCGATCTCTAATGGAGCTTGATAATATGAAGTCATCTTCATTCCCAACAAAAGGATCTAGACCAACCATAACATGACTCCACTGATATTCAAGGTGAGATGCATGTTGAGCCATGAATTTTTGTTGTTGAAACCATTCCATATAGTTGAAGAGTTTCTGGATAATTTATGTGGATATCGAATCCATTTAATCATATTGATTTTAATATATTTACAATGGATAATATCGGTCCATAGGCCTGATCCAAAAATACCTTTCCATATAATTTTTAGGTAAAGAGTCGTGTTGAACCATATGATATTTTTTATGTTCCATCTACCATGATGTTTGGGCACAGAAAGAATTTCCCATTTGCAAGAATCAATTTTTACACCCTTTGCATTTCCCATCCAAAGGAAATTAAACATGAGTTTCTGAATTATTTGGATAACAGATTAGGGCACCATGAATAGTGAAAACAAATAAACTGGTAAGCTAATGAGAACAACTTTTAGCAAATTTAACCTACCACTAAGAGAAACAAACTTGAAAATCCAATGCCCAATCATTTTAACTAACCAAAACCAGTCACCCACCTTGTAACAATTTCGTTTAATAAAGTATCCAAGGTATTTGAAACTGAAATCCATATGTGACATTAAAAGGGCATCAAACCATAAATATTCTCGAATATTTCTCCTCAGCATTATGGACATGAAATTATGACTTCTTCCAACTTATTTCCATTTTAGATGCTGAGAAAAATACCTTGATTATTGCTGAAAATTGAGACCATTCTTCTATAGAGACAGTAGCGAATAAGACCAAACCATCTACAAACAATAAATGGGTAATCAAAAGATATTCAAATATTTTAATACATTTGAGGAGACCCTTTCTTCTTACCTTAGTAATAATGCAGCTCAGACCTTGAATAACCAACAAAAAAAGATATGGTGACAAGGGACAACCTTATCTCAGTCCACGAGAACATCCAAAGAATGAAGTAAGAGATCCATTGATCAGAATAGAGAAATATGGGGTAGTGCATAGGCCATAATCTAATTGGTTACCTAAAGAGGTATGGTAATATACAATAAAAGCAATATGAGATAAGCTCAATTTACACGGTCATATGCCTTGACCAAATCCATCTTGAGAATCATAGCTTTTTTGTTTCTTATTTTAATGGAGTGAATCATTTCTTGAGTTACCCCAACGACATCCAATATTTGGCGATTGGACATAAAACTAAATTTCTCTTTTGTGATGAATTCATCAAGCTTTGGTTTCAGACAATTGGTTATGATCTTAGTAATCAATTTACAAACCAAATTGCTTAATGTAATAGGTCTAAAATCATTGAAGGGAGATGATTTGATGCACTTTGGAATTAGTGTTAAGAAATTTGAATTAATCCCTTGATAGATATATCCTTCCACTCTAGAAAATTCAACCATAGACATCAGATCATTCCCCATGATGTCCAAAAACATCAAAAAAGAGTTCAACCGCCCACCTGCCAGGACCAGGGATTTTGTCCGTCGCAAAATTTTTTATAACATTTTCCAATTCCTCCATAGAGACAAATTTACCAAGTTCCATCCCCTCATCTTAAGAAAAAAAGTGGGAAAGTGCTTAATAACTCTCAATTGGTGATCAAACTCTGTAGTGCCAGGATCAGTAAACTTTTTTGAATAAAATAGATGAGCTGAATTTTCCAATTCTTTTTGCGATCTAATATTATTTCCCCATCATCACTCATGTCCCAAATAGAATTATTATTCCTTCTATCTAAAGAATTCCTATGGAAAAATTTAGAATTTTTACCTCCTAGAGACACCCAAATGGATCTACTTTTTAATCTCCAAGCTCGTTCCTTTTGTTCTAATATGACCTATTTTCTGTGTTCAAGAACATGCAAATTATTTTTCCTCCTCGGTAAAAATACCATTTGGGTTAAGCTCGAAAAAAAGTCTGATCTATCAATCAATATCGACCAATTCAGCCTTATCTTTAGTAGTTCATAGTTTTTCCCATTTTATTATTTCTGTCTTCAAACATTTTAATTTCTAAAATAGGGCCTCCAAAGGATTAAGATCGTTTGGGACCGAAATATTCAGCCAACAATTTCTGACCAAGGAACAAAAATCATCATCATGGATCCATGAACAATTAAAATTGAATGGATATTTGTTTTTGGACTCCACTCCGTCAAATTGTAGAATGATACTTTGGTGATTAGATATGATTGAGAATTCAACCCAAGATCAATATTTTTCTAGGTTCTTGCAGAAAGTATCTGTCATTATGAAACTTTCTAGTCATTTTCCAATACTCTAATTTCCACATGTCTTGTTGTTCCAGGTCGCACATAATTTAACTACCTCAACGTCAACTAGATTATTACGCTGAATCAAATCCCCCCAAAAATCAGCTAATTCATCTGGTTTGGCATAATTTCTGCAAATATCAGCAACATATATCGTGAAATTGAAATCACCTGCAACAATTAGATTATGAATTTTTAGGATAACACAACTATCTAGTCTGTTCCAAAACGCTTCCCTATCTTTGTATGGGTCGTAAATATTGAGTACATAAATATTTAGACCAAATTCATGAAGTATTCCTCCCATGAGAATTCCTACAATTGTCTTATAGGCCTTAAAATAAGTAGTTGGAGGATTCCATCCCAAAAGAATCCCACTAGATTGACCAGATGCATCGACGGCACACAAATACCAGATAGGAATGTTTTTGGAGAAACTATCAATGGATTCCAAAAAAGTGCACCGAGTTTCTTGAATTAAAATGACATCAGGGTTTGTAGTATTTAATAAGTTGGAGAGGGCCCTAACCTTCCCAACCCACCCAATTCCATGGATATTGAAGGATAGACAGGCCATTAATCAACATCAATCGCGGGAGAGGATGCTCTAAGGGCCTAGATTTGTGAATCTGGTTGTTGCAGTATTTTAGATAAGGGAATGAGGGTGGATTCAACATCAATCTCAGAGTCTAGAGGAGGACATCCTGGTTTTTCCTTAATTTTCTTCTTTTTTCTAATCGTAACATTCTAGCATCTATTTCATGCAATGGGGATAGAATCAGATCCGAGGGAAGACACCTTCGAATAAACCTCAACAGGAGACTTAAGAATAGTTGTTTCACTCGAAATCATCTTCAACCATAAATCATGAGGAAATGTGGAAGTTTGTTCCAGATCCGGAGGATCCTTAAACGAATCAGGGTTCCTTGACACTAAAGGAATAGTAAGAGAATATTTAAAAGAAACCCTAGCCTCAACATTAGGGTTAGGTGATGAAATATTTGAAATGGGTGAACGATCCAATCCAACTTGATATTTCAATAAAGGGGCTTTTGGATCATTAGAGGGAAAAATCACATGCTCAGGACAAAGGTTGGGGATAGGAGTGAAATTGCTCGAAATGGACTCAATGTTGATTCCATCTTGAGAATTCTGGAAGAGGGATTTTGGGAGTAAAGAGGATGAAACTTTTCGAATGAAACAAGATCCATAATTTCTTCTTAAACCTAATGAATTTTCAACTCAGATAAAAATCAAGTTCTTCCTTGGAAACACCCTCGTAATGTGTGCAGGTTTCAGAATTTGACTTATCCACTTGATGATGTTTAGTCGAATGAACATGATTATTCTGGGACGGGGAATGCTACTTTGTGTTAAAAATATAAAACCTATTGAATGTATATGATACTAATCCATAACCATAAATTAAACTAGGATAATTTTCCTTAATGTGTCTCGTTTTTCCTACAGAAAAAACATCTGAAAGGAACATTTCTATAGTACAGTTTCTAAGAAAATGACTATGAACCCCAGGTAATATCCATGGTCTCAAGTAAGCCTCTATTAATGTAAAATTACACCAAAACTAATGGAATTCTCTCATCCATCCGCTATTAATCTATATAATATGTTGCTGTCAGACTTAGGACTTAGGGTTATTTGATTGTTCAAAAGGCCCTCCAACACATTTCTTCACATATTTCCCTATGGTGCACTACATTCTCCCTTTCTATACCAATTTTTCATACTTTAGCCTCTAACCATGGAGAAGGAAAGGGACCTCGGGTCTTTACCAGGTAAGATTTCTAATCTTCCACTTTTCATTTCTGATATTTATGCTGCAGAAAAATCAGGTGCTAACAACTAGCTCCCACTCGGGGATGATATCCTGCCTACGAGGTAGCAAATAACCCCATAGACTAAGTGCCTGATCCTTTGGGCTAAACTTCGAACCTCGAACCGAAAACCCCAGGCCAAGAACTTAAACTATTTCGACTGCAACTCTGTGCTGAGCAAGCAAATGAACAAAAGCATGGCTTTTCCTCCATACCTTAGGGCCTTCACCTCGGGCTTCAAATCCTTTAGTTTTCCATCAAAATTTAAAAACGACTGTTAAAGAAAAAATATATACATAGTATAGTACAAAATTTACCTGTCTTGTCTATGACAGATAATGTTTCAAAAAGCTCCAGCTGACCGGGCCAAGGGGACCCATCTTGATTTTCCCGGATGAAATAATTTACCCTCGGCTAGCTGCAATAACAAAAAGCCCAACCCACATATGGTCGAACTTTTCGTGCTTATGTTCCCTTGGAGCGTCCCACTTCAAAACCAAATCGTTCACCTGAAACTGTTCTTCTTTTATCTTCCTATCAAAGGTGTCCTTCATTTTCTCCTGGTGCATATGTACTTTATTGTATGCCCTGCTTCTCAGCTCGTTTAGCTCCACTATGTCGTTCACCCTTCTCTGCATGTGATTCGGCTCTTCCTCTAACCCCTGCAACAAACTCATAACAGGTAGCCCTAATGATGCAAGAAAAACCACCTCGACTCCATATACCAATTGAAAAGGTGACATCCTGATGGCTCTTTTCGTACTGATTCTATCAGCCGAAAGGGCATATTTTAACTTTGTGTGCTAAGCCCTCTTATTTTCTTCCAACAACTTCTTTATGATCCTCACCATGCTTTTGTTCGAGGACTCTACTAGTCCAATCCCCTGAGGGTAGTATGCTATGGAATGGTTCAGGATGATATGATACTTGTGGTAGAAGTTTATCATTTTCTTGGAACTAAATGCTGGTGCATTGTCAGTCACGATCCTATTGGGACACCCAAATCTAGACAGGATGTTATCTTCTAGAAATTCCATGATAACACCCTCAGTTTCATTCCTCATGAGGATGGCTTCAATCCACTTGGTAAAATAATCAGTAGCTATTAAGATCCATCTAACTGGCTAGAGGAGTTAGGGTGTATTTCTCCGATGAAATCCAGTCCCCATTGCTGGAAAGGGGCTTATACTATAATGGGGGGAAGGGGAAGTGAAACAACCTTCCTCTTGCCCTAAAAAATCTGGCACTGGTGACATGTGACAATCTCCTTATATACATTAGTAAACATAGTAGGCTAGTACAACCCTTCCCTCAAAATCTTGTTGACTGTCACTTTCCAGGAATGGTACCCACCACAATCTCCCTTGTGAAATTACTTCTTTATATGTTGGGCTTCATCTTCTAACAAACAATTTAACAGCAGCCCTCGTAGTTCCTTCCAATATAAAACTAGTTCATGATACAATATTTAGCAGCTTTCAGCTTCACAGACCTGGCTCCGGATTTGTTGAACCTTGTAGGGACCTATAAATTCTGTAATGTATAAATAATGTCAACATCCCAAGGAGATGCAGAGAATTCTAGCCTCACCTGTGGGCCTGTTTCTTCTTGAATTGGGTAATCTTCTAGGAAATTTAACAACAAAGAGTCACAATTATCTTTAGCCATCAACTTTTCCAAACCCTACCCCTTTATTAATTTGGTGTGTTTTATTTCCAGGTCATATTCCAGTAACACATCGATCCATTTGGATCTCCTTCCTTCAGGGTATGCCTGGGTAAGGATACTTTTCATAGCAGCATTTGGGACATGGGAAATGATGTGTGAATGGAGGATGTAGACCCTGAAGTCCTTGAGTGTTTTTATCAGAGCATATGCTTGTTTTTCCATGATGTCATATTTCAGCTCTCCATCTCTCAGCACCCTGCTAAAAAATACAATGGGCTACTTAGCATTTTGGGCATTCTTTTGTAACAACACCCCTGATATAGTATGTTCATATGCATGGGAAAAAATGAGGAAATCTTTGGAGAAATCGGGACTAGCTAGTACTAGAGCTTCAGTGATGGATTTCTTAATGCCCTTGAATGAATCCTTGGCTTCTTCATTCCATTTTATCTGATTTTATTTTTTCAACATGTCAGTGATGCTTCTCATTATTTTTGCAAAACTGGGGATACACCTCCTTAGGAAACCTACCTTCCCGATAAAATATTGCACCTCTTTCTTACTCCTAGGATATCCAACTTTCTTAATATCACTAACCCTCTCGGGGTCAATCCTGATACCATCTTTAGAACTGATGTGCGCTAGGAGCTCGGCCTCTTCTAATGCAAAATGAGATTTTTTAGGGTTAAGTGAAATACCGTACTTTCTGCACTTGATAAAAACCTGCTCCAAGTATTTTAGGTGTTCCTCATCAGATTTGGAGAACACTGTTATGTAATCCATATATACCACCACAATCTTGTCTTTCTCTTCACCAAAGGATATATCCATCGCACGCTGGAAAGTGGCTCCTACATTCGTCAGCCCAAAAGGCATCTTTGCATATATGAAAGTACCCCAAGGAGTGGTAAAGGAAGCTTTCTCTTGGTCTTTTGGACATACCTTTATCTAGTTGTATCCTGAAAAACCATCCATGGTAGAGATTATTCCTACCCCCACAACCTTCTGCAAGATATGTTCCATTTTAGGCGGGGGGTAGTTATCCTTCAGTGAAGCTCTGTTAAGGTTCCTGAAATCTATGCATATCCTTATCTCTCCATTCTTCTTCCTCATAGGAACCAGATTTGCTACCCACTGGGAAAACCTTAAGGTGACTATGATTTTAGCGTTGAACAACCTTTTGATTTCTTTTTCTATTATGAGCAGCAATTTTGGATTTATCCATCTCAGGTTCTGCTTGAAAGGCTTCTCCCCTAGATTGATAGGAATAGAGTGTTGTATTATGGAAGTATCATACTCCTTCAAGTCCTCATAACTCTAGGCAAAAGCATCAGCATACTTTTTCATTAGTTCTACATACCTCTCTTTCTTCTTATCTTGTAACTTCTTGGATAGCTTCACCATTCGCGGTTCTTCCTTAGTGCCCAGATTTTGATCTACTATAGCATCACTAGGAGTTTCAAACTTGGGGTTTTTGGCTACATCGTTTTGATCAAACAATCTTTCCAAGGGTATAAAACCTTTAGGGATATAATTGCTCTTAAGCTGAATAATATCCTTTCCACCCATCATATTTTTCCATCCTCTACTTTCGGTCTCCCCATCCCCTGGCTGTCCTTCCTCCACCACACCTTCCAAGTTTTCATTTTATGTGTCAATCTGTACATTGGAAAATTCATCACACATATCTAAGAACCTTTTAAATTGTAAATCATCATCGAATACCTGCTAGTATTTGGAATTATCTGGGATAGATGGCCTGTTCACTACCTCCAATTCATATTTCTCCTGAGAAAATATAAGGGTTTTAAAACCACCATCCGTAGTGGCCAAGGAATCTACCACTTGGTTCTCACACTTGGAGGTCACCCTGATTTTGTGTCCTATGAAAAAAAAAATTCCAAACATATCCCAGATTTCATTCCTGTAGGCCCTCATTTTGGGGTGTTTGGTTTGATAGCTGTCATTCACTTGATTGACCACAAACTCTGAATCTCCAAACACCTCTATCCTTTTAGCTCCTAGATCTTTCAGGGCTCATAGTCCCAGGTGTAGAGCTTCATACTCAGCCACATTGTTAGTGCATACAAAAGTTAGCTTATATGACAAGGCTCGAGATTCCCTGTCAGGAGGTATAAACCAGACCCCTGCTCTAGCACCATTTTTGCTCAAGGATCCATCAAAATACATAGACCATAGACCTTCCTCGATCCTCTGTCTCTTTCAAGATTCATATCTTGCTGCAAACCATTTATCTTCATTAACATCAATATATCTAGGGGGTTTAGGGTCAGTACACAGGCCATCATTAAAAAAAATAGAAGATCCTATATCCGTCTCCATAGCATATATGGGGTGATTTTCAGCCTTGTCATCGCTACTAACCACATAATCCATTCTTTTTCCTCTGTACAAACTTCTATTTGCTCCAAAAAGAGGTATAGTATCATAAGATAAATCCATCTGCATAGTCCCTTTCAGTTTTGAGATCCAAGACCTTGACAACAACATCCCAAATTTAGCAGGCACATCAGCCACCACCACATCCATCAAAATGTTTTTAGCTGGGATTTGGGCGAGGGTCACTACCAGATTTTTTATCAACCCCATACATTGTACCTTTATGGAATCAAAAGAATAAAGGTCTTTGTATGTCTTGGTAATTTCTAGCCCCAATTGATCCATCACCGATTTCAGCATCAAATTGTGTGATGCCCTAGAGTCTATTAATGCATTGTGTAAGGTCTTTCCATGGACATTCAAACTCAAATAAAAAGGGTGACCTTCTTCATTATCTGGCTCTTCAATCTTGAACCCAAAAATTATGGTGGGAGCATCTTCTCTCACCTCCAACATATCATGTGGACTATCCCCATGCCCCTTTACCATACTGGCTATCTCTTCCGTATATTCATTATTTCTTAATAACTCATTTAGGAGGGTAGAGATCTTTACCTTGGATAGTTTTTCCTTCAGAATGAACGTTGAAACTGGTCTCACCACCTCAGTAACGTCTGGTTGCCTAATTTCTTTAGAATGTTTCCCTTTATCTTCTGGCCTCCTTTGTGCAGCACCCTCCTGTTGCTTCTCCTTTTTCTCAGCAACTTGTTGGATATCTGGGGACTGAGTCTGGCCAAGATTTCCCTTGTTTATTGTCACATCTCGGTTCCTTAGCTTCATCCTCCTTTGAATATCTTCCATAGAATTTTGGTAACCCATTTGGTACTACTCATAATCTAATTGAGGGTTCTGACTAGTGCTTTCCTTGATGAAGAAATCATGCTCTCTTTCGGTCAAATGTACTTCATGGTCTAGGGTGTTGAAGTGGCGAATATGGTCATCTGTGGGGTCTTTAGGTTGATCTCTAATAGGATCTTTGTTCTCCAGAGCTAGTCTATCCATCAACCTATCCATAGTTTTCATCATCGTCTCAAACTTAGCATCACTGGAAGAGGAGAAGGTCTAAGTGGAGGATTGGGTTTCTTGTCTTTTCTTCTCAGCTTCTATCTTTCATTTTATTTTTCTTGAAGCCATCATGTTTGCTTCCACCTCTATGGCATCCTTTAACATGGCAGGTAATGAGGCTGATTTTATCTCTCTGAGAGTGCATAAAAAATATCCCTCAAAATAATCTGCATAATGGAGCTTTGCATCACCTTCCAAAGGTCTCAGATCATCTGGGATGGTGCTATATGCCTTCATAAACCTAGCAGAGAACTCATGGACAGACTCAAAGTTTCCCTTCTTCAAATAATTGTACTAGGACGACACTATTGAAGGTCTCCTTGTTGTCTACAACCTTTCAATGAATGATGCCTTAAAGGCTACATAATCATTGATAGAAGTGTTTGGTAGCTTCCTAAACCATTCCTTGTGCTCTCCAAACAGGCTCTGAGAAAAAAGCCTCATCTTGGCATCTTCGTAATCTACTTCCTCCAAATATGCAAAGTCTTCAAATATTTCTACATGTTGCCTGGCCAAAATATCTCCTTCTCCATCATAGGCGATGATCCTCTGGGCATAGTTCTTGGGGAGGTCATGCAAGACCACCGACGGGTTTAATGGTGCGAATCAAACAACCATGGTTAGGGGTGGATTTTGTGCAAGGGGTGGGATCTTCTGGAGAACACTTTGGGCGAGACTTATGGTATTGGACAAGAGAATATGAGAACAAGGTTTGGTTCTTCCATCTTTAGTGGTATCGTACAACCCACACCAAATAGGATCTAACAGATATGACTCAAGGGGATTTAGACTTTCTTCACCTAACTTCAGGTGTGACTCTGATTTTGTTTTTAACAAAGGTCTTCAAATGTCTATCTCAATGTTTAATTCATGAAAAGCGGATGATTCCTCTTTAGACACAATCTTCTCACTATTAGAAGTACTGGCCTTATTTCTAAGCAAAATTTTAGGATTATCCACCCCTAACAAAATTTCACAAACATGATTACCTCGGGTATGGATCCTTCTAAATGCCAAGATGTCCTTTGAAAACTTCTTTAGAAATGGACCTCGGCTTAGTGATCTTCCTCAGTGGAGTCTTCTTCGGGCACAAATCTCAACGAGTGGAGTCGCTAGGGTAAAAAGCACACAACCTTCTTGAAGCTTGGAAATCTCTTTTTTCCTGGAGGGATTTCTTCTATCTTGGAAACTCAGACTTCCTTTATCTTTCGCCTAGGAAAAATTCGGTCCCCTGCAGCGGTGCAAAATTGTTAACACCCAAATCGTACCCCCTAGGTTGTGTGAGAGGGAAAGTTGGGGTAACCACTAACCATCTTTAGACTAATGCTACTAACCCAGCACAGTCAGAGAGAGCTCTCTCTACAAACACATGAAATACTGGAAATAATCAAAGGTGTTAACAGTGAAAATGTACACCAGCATTCATTTCTCTAGATAATCATTCAAACACATTTAGAGGATCATATCTCTATTAGGCCAGAACATCTTTATAAATTGAGGTTGGAAAACAGCATGGATCTATATTGGGCCAATGGAGTCAAATTGAACAAGGCATGAACATCATTGACAAATAATTTATAGATACATTCATACAGGGGCAAGGTAGCCACCAGCTCACAGTCAAAAATATTTTCGTTGGTGATTTAGAAGAGAGATCAATAGTCCAATGATATAAAGCATGGTAAACATGAATTCTATATCAACTTTAACATAAAATAGGGGTGGAATGCTTGGTATGATCTAAACAGAGCATGATTTCTATAACTCCATTCAAATACTACACTGAACCAAACATGAATAAGAAATTAAAATATGGATTGACAAAGAAAGAAACACAATTCACACGGGAAAAAGAAAGTACATACTACAAGACCAATAACATAGGAATCCCTGATAAAACATCTGCTCAGCTCTACCCACTTTATTCAAGATAATTCAAAATGTATTACACAGAGCAATATGATTCTCCAAAAAGTTTTCAACCATTCTTCTTTCAAGTACATAGTATATATAGCTGTCTAGGGCCCTCTGCCCGACTCGTTTGGACCAGAAAATAGTTACATCAAAAATGACACCTCATCAAGACATACTCGCCACTATAAAAAATGGGTGGGTAGGCCTAACTGTTTTCTTTCACAATTACCATTCTTCTTACTAAATGGAAACTAACTTTAAGATAAACAAAAGATAGTAAAGTGGTTGCACCGGCTAGCTATTCCCAATAGCCACCTCAAAAAATATCACAAATTACTTTTAGAAAGTAAAAATGTCTTAGAAGTCTTTGAAAATGATAGCAATTGTTTGAGAATAAAATAAATGCTACTGAGAAACAGGAGATGAGTATTTCATCTTCCCATATTTCTTCACATAATTCCATTGATCAGTTGTGATTCTCTCATGCAACACCATTTCTTTCACTAGTACTCTCAGCTCCAGGTTCTCTCCATTTGACATGGTGGAGGCTTCTTCGCTTAGGCTCTTTAGCAGGTTCATGATCTCAAAATCCTCAGCAATCTTTTCCAATAGTATTTTTCCTCTAAGAATATAGCTTAGCCTCTAGAACTTTTCGTGATTCATCTTTATTGCACATAGCAGGTTCTTGTAGTCGTTGTGGAGGATGAGCTCGCCATCTTCATTCCAAAAGGAAGGTAGTCCCTTCTAGAAGACCTTTTTAAATTTGCTCTTTATACCAACGATTTGACCCATCATCACTACATAGCGGGCCTTGATGTTTTCCACATGAGTGTATTTTCTTAGCATCTTCCTTTCCCAAGCAATCGTCGTGATTCTATTTCGGATCCCTAATGTAGCCAACTCCTCTTCTGGTAGAACCCTAAGAAAATATATAGCATCTTGAGTTATTTCCCTTGCCCTTAAGCTTATATTTTCTCGTGTGGATGCACAACTTTTTAAGGCTTCCTTTATCACCTTCTCTCTAGATCTTATGGAGATTAGACAAGGCCTGAGGTTGGCGGTAATCTCAATAATAATATCCCAAATCAAGTGCTTGCATCCTTGCATCAGGATCTTCCCAATTACTTGGGGGACAAATCTTTGATTTGTTTCCACCAAACCCTTATTTTTACTTGGCAATCCCTTTATTTCTTCCTCCATTTGCATGTTCTGCTCTTCCAATTTCTGATCTCTTTCCTTCAGTTCCTTAATTTCTACTTCTTTCAAACTGACTTGAGACATAGCCCATGAAAGGATGTTAGCACTATTTTCATCTACATCTTGACTTACTTTTGATGGCCAATGTTCAAGCTATCTTTTACATTCTCAACTTGCTTTTCCAAAATCATCTTTTCTTTCACCCAATCTGCTTTCTTTTCAGCTAACTTCAACAATTCCGCTCAACTTTCACTGAGTTATTTGGCTAGGGCCTCCTTCTCCTGCTTAAATTTAGACACTTTAGGATTATGAATTAATTGAGTGCTCGAGACTTTTGCCTTCTTTTGCAATGTCTGGATTAAGCTGTCTTTCTCTACCAGCAACTTTTTGGTAGCCTTTCCACCACCATCACTAGCAACCAAATTGAGTTGTAATTTCTTAACCAGCTGCCGGTGGGCTTTGTTTCCCAACCTCTCCTACATTAACTGAACATCCATCTTGCTAACAATTTCTTCTAGCTTCTTGAATCTCAATACAAACTGCATATAGTCCTCGTAAATAACCTCCCCGATTTGTTTATGTAACTGGACTTTATCGACGGATGATATGTTTTTCAAATCATACTTCACTTTATTTAATTTGGTAGGTGTAGCCACTGCTACATTCAAAGTGAATTCCTTTATATTTCGGATGGTCATTAGAGCAACATTTGACTTCGATAGGCTCCGAACCTTGGGTAGCAAATTATACACAAACTTAGCGGAAGCCTGCTTGTCCCGAGCATACTGTTGAAATATCTCCTCCCTTGATGAGAACTTGCTTATGTCCCCACATTCACTGGCTTTCTGGAAATTGTACTCTAACACCTGTACATCGGGGACTGGAATTTCCCCCTATTTACTGCCTTCACTATCCATCAAAACCTCTAAATCTGGCTATGTTCCAACCAATTCCTGATCCTCAGTTCTGAGTCTCTTTCCTCCCTCTTAATCATATTCATATAGGATTTCCTGCAGACTTATTTTCTCTCCTACTTCCACAACCTTAGGTATAGTCTCCACCTCTATCGCTGCTTCCAGCAACGTGATCTCTTCTCCTTGCAAAGTAGGTGATGCTTCCACCTCGGGCTCATATTGCAACAAGTTCTTTCACCCTATGGACCCTTTCACCTCCTTGTGCTCAAACCTACTAAGGTTGCTCAATTTTCTTCTTTCAGAAATGATGTGACAAGGGTCGTAAGCCATGGCAATATCCTTTTTGAATTCCAAATCTTCTAACAAACACTGCACCTCTACAATAGCTTCCTTACTCTTGACAATAAACAGACCAACGGCCCAAGGATACTTCAAGTCGGCTCCCTTTCTGAACTTTGAAAATTTTTCATCTTCTAGGGTTAACTTCTGCCTGATAAATTCTAAAGAAAAAATCCTTAATGTTAAGAAGGCGGGCAGTATGTATGGCTCGCGCACGAACCCATATAGTCTGATGACAATAGAGTCTTTTGATAAAAACCAGTCCCCTACAGTGACTTCCTTGCAATAAGGTGTTCATTTCAGGCGAGGCCCTTGGCAGTTCTTCCCCAAAAAATAATTTGTACAATACAAACAATATAGAATTCATGTAATTAAACATGCTCTCCTCCAGAATACCAACATAAACCGCTGGTGCGAAATGCAATTCATTCTGATTACTGACCATGATTAGCTTCATTAAATGGGTTTGAAACTAAAAACATCTAGTATTTGGAAAAACAGCAAACTGAGAGCTAATGGCCTCTGCCACAAAATCTTAAAACCTAAGACTTGGAACTGACTCGTAACTGACTAGGGGCGAACCAACACTTATCCTGTATAGCAGAATTAATTGCAACTCTGTCACAAACCTATCACTATCCAGACCTTAAAACTATGTGAGTAATGAAAGGACTAACCAGGTATTGGCATTGAACAGATTAACGTCTAATGGGTATGGATTTTCCTCAATCTCTAGGTCCAGCTTGAGGCAAGTGGTCAAAAATCTTGTCGACTCTTGGGAGGGATTTGGCAATAGAGGATTGCAATTATTTTTGCGGATAAATTCTCAGACTCTAGTGTCTGGGGCTTAGGGATTTCAAATGAATGACGCATGACTGAAGGCTCTATGGAAAAGATGATTATACTTTTTTGACTATCCATGATGACTCTTTGGGACCCTTTGTAAGTACAGGCACACCAGGAGATGAATTCAGGAAATGACGTGATTTGGTCTAAACAAAACAGGATGAATGAAGAATGAAAAACCTTATGTACATATGTGCGCCTGTCTTGCGGGCACTTCAGCCTCCTCTTAATTTCATCTATGGGTAGCTGGGTAACTGTGTCAAAAATTTTACAGTCTGTGTCCTCCAAGGTAATCCTAACCCTAATCGTGCTTACGACTGAATATTCTTCCATTATTTTATTGCGAAAACACCTATACTACTAATGAATTCAGTTGAGAAAGGCACTACCTGTCGCTAGCAATATTTTGGAACTGTTTTGTCGAAAGCCCTATCGCCCTCATCGTCTCCCACACACTGAGAAGCTTCTGACTTTGACAATTCCAACAAACAAATTTCAACAACACATGTTGGCTATCATATATATAAACTCTGCTCACTTAACCATCAGTCTTATCTATCAGTTGTCCAATGATCTTGGCCATTGGTTTCTCATGTATCACTTCCCTCCATCAGATACAGCTTTCATTTAACCCTTTGATTTGACAACCTTCATCTGCCTACTGTTGGATCTTTCCGTAGGTCTCAATCTGCATCGTTCCCCTGACACCACCCTTTCCTATATCGATCATGTTATTTCCCAATGTGATCACCATCAGGAGCCGTTGATCTATGTTTATTTTGCATCCATAGAGGGAAAAAGATGACCCACTTAACTCTTCGACCCTTCCCGCTAGTGGGGTCACTTTCACTATCATTTATGCATCTTCGTTGTTGCATCGTCATTGATTTGGTTATCTCTATGTTCCGCACCGCACATCACCCAAAACCATACCACTGTGGTCTTGCGCGTCTCAGCAATGGTTTCTCTTACCACTTTTCCTCTTTCATGATGTGTTTCCTGGATGACATATGTCAGGAGACATAACTCATCGCGACCACCAATGTGACTAACCCCTGCGCCTTTAGGCCGTGCGATCATCAATGTGGGCCATTGATCATATATATGCCTGTGCTCGATCAACGGTGTCCTTTCCACCCACGGTTAATCTATATAATATTTTGTTTCCGGACTTAGGTCTTAGGGTTATTTGATTCTTCAAAAGGCCCTCCAACACATTTCTTCACATATTTCCTTATGGTGCACTACATTCGCCCTTTCTATACTAATGTTTCATACTTTAGCCTCTAACCATGGAGAAGGAAAGGGAACTTGGGTCTTTACCAGGTAAGATTTCTAATCTTCCACTTTTCATTTCTAATATTTATGCTGTAGAAAAATTAGGTGCTAACACCACCCAAAAAAGAAATACCTGAAAAAACATGATGATGATATCATCATCACGTTTTTTAGGTATTTCTTGCTTTTGGGGAAGCAAGGTCCATCGAAATTATGCATTGTGGGTACTCATTGGATGCGTAATTTAATTCCTCATCCAACGAGTGATCCCACTCTAAATTTGAGCAAAAACACAGGGAGATATGTTTAAAATGCAGACAAAAAGTAGTTTTTCTTTCTTCCTCCAAAATTAATAAATATTATTTTATTATTTTAACCATTATTTCATTATTTTAACTATTATTTTATTATTTTCCTTAGGAGGCCAATTTTAGACCTCAAATTTCCTCTAATGTTGTGCCATCAGAATATCCAATAAAAATGCATTTATGTCCTTTATTATGTAATTTCCTTCTTAGCTCATTTGGAACATGTGCGTATGCTACACAACAAAAAACTTTTAAATGTGAAACACTATGTTTCATACCTATCCATGCTTCCTGTGGAACTTTGTTCTTCACACTCTTCGTCGGACATCAATTCATGATGTATACAATAGTTTCCACTACTTCAGTCCAGTATTCATTTGACAGATGCATGGCTGCCAACATACTGCGCACCATCTCCATAATGATTATGTTCTTCCTTTCTGCGATGCCATTCTGCTGCATTGTATACCGCACAGTTATTTGCTTCTGTATGCCATTACTTTTGCAGATGTTTAAGAAATTATTTGAGACATACTTACCACCTCTGTATGTTCTTAAGATCTTGATGTTGTAACCACTCTGCTTCTCTGCAAGTGCCTTGAATTGCTGAAAACAACTAAATGCATCAGATTTATGTTTTAGAAAATAGAACCATGTTTTTCTTGTGAAATCATCAATAAATGTAAGAAGATAAGTGCATCCTCCCATGGACGGTGTTTGCATCGGTCCACAAATTTCGGAGTGCACAATTTCAAGTAGTGTGCGAGCTCTGTATGACTTTCCAACTGGAAAAGTCTCTCTATGTTGTTTTCCAAAAATACAGCCTTCACAAATTCTCTCTAGATTTTCAATCAATGGCAATCCTTTCACCATATCCTTCATGTGCAGTAGATTCATCCCACCAAAATTCAGTTGTCCAAATATGAAATGCCATAACCAGGATTCATCCTTTATTTCTGTTTGAAACGCAGCTTGCATTTCACTGTCTTTTTCTTCAATTGCACAGTAAATTTCTGCTCCTTTTCTTTCTGCGCAGAGCGTAGTTCCAAAATTTTCATTCTAATTTTCATGAACAACTTGAGTTTTCTTTGTGTTTATGATGGGTCTTATCCTCAAAGGAAACGAGGGATTTCTTGTCATCTACACTTCGACTATCAATTGATTGCTCGGATATATGTATTTGATCAGACAATGCTTTTCTATCATATGGATTCTATAACATTTTTCCATTAGTTGTCCAATGCTCATGAAATTATGCTTCAAACCTTGAACATAATAAACATCAGACATATATTTCTACTCCCCCTGTTTGGTTAGAATATCAGCACTACCCTTACCCAAAACAGTGACTTGAAAATTATTTCCAAGTGTGACATCAGTTTGAACTGATTTATCTAGACTAGAAAATAGATTTAAATTACCAGTCACATGATTGCTACAACCTGAGTCTAAATACCATATGTCATTTGGACTTTCTTAGACAGCATTGCATTCAAGTTGAGATGCACATGCTAAGAACAATGATTTGTTCGGAGTGGTGCTATTTCTTGACTAAGCTTCACCTTGCTTTCCTAGGTCATATTGCTTCATCCTACATTCATATGTGAGGTTTCCATAATTCTTATAGTAATGACATTGAATTTTTAATTTGTCATACCTTTGTCCACTTGATTAAGTGGGAGTTTGATTCTGACCTCTACCAATTCCATGCACAGGGCTACTACTGCGACCTCCTCTAAAAGAACTTCGTCCTCTGCCTCTAGAGTTTGATATTCCTCTGCCTATTCCATGACTTATGGATGACTGTTCTGCGAATGCACCTTCCAGTGATGTATCTGAACCATTGATTCTATGTTCATGATTGAGTAATCGTGCTTACAACTCATCAATATTAAATGTGGATAGGTCTTTGTTTTCCTCCAGGGTTACAACTAAGGATTCAAATTTCTTTGGAAGAAATCTAAGAACTTTTTCGACAACTCTTTGGTCACCTAAAGTTCCTCCATGAGACTTTATTTGATTAACCATACCAATAACACAAGTGTAGAATGAGTCTACTAACTCTGCTTTTTTCATTGACACAGATTCAAAATCTCTTCTAAGAATTTGAAGTTTGGTAGTCTTTACCTTGTTCAAGCCTTGATAGGAAGTTTCCAGTGTGTCCCATGCTTCCTTAGCTGACTGCGTTGCTACTACTCTTGGGAGTATTGATTCATATGTCGCTTGATGTATGTGGAATAATGCCTTTCCATCTTTCTTCCTCTATTCCTTCAGAACATCCTTGTCAGCTTGTGCGAGATTGTTGTATGCTGCTAGATCTGCTAGTTCTGCATAGCAATGCTAGACTATTTCCATCTTGACCTCTAAATAAAGCTTTCATAATTAGAGACCAATATTCATAATTTTTACCCAAAAATATTGGGGTTTGCAAACTACCCGAAGTGGAATCCATTCTTAAACACTTTTCCCTTTTGTAACTACAATTCTTGCTTTTTGTAAACCAGGCTCTGATACAAGATCAAGGGGAAAAGAGGAAACACCCTGCGTAGTCAAAAGATTTTGACCTGTGCGATAAATAAATAATATCTTTCTTTTCTTTTGATTTAGAGTTGTGCTTCACTTTAGAAAATACTTTGCTCTTAATTATTCTTGTGAATACTTTTCTTCACAAATTACCTATGCAATTCGACTTTTTACTACGCGCAGGTTAACTGTGTATTTCTACTTTTTACTGCGCTGTGATTACCTGCTCATTTTGACTTTCTACTGCATAGGTGAACTTTGCTGCACAGTTCACTACGCTCGCATAAATTCTTAACTTCACAAAATACTTTGCAGAATACTTTACTTTGCATAAGCTTCACACTTCATACAAATTACTATCGCATAACTTCTTTTAACTTTACGAAGGTTAACTACACACAAGTTACCTTCGCATTCCTATTTAGCTGCGCACAACTCAATCTTAAACAAACTTTGTATGAATGTATTTCATGCTAAAACATAAGATCCGAAACCTATGTAGAAGTTACTACGGAGTCAAACTAGGTCTTTTACCACCGTGAAATACTTGGAATATTGATTTGATTTACAGACCGTAAATGTAAACAACATTTATGCAAGTCAATATGAAATAGATGTGCGGGATGGATAAACCAACATTATTGAGAATGAATGCATAAAACTATAATACTTATATATATTACCACTGTAAAACAAAATAACTTTGCCGCACTTACAGAGAGATGAGTTTTACTTCAATCTTTTACTTCTTACACATAGCTAGGGCTCTTGAAACACTTCATGGGTTTTCACTTCTTCTCTTGATCTTATAGAGCTTGGGATTCTTACACATCTCTTTTCTCTATCTCTTCATCTCTACTTAATATTCTGAAAGTGATTTTCATTTATACACAAACTAGGTTTGGCTTCTCCTCAAAGCTATAGGGTTTCATTAAAGACTGTAATAAATTCTGCCTAAGAATTCTTGAAATGCATAATACTAAAGCGGTCACATAAGTTCCAATTTTATGTGCCCTGGATTGACTACAAACTAAATGACTGACTGACTGAATTCTGATATTGCAAACTGATTGAGTGTCTGATAGAGCCAACGCATATCAGATACGCTATCAGCTCATTAATTACAATATTCCAACACTTTTTAGGGACTCTCTCTAAATATCACGATTTCAAACAATCTCGCCATTGTTTCGAGGAACTCTTCCAAATTGGGTCTCATTGAAATAGATGTAAGCCTCCCTGTTGATTGTCATTTAACCACAAAATCCATCCTAAAAAATCGGGCATCATTGTTCACACGAAACCAGTCCTCAGTCAACTCCGTTAAGAGAGTTTCATCCATGTCAAGAATGAGAGTGTGCTTGTCTTTATCTAGTGGATCCATTGGAGGCAATAGATGCTCTCGAGGAGTGCAGATGCCTAAGTATGAGGGGGATCCATCTTTACTGGTGCGGCTTCTTTCTCTTTCGTTGGGAGCATCCATTGCAATCAAGTATGAGGAGGATCCATCTTTACTGGTGTTGCTTCTTTGTCTTTCGTTGGAAGCCTTTGGAATAGGGGTATCTTGGCATTTATGGGTGAAATCGTGAACCTAGGAAACACTTTTGTGACAAACGGAGTGAAAAAAACGGAGCGCGGGTGGATGATCACGCGAAAATAAGTCAACCTCAAACTCTAGGACGAGAGTTTTGAGATTTCAAACTCTCACTCGAGAGTTTAAAAAAACTCTAGGCTGAGAGTTTGAACCAATCATCGTGCTATATTTTAAAAAAAACTCTCGGATGAGAGTTTGAACTAAACTCTTGGTTGAGAGTTTGGAAGATATTTTTTCACCTAAGAGTTTATGGTTAACAAACCTGCGAAAATATATGGCATCTTTCCGGAACTTGCAACTTCAACAAGCTCAAACCCCTGCAAATTCTAAATATTAGTTGTCAGACATGGTAGCAATGGATTCATCTCCGAAGCTAGTTTCCAATGATATAATAATCGTTTCACTTCGACTTGAATTTCTATTTATTAATATTTTTTTCTAAACCTTATCCCTTAAGAATTTTATTACTTTGAAAATCACCCGAAATGAAAATTCAATATCATAACAAAGACAACACCAAAAAATTTGAAATTTCACAGAGATCATAATTGGCTTGTCCTCTTCAAAAAGGTACTTTTAGTTTTTATAATAAGAGTCACATTTGAAAGAAAATGTGAAGACAAAAACATGTGTCGATAATGCACCATTTTCTTAACATACATTGTTTCGATAAATAATTAAAAATAGTTCCCAAGTCTTAAAAAACTCAAAATATAGTCCAAGATCCAGTGTAGTGTGTTTAGATTATGAGCCTACAATTGTTTTCCCTAAAATGAATAATCATCTATCAAAAAACCGTCGTCAACATAGGTCACTCATTATCCATACCTAGAATTTTCAAGTATATGCCGTCTATTGACAACAAATTTGTCCCACGATATGTCCTTAAAAAAAATTTAAAAAAATATGAGTAGGAAGCTAATTCAATTCTCTAAAACCTTTGCGTTTACTTCAAGTTGAAATTCCTAAGGGAGATATGCGTTTGAAGAGATCGAAGTTGAAAAACATAAAATTTAGTAGTTTTGTTTGTCAAAAAAAAGCCAAAATTGTTTCCCAACTTCATGTTTTCACCATTATCCATTGTTGTAATCGAAATTTTTGTTTTGATAGAATCAATGAATTGTAATAGAATTTGTTGTGTTTTGATAGAATCAATGAATAGATGCGGACTTGTTTTCCCAAACCATGTGTTTTTCCTCATTATATTGGGTAATATACCTCTTGTGAAAGTCACAACTTTTCATTACAATGGGTAATCAATCACTTTAAACGTCAATTTTTATATAGAGTTTATCAATTTTGTCACTTACATTGTTAGCCAACCTTTAGACATTGTTTTCATTAAAATGCGTAATCAATCACATTAAGAGTCATTTTTATATAGATTTTATTAATTGTCACTTACACTGTTAGCCAACCTTCAGACATTGTATATCAATTATGAAGATTTAACATATTTTTAAAGCATAAAAGATTTCACATAACTAAATAATTATATAACAAATATTTCACATACATAGGTTTTATAATTATTTTTATTTTATATAATTATATTTATTTTCTTTGATTTTAAATCTTAAATCGTATATATATAACCATAATCTTAGTCTTTTTATGATTTTTCTTAATTTTAATTTAAGTCTTTAAAAAATTAAAATTATTTTAAGTTATATAATTGAAAAGTATAATAACATAATCATATTAATTAATAATATGGTTGATTTATATAAGGTGACGAAAGGAATAATAAGGTCACTAATGGAGGTACATCAACCATATTAATAATTACTATGGTTATGATAGTTGAAGCACGAAATTGTTTATTCTTATTATTACATATGAAGATGCAAAATTTTGATGATTATTCTTTTTAAAGAAAATTAGATTTTTTGTTATTTCAATAGTTGCTAGTGGTTCTAAATGTATAAATGAATTTAGGTGTAGAGACTTCAATACCTTATGCATATTTTAACACTCATTTTTTTAAGAAGAAAATAACATGTACTTTTGTTATTATAGAAATCAAAAAGTACTCGTCCATACAAGTTTTCAAAAAAAAAATCCAAGTAATGTTTTTCTCCATTACCATCATCTACAAAAAGACATACTATCTAGTAATCCATGAAGGGAGATCATCCTAAACAAAACAATCCATCAAGTCATTTGATAAAGCCCCAAAAAAACATATCTAATATCCTGCCACCGACAAATAATGTATAAATTAGTCTTAAAAAATAGGAGAAGATCCAATTTTTTCGAGCTTACCATTAATCCACTCTTCCTAGATAAGGAGTCTCAATCCCCATTCAATTCCCTGTAAATGTGATCGAATATCCAATCATAAAATGGGGACAAAATAGTCTCAATCCTTTAACACCAAAGTTTAAATGAAATATTCTTCATCTTTTGGACTTTTTTTACACAATTTACAACCATTAAGGAGTAACCAAATATTCTTAGTGAATCCTTACCAAAAGTACAGGTAGTTTTAAGCAAACTCCATAGATGAAGAAATTATGTCAAGGATTTTTTTCCTTCACCCATATTCAATTTAAATTTGAAAAAGTGATGTATGTCAATAGTCAAATAAATCTCAATAGCACATTTTCCTTTCTCAATCACTTCATCAAAATATCCAGGAGCTACATTGGAGTCATCAATGCCTCTAATATGACGCACAGGTTTGTTGAAGGAAGGCCGATTGGAATAAGATTTAAACATACCTATTATTTTGAAGACTAATTGAAATGTAGAAATCATTTTTCCTTCAAAAATAATATCATTCTTGGATTTCCATATTATCCACGACATAAAAGAATGTAGGGTCTTGTGGCATTTTTTCGATTTGGTTGAAGAAAATAATGATGTTTCTAGATCACCCATATTTGCTCGATTGCAAAAACAAAGCATACCAAAGACCAAATATATTTAGTGAAAATCAAACTTACAAATAATAAGTGATTAACTAACTATTCTTCTTTGAAGCATAAAGGATAGATGCCAGGACTAGGCCATCCCCTTTGATTCAGATTGATCCAAGTTAAAACCCAGTCTTCCAGAATTATCCACAGAAAAAAAATTTAATCTTTGGAGGTATATGCCAACTCCATAATTTAGCAACCCACCATTTTTTAGATGTTGTGCTCTTTTTGCTCACAATTACATTGTACGCTGAGCTTTTTGTGACTATTCCAAACTCAGGGTTATAATACCGTACTAAATTATCTTCAATATTTGTTTGTCTAATACTAGACCGGTTGAGTCTAGATACATATCATTTCCATTCAATCAACAGTTGTTTCTTAGACTGGGATCCTCTACAGTATACCAATAGCTGCCTGAATTTTGTAACCAATAAGGATGACGAATGTGATCTAAGGTTACAAAACCACAATTAGAAATTCGATCTCTAATGGAGCTTGATAATATGAAGTCATCTTCATTCCCAACAAAAGGATCTAGACCAATCATAACATGACTCCACTGATATTCCAAGTGAGATGCATGCTGAGCCATCAATTTTTGTTGTTGAAACCATTCCATATAGTTGAAGAGTTTATGGATAATTTATGTCGATATCGAATCCATTTAATCATATTGATTTTAATATATTTACAATGGATAATATCAGTCCATAGGGCTGATCCAAAAATACGTTTCCATATAATTTTAAGGCAAAGAGTCATGTTGAACCATATGATATTTTTGATGTTCCATCTACCATGATGTTTGGGAACATAAATAATTTCCCACCTTGAAAGAATAAATTTTTCCACCCTTTGCATTTCCCATCGAAAGGAAATTAAGCATGAGGTTCTGAATCATTTGGATAACAGATTTAGGCACCATGAATAGTGAGAACCAATAAACTGGTAAACTAATGAGAACAACTTTTAGCAAATTTAACCTACCCCTAAGAGAAACATATTTGAAAATCCAATGCCCAATCATTTTAACTAACCAAAACCAGTCGCCCACCCTGTAACAATTTTGTTCAAGAAAATATCCAAGGTATTTCAAACTGAAATCTATATGTAACATTTGAAAGGGCATCAAGCCATAAATATTCTCAAATATGTTCTCCTTAGCATTATGGACATGAAATGATGACTTCTTCAAACTTATTTCCGTTTTAGATGCTGAGAAAAATACCTTGATTATTGCTGAAAATTGAGACCATTCTTCTATAGAGACAGTACCGAATAAGACCAAACCATCTACAAACAATAAATGCGTAATCAGAACATATGCAAATATTTTAATACATTTGAGGAGACCCTTTCTTCTTGCCTTAGTAATCATGCGGCTCAAACCTTGAATAACCAGCAAAAAAAGATATGGTGACAAGGGACAACCTTATCTCAGTCCACGAGAACATCCAAAGAATGATGTAGGAGATCCATTGATCAGAATAGAGAAATATGGGGTAGTGACATAGGCCATAATATAATTGGTTACCTAAAGAGGTATGGTAATATACAATAAAAGCAATATGAGATAAGCCCAATTTACACAGTCATATGCCTTGACCAAATCAATCTTGAGAATCATAGATTTTTTGTTTCTTGTTTTGATGGAGTGAATTATTTCTTCGGTTACCCCAACAACATCCAATATTTTGCTATTGGACATAAAACCAAATTTCTCTTTCTTGATGAATTCATCAAGCTTTGGTTTTAGACAATTGGCTATGATAGTAGTAATCAATTTACAGACCAGATTGCTTAATGCAATAGGTCTAAAATTGTTGAAGGGAGATGGTTTGATGCACTTTGGAATTAGTGTCAAGAAAGTTGAATTGATCCCTTTATACATATATCCTTCCACTCTAGAAAATTCAACCATAGACATCGGATCATTCCCCATGATGTCCAAAAACATCAAAAAAGAGTTCAACCGCCCACCTACCGGGATCAGGGATTTTGTCCATGGCAAAAGTTTTCATAACATTTTCCAACTCCTGCATAGAGACAAATTTAACAAGTTCCATCCCCTCATATTAAGAAAAAAAGTGGGAAAGTGCTTAATAACTCTCAATTGGTGATCAACCTTTCTAGTGCCAGGATTAGTAAATTTTTTTGAATAAAACAGATGAGCTTAATTTTCCAATTCTTTTTGCGATCTAATATTATTTCCCCCATCATCACTCATGTCCCAAATAGAATTATTATTCCTTTTATCTAAAGCATTCCTATGGAAAAATTTAGAATTTTCATCTCCCAGAGCCACCCAAATGGCTCTACTTTTTAATCTCCAAGCTCGTTCCTTCTATTCTAATATGACCTATTTTATATTTTCAAGAACATGCAAATTATTTTTTCCTCCTCGGTAAAAATACAATTTGGGTTAAGCTCGAAAAAGAGTCTGATCTATCAATCAATCTCGACCAATTCAGCCTTATCTTTAGTAGTTCATAGTTTTTCCCATTCTATTACTTATGTCTTCGAATATTTTAATTTATAAAAGAGGGCCTCCAAAGGATTAAGATCATCTAGGACTGAAATATTCATCCAACAATTTCTAACCAAGGAACAAAAATCATCATCATGGATCCATGAACAATTAAAATTGAATGGATATTTTTTTTTGGACTCCATGTGAGTATTTTGATCACAGAAGATCGAGGAGCTATGGAGAACCTCACAAAATCGAATTAATTTGCAATTACAGTGGAAAAATTTGAAAAAAGAGATAAATTTACACACAATGTATGCTCAAATCTTTGATTAACTGACTGTCTAACATGTGAAAATGTTAGTAACAGGTTTTTATTACATCCATGAGAAAATCGAGAGCATTAGGTGGCTCAAGCTGAGTGTACAAGTCATCAATGCCAAATTGGCCTCAATCCCCCCTAGGTGGGTCCAACTCAATCCCAATCACCCCAAACAGCTACGAATTCTGGTGTGGAGGTGGCTGAAGCATGATGAGTCATTAATTAGCTCAAGGCAGGCGTGGGTGAGCAAATAGAGGAGGTTTGGGGGCCCAAGGGAGCATTAAATGCTCCAAATCTAGCCAAAAGTGGGCAAAAATCCACCCTAGCGCCCTTGGTCAACTAAATTCCCCAAAACAAGGAGAGAGGGCGCACCAGCAATAAATGAGGGCGCACTTGTGGACAAAACTGGAGGCTGGGTGAACTGGTTTGCTCAGAAGTGGGTGTGAACACTCTCAAAGTGGGTTTTTTACCAACTATAGTCACTTAATCCAAAACATGGTTTAATTAAGCACATGGATAATTAAAATTTATGGATTATGGTACTAAGTGTGGTTACTGTTCTAACACCCCCCCTTAACCATAACTTTGTACATCTCATGAAAGATAAGTGGGAGGCCTTGGCAACAAAGGCTCAAGTCACCTCAATACAAACAGAAATTTTATTTGTCCATATGAACCGAGGAAAAGAAGTAAAACCTCATGGGATAAAAACTTCCCTCAAAAATGGACATGGGGCTGAACCTGCAATTAAATTGCAGCAATCACCATCCATCACTCACTCCAAGCAAAGATCTCAAGTAAGTGAAGGTCTTCTCTGTAAAGCACTTGGTGAAAATATCAGCAGTTTGCTCGGTGGATGGGCAATACTGCAGTGAAATCACCCTGTCATGCACCAAGCCCCGAATGTAATGCATGTGGATCTCAATGTGCTTTGTTCTTTGCCTCTGTACTGGATCAGTATATATCTTGATGGCACTTTGATTATCCACCCAAATATTGGTTGGAGAATCAATAGCAACACCAAACTCCCGAAGAATGCCTTGCAACCAAACACACTGTGTGGCTGCGTTCACTGCTGCCCTATACTCGGCCTCTGCTGATGAAAGAGAAATTGTATGCTGTTTCTTACTTGACCAGCAAATAGGACCTTCAGCAAACATAAACACAAAACCTGAAGTGGACTTTCTATCGATGGGATCTCCCGCCCAATCGGAATCAGAAAATCCAGCTAGTTGAAGTGAAGAACCAGCTGCATAGTGTACCCCGAAGCTCTTAGTTCCTTGGACATAATGAAGGATTCTTTTGGCTGCCTTCCAATGGATCTCATGTGGCTGCTGCATATACCTTGCTACAGCACTTACAGCATAAGACAAATCAGGTCTTGTATGTGTAAGGTACAGCAAACTTCCAACTAGCTGCCTATAGAGTGTGCAATCCACCACCGGAGAGTCTTCAAATTCACCTAGTTTTATGCCTGAAAGGAATGGGCACTTGGCTGCCTTACATTCAGCCATTTTGAACTTGAATAACAGGTCTGAAGCATACTTAGATTGACTCAGCAAAATACCTCTCTCAGATTGCTCAATTTCCAAACCCAAAAATTGCCTTAGCAATCCTAGGTCGCTCATGGCAAATTCACTGTGCAAAGAAGCTTTAATTGAGCCAATTTGTTTGGTGCAGCTCCCTGTAATTAAGAGATCATCAACATACAGTACAATGACCTGCAAATTACCATCACAATGCTGCAAATAAACATTTGGATCAGACTTGCATCGACAGAAACCAATTGAGAGCAAAAAAGCATCCATTTTGGCATACCAAGCCCTGGGGGCTTGCTTGAGTCCATAGAGTGACTTCTTCAACCTGCATACAAGTGTGGGATCCTCTTGGAATCCTTCAGGCTGCTGCATATATATCTCTTCCTGTAGCTCACCATGCAAGAATGCACTTTTGACATCCATGTGGTGAACTTCCCAACCTTTACTAGCTGCCATGGCTAGAGCTAGTCTAATTGAGTCCATCTTTGCAACCGGTGCAAAGGTCTCTGTATAATCCACACCATGGATTTGTGAGTAGCCCTTAGCCACTAACCTAGCCTTATACTTCATATCAGAACCATCAGCAACAGGTTTGGTTCGAAAAATCCACTTACATTGCACTAGTTTCCTCTTGGGAGGAAGAGGCACCAAATCCCATGTTTTGTTCTCTTGGAGAGATTGGAATTCTTCTTGCATTGATGCCCTCCACCTTGGATCATGATGAGCTTCCTGATATGATGTTGGATCAGATCCAATCATCATATAACAGTGATCAGCAAGCTCACTCTCATTTGCAAAGGAAGCATTGATTGTTTGGGATCTAGTCTTCCTAGGCTCTTGGGGATTGCCTGCCAATTCACCTGCATCTTGTATGATTTTTTCAGCCCACTTGGGCCTTGATGGTGACTCATGTACAGCAATGTCATCTTCAGCCATGTCATCTTCAGCAATATCAGAAAAATCAGAGGTAGAATCATCACTAATCTCATTAAGGTGTGGAGGAGAGGAGCTTTCCCCCGGTGCAAGCTCAAAATCTGGAATTGGTTCTTCTTCGAATTGCACACTTCTCTCAATGAAAGTTTTAAGTGTGGATGTGTCAAAGAGCTTGTAGCCCTTTGTGTCCTCACCATATCCAACCATGATACATTCCCTACTCTGTGGCTCCAAAGCCTTCCTCTTTTCTGATGGAATTCGAGCCCATGCTCTAGACCCAAAAATCCTGAAATTTGACACATTTGGTTTTTGGCCAAACCATGCCTCATAGGGGGTTTTTCCTTTGACTGATTTGTGAAAGGCTCTGTTCTGAATATGAGCAGCACAATTGATGGCTTCAGCCCATAGCTTAGGGCTTAGATCCCTAGCTTCAATCATGCAAGTAGCCATCTCCTTGAGAGATCTATTTTTCCTCTCTGCCACACCATTTTGCTGAGGTGTGTAGGGGATTGAATGTTGCATTTGGATGCCACATTCCTCACAAAGGTGCTGAATGTTGTTATTCACATATTCCTTTCCATTATCAGTCCTAAGGATCTTTATCTTATGACCACTATGGTTCTCCACTAGGGCTTTCCAAATCTTCAGTTTCTCAAACACTTCTGACTTCAATTTAAGGAAGTAAACCCAGCAGAATCGAGAGTAGTCATCTATGAATGTAAGTACATACCTTGATCCACCATATGATGGAGTGGGAAGAGGACCAATGAGGTCTGAATGTACCAATCCAAGTGGTTGAGTGGCTCTCCTTGCCATTCCCTTCTCATAGCTGCGCTCAGGATGCTTTCCAACTACACACCCAATGCATGCACCATTCGATGATCTGATTTCTGGAAGCCCTTCCACCATCTCGTCCCTGTGCAGTTGCTGGAGATATTTGTAGTTCATGTGGCCAAATCTTTCATGCCACAACTTGGAGGTCTCGTTGGCATGAGAGACAAGAGCATGGTCACTAGAATTTGGAATGAAATTTGAGAATTTGTACATTCTCTCATCATGATCTGCATACCCTACTGCCACAACTTGATTTGAGGAAATTTCTGAGATTTCTACCAAATCTGGAGTGAATGTCACTCTCTTGGCTTCTCCTGTATGAGTCATTTGATAGACTGATAGAAAATTTGCAGCCAATGAGAGTACATAGAGCACATCACTGAAATAGCCATGCTCCATGTCAATCCTTCCAATCCCCTTGGTTTGGAGTTCTGAATCATCTCCCATTCGAACTGTTGGGCCACCATTCGAATGCAAAGAGGAGAAGAGCTCTTTGGATGAAACCATATGTCTGGAAGCTCCTGAATCAATGATGAAGGAAGAGGGATTCGAAGTACCTGCTACCAAAGCATGACACTTCTCCTTATTGTCAGGGTTTGAGGTGCTCTCTTTCTTCCTTGCGCCCTCAGGGACTGGGATGTTGTTTTTCTCCAGCAGCTGCGCCATTGAGTCAATGGTTTTCTTCATACATGAGCTCTCTGGATGCCATCCCCTATGACAATAGGTGCATTTGGTCTTTTCCTTTCCCTTCTTGTCCTTCTCCTTTGACAGATTCGAACCCCCATCTGCAGACTTGGTCTTGTCAAATTTCCTCTTCTCTTGCTGCTTCGAATTCTTGGCTTTCTGCTTTCCTTTGCTTGCATTTGAAACACCCATTGCCAATGCTTGGTCCTTTGATTTTATGGTGCCCATCTGAACTAGTTTATCCTGCTCCTGAGTGAGACACTCCATGAAGGTAGCTAGTGATGGCATTTGCCAATTTCGAAGGGTCATTTTGGCTGAGTGAAATGTGCTAACAAATACTGAAAACTCTGGGCCTAGCTTCGAAAGGATGGACAGAATCAGTTGTTCCTCCTTCTTAACAATTCCACATTGTTGCAGTTGAAGCACCAGTGACTTGAATTTCGTGAAGAACTCCTGGATGGTTTCAAAATGCGCTGGGCTCAAGCTAATGAGCTCGTTTTCAAGCTGGTGGCCTCTCAGTTCATCAGTTTTCCCAAAGAGTGATTCTAGCTTCACCCATACTTCATTGGGAGTTGTCAAACTGTCTGTATGAAACAAGAGTTCCCTTGAAATGCTCAGGCATAGCAATCCATAAGCTTCATCAAGTCGATTGTAGTACTTTGCTTTCTCCACAGCAGAATTTGGCTCCACTTCTGTGCCCATGGTCACTCTATAGAGACCCTTAGATCTCAGCTTGATGACCATCTCAGCCTTCCAATCGAAAAAATTGAAGGGTGTGAGCAACATTTGGTTTGCTTCCATGACTGCTGCGTTGATGGTGAGAAAACTACTGAAACACCTGCAAAAAACACTCAATTTTTGTCTGGAAATCCTCTCTAGAATGCAGTTCAACGCTCAATGTTGGCCTGCAACTCACTAACTCCACGATGGCTCTGATACCATGTGAGTATTTTGATCACAGAAGATCGAGGAGCTATGGAGAACCTCACAAAATCGAATTAATTTGCAATTACAGTGGAAAAATTTGAAAAAAGAGATAAATTTACACACAATGTATGCTCAAATCTTTGATTAACTGACTGTCTAACATGTGAAAATGTTAGTAACAGGTTTTTATTACATCCATGAGAAAATCGAGAGCATTAGGTGGCTCAAGCTGAGTGTACAAGTCATCAATGCCAAATTGGCCTCAATCCCCCCTAGGTGGGTCCAACTCAATCCCAATCACCCCAAACAGCTACGAATTCTGGTGTGGAGGTGGCTGAAGCATGCTGAGTCATTAATTAGCTCAAGGCAGGCGTGGGTGAGCAAATAGAGGAGGTTTGGGGGCCCAAGGGAGCATTAAATGCTCCAAATCTAGCCAAAAGTGGGCAAAAATCCACCCTAGCGCCCTTGGTCAACTAAATTCCCCAAAACAAGGAGAGAGGGCGCACCAGCAATAAATGAGGGCGCACTTGTGGACAAAACTGGAGGCTGGGTGAACTGGTTTGCTCAGAAGTGGGTGTGAACACTCTCAAAGTGGGTTTTTGACCAACTATAGTCACTTAATCCAAAACATGGTTTAATTAAGCACATGGATAATTAAAATTTATGGATTATGGTACTAAGTGTGGTTACTGTTCTAACACTCCACTCCGTCAAATTGTAGAATGATAGTTTGGTGATTAGATATGATTGAGAATTCAACCCAAGATCAATATTTTTCCAGGTTGTTGCATAAAGTATCTGTCATTATGAAACTTTATAATCATTTTCCAATAATCTAATTGCAAAATGTCTTGTTGTTCTAGGTCGCTGTAATGTCCCCATTCAAATAAGTGCATAGTAAGACAATCCCATCAATCCTACTAGTTTCCTAGGTTGGATGGGCACATGTGGGATGGTAATAAGGAAGATAATAAATGATATTTAGACATCAGAAGGGTTCAATCATTTAATAAATATGATGAATAAATAAATTCAAGAGAAATTCTAGGTGGCAAGTTGTTTTGGAGACATATGGAGGTGGTGGGACCCACACTAGCTTGATTTTTCAATGACACATGGCAGCTCTCTCTTGCCAATTCGAAATCATGGGAAGGTGAACACTCTTGGATGAGTTGGTAAGTCATAACACATGGAATTGAGCATCTTAGGTCGAAATCGGATGGAATAGTAACCTCCATGGGAGAGGAAGAGTCAAATTGGAGACTAGTGGACACTTGGGATAGATTCCCTAGTTTTATGACAACAATAATGAAGCATCTATGACATTTATGACAAAATTCAGACCTGACTTCTTACACCTGACCATTATGACATGTCAGCCCCAAAAATAGGCTCAAGGAAGGCGCTCATGGAGTTGGAGGAATCTAAAGAGAATCAAATTCAAATTTGGGAGAAGATGGAAGGTTGGAACTAGGAGACAAGTGGCAAATGAGGAATATTTTCTAAATGGGAAATTATTGAATCTATTGAGAGGATTTCGACCCCTTGAAGGATAATGTTGGTTATAAAATGTATAAATCAATTATGAGAATGGCTTTTGATGATTTGAGAAAAATTGCGTTTGTGAAGAGAGAACTAGTGGATGACTAGTTTCTTGCCTTAGCCAAATTCGATGGTGAAAGATTCCCATCCAAGTTGGTGTTTGGAGAGGGAACTTAGGTCTTTCATGGTGATTTAATGGAGTTTCATTTGTAGGTAGAATCTACAGGAAGTTTCATGGTTTGTTTTAGTGTAGCACTTTCTCTCCACCATTTCCAATTTTGAAGGCAGATCTAGGCTCCTTGAGGGATTGTGCTTTGGGTGAGATCTTGCACTCATTGGGAGAGCTTCATATGATATTTTTCTGATTGTAATAGCTTCATATCCTCTGTTCTTCATATTCAGAAACTCTTAGGTTGAAATACCCATTGAATGTATGCAAAAGTATTGATTAATGAGCAAACAATGTCCATTTCCCCAATGCTTTGATGTATAAAACTATAAGGTTGATTATTTTGAATGGATGGATGATTCTATGATATATTTGTGATTAATATACTGCCATGGATATACTATACAAGTTTCATGTACTGTACTTGAGCATTTGAAGCATTTTTACTCAATTTGCTTGTATTGAGAGGTGAAATAGTGCCATTTCCCCAAGGGTCGAATTGGGGGTTTTTGCTGTTGAATGTGAGAGAGTTAGAACAGTAGTAAAAATCAATTAATGGTTCATATGAGACCTTAATCACATACTTAACACATTACATACCTCTTTTCATACATTCGTGGGATTTTGGAGGCATTTGGAAGGCCATTTGTAGTGTTACCTCGGGGAGATTTGATGCACAAATTACTAGTCAAAATTACCTATATGGATCAGAATACAAATCAAGTTTGCGGCAGTATTTGGAGGGCCATAAAACATCCTTGAACCTAATATTCAAGTCTAAATACCATTCATACACTCCTACAAAAGATTTGGGAGCATTTGGGTTGATTTGGAGGTCAAAACAGTAAAACTAGTCAAAGGTCGAAATTGGGGGAAAAGTGGAAAAATTGGCATTTTAATAAAATTTTGAAAAAGGGTCATTACAAGTGGTATCAGAGCATGTTCTTGGAACCTGATGGTCTTAAAAAGAAGTCAAAAGAATAATCCACCACCCTTTGAACCAGTACTTGAAGAGGTTTTTGTTGAAGAAGAGGTAGTAGAAGAAGAGGAGTCTTTCGCTGAAACCATGGGTAGAGAGGAGGATGACAAATTAAAACATAAGGAGGAACTTATTGCAACCTTAGATCCATGTTTCTCTAAACTTTCAGCAAACATGGATAGGATAGGTGATAAATTATTGCAAGGATTCGAATTGTTGATTAGCCAGCTTCAAAGCAAAGGGATAATAGGAGATAATAGTGGTTCACACTCAGGGGAAAAGATGAAAGGGAATGAGCATATTTTCTCAAGTACAGGACCTCATAATAGACCTGATGAATTTAAAAGCACACAAAGGCCTACTGCACCTAAATTTCTCACACCCAAAGAAGAGCCCAATCTTGAATTGGATTACAAGAAACTAGTAAATGATTGGAATGATTTGAATGAAGAGTGTAAAAGAGGTGTACCACTCAGTGACTACATTGATGCTATGAAAAAGATTAATAGGAAGGGAGACAATAGGATTCCATTCCAAAACAAAGAATTAAATAGTTCTATTGGAAAAATTTCACTTCCTACTTTTGATGGTTCTTCTCAAAATTCTGCTAACACTTGGGTGCAAAAATTGGATGTATATTTTCAATTGAATCCTATTTTGGAAGAGGATGCATTAAAAATGGCCATTTTGCATTTGGAAGGAGATGCCAATGAATGGTGGTTTCATGGGCTTAAAACCTTGGGTCATAATCAGGTTAAAACATATGGATAATTTGTTGACAGGGTACTAGAAAGATTTGAACAAAAAGAACTAGAACTGTCTTTCAAAGAACTAGCTCAATTGAAGCAAACTGGGTCCCCTACTCAATATATGATGGAATTTCAAAATTTATCAGTCAAGGTGGCTAATGTATCTATGGGAAGATTAGTATTGCTGTTCACTGAAGGTTTGGATGAACCCTTAAGAGGTTTGGTCAAATCCCACAAGCCAACTACATTAAAAGATGCAATGATCTTGACTAGGGATCTCCAAAATGTGCTTCCTAGAACGAGATTTCCTCCTAAGCCTAGCTATAAATTTGAAAAGAAACCTTGGAAAAGGGATGGATATGATAAGAAACCTTGGAAAATAGAGTCATTTTAGAGGAATAAAAAAGAGGGACTAAACAGGGATGAACTTAGAAAAAAGAAACTATGCTTCACATGCTTCCAACCATGGACACTGGGGCACAAATGTACCAAAGGAAAGGCTCAATACATAGAAGTATTTTCTGCTAATGAGGGGTATGATGGGGGCATGGATGAACATGGACATATTTCATATCAAGAAGAGGCATATGAGACAGCAGTAGAAGAGGAAAGACAAGAAGAAAATCAGCCTTCACCGGACAAGGCAAGAATGGCAGTGCTTTCAACGGTACCTCGCTATCATACTATCCGATGCAAAGTTGTGGTACAAGGACAAAGAACTTCAGTTTTGGTAGATGGAGGATCCACTCATAACTTCATTGATGCAGAGATGGTAGAGAAAGAAATATACCTATTGCACCATTTGATGGCTTCACAGTTTTCATTCTCGGTCACAACACAATGCAATGCAAAACATGGGTTCCAAAGCTACAAGTCACCGTAGGTAACTATACTTTTGTTGATAGTTTTTATGTGGTTGATGTTGCTGATACTAATGTGGTTTTGGGAGTGCAATGGTTGTATTCAATAGGAGAGCATACAGTAAATTATCAAATTCCTGAAATGAAATTCCAAGATTCAAAAGGAGTACAAAGAGTTGTGAGAGGGAAACACACTTATCCAAATCAAGTAGTGACTTGCAATAGCATGAGATCTATATTGAGGCATGGGGATGTAGAATGGGCTGTTGAATGTGATATTACATCTCCCAAGCCAACTATAAATATTTTCAAACACCCAAAGGAGATAGAGAGACTTTTGCAAAAATATGAAAAGGTTTTTAGAGACCTTCCACATGGTAGGCCACCGGATAGGGGGGTTGAGCACAGTATTGTTTTGGAGGAGGGTACTTCACCCATTCATATACCACCTTATATACATCCTAAAAGGTTTAGAGATGAGATTGAAAAAGCTATCCAAGAACTCCTAGAGTTGGGACTCATTAGACCAAGCTCTAGCCCTTATGCTTCTTCAGTAGTGCTAGTGAAGAAAAAAGATGGAACATTGAGAATGTGCATAGATTTTAGAGCCTTGAACAAAAAGACTATAAAGAATAGGTATCCTATTCCTAGGATTGATGAGCTCATGGATGAGCTGCATGGGGCCAAATACTTCTCAAAAATTGACCTTAGATCAGGGTATCACCAAATTCGAATGAAAGATGAAGATGTGCAAAAGACCGCTTTTCGATGTCATTTTGGCCACTTTGAATTTATTGTCATGCCTTTTGGGTTAACCAATGCTCCGGCCACCTTTCAAGCATGTATGAATAGGATATTTTGCAAGAAACTAAGAAGTTTTGTTTTGGTTTTCTTTGATGATATTCTCATTTACAGTAAAACATGGGAAGAGCATTTGCAGCAGTTAGAGATTGTGTTGAAAATCTTGCAAGAAGAGTCCTTATTTGCTCAATTATCAAAATGTGAATTTGGAATGAAAGAAATATTGTATATTGAGAACATTATTGGGAAATAATGAGTGAAGGTACACATGGAAAAAATAAGGGATATCTTGGAATGGCCATCACCAAAAAATATTACCGCATTGAGAGGCTTTATTGGCATATGCACCTACTACAGAAAATTTGTGAAAGGGTTCTCCAAGTTGACTTCTCCACTCACTGATTTGACTAAGAAGGATGCTTTCAAGTGGGATGAAGAGGCTGAAAAGGCCTTCCAAAAAATGAAAGAGGTAATGAGTAGTTGTCCCATACTTGCACTTCCTGATTTTACTAAACCTTTTGTTGTGGAATGTGATGCTTCAGGTGGAGGAATAGGATTTGTCCTAAACCAAGGCCAACACCCCATAGCCTTTGAGAGAAGAAAGTTGTAGCCTCATGAAAAAATTTACTCCATCTATGATAAAGAAATGCTGGCCATTATGCATGCATTGGCCAAATTCAGACAATACTTGGTGGGCAGCAAGTTTGTGGTGAAAACTGACCACAATAGTCTAAGACACTTTCTCACCCAAAAAGATCTAAATGAAAGGAAACAAAAGTGAATAAGCAAGATTCAAGCTTATGATTTTGATATTGAATATGTCAAAGGAAAGAATAATATAGTAGCAGATGCTTTGTCAAGAAGGCCTTCTTTTTCTCTCATGGATATTGCCAAGGATTGGAAAAACATGCTACTAGTTGAATATTGCAAAGACAAATTTGCTTATGATGTGTTGGATGGAATCAAAGGGGATGATAATTATAGGATTTTGAATGGGCTGATATATTATAAGGGAAGAATTTATTTAGTTCATAACTCCAAGCTCAAGTACCGAATTTTGCAAGAAGCACATGATTCCCCACTAGCAGGCCATCCAGGGATCTTCAAAACTTATAGACAGTTGAGGCAAAGATTTTTTTGGAAGGGGATAAAGGAAGATGTTCAGAAGTATGTGAATGAATGTAAAGCATGTCAACAAAACAAATCAGAACTTACATGTCCAGCCGGCCTATTACAACCATTGCCCATTCCAGAGCAAAAATGGGATAGTATTTGCATGGATTTCATCACCGGATTGCCTAAATCCTTGGGTAAGGATTGTGTCTATGTGGTAGTTGATAGGTTGACAAAATTTTCTCATTTATTTGCTGTTACATCATCTTTTAGTGCTGCACAAGTGGCTGATATTTTTTTCAAAGAAATCTTCAGATTGCATGGGCTTCCCAAGAGCATTGTCAGTGATAGAGATAGTAGATTCATGGGTGCTTTTTGGAAAGAAATTTTTAGATTGGTAGGTACTCAATTGAATCCAAGTACCAGCTATCATCCACAAACTGATGGAAAAACAGAGAGGGTAAACCAATGGCTGGAAGGATACCTAAGAAACTATGTGGGAGGGAAGCAAAAAGCATGGGCAAAATGGCTACACTTGGGTGAATTTTGCTACAATACCACTTATCATATGTCAATAGGAATGTCTCCTTTCAAAGCATTATATGGTTATGATGCACTTACATTTGCTGACATTATATTTGGTGATAGTAGAGCCCCAAAGGCTAAAGATTGGGTGGAAGAGAGCCAAGAAATTTTAAAGCTCTTGAAAGACAATTTGCAGGTTGCTCAAAATCAGCAAAAACAATATGTTGATAGACATAGAGAAGAGAGAACCTTTCATGTCAATGAATTAGTATATTTAAGGTTGCAGCCCTATAAACAAACATCTCTCAAAAAGAATGGAGCAGAAAAATTAAAACCAAGGTACTATGAGCCATACAAGGTAGTGCGGAAGGTTGCAGAAGTAGCATATGAACTAGAACTTCCCGAAGGGAGTAAAATCCACAATGTATTGCATGTTTCTTGTCTTAAGAAAGCTCTTGGTAAACAAATCATCACTTCAGAAATACTTCCTCCTTTGGATGATGAAGGTCAGCTCACACTTGTTCCGGAAAAGATTTTGAAGACACGGGAAAGAAGGTTGACGAGTAGAATCATCAAAGAATATTTAGTGCAATGGAAAGACTTACCAAATGAAGATGCCACATGGGAAGAGGAGAAGATTTTGCAGCATCCAAATTTGAAATTGCTTGACGACAAGCAATCTTGGGTGGGGAGGACTATAATGTCCCCATTCAAATAAGTGCATAGTAAGGCAATCCCATCAATCCTACTAGTTTCCTAGGTTGGATGGGCACATGTGGGATGGTAATAAGGAAGCTAATAAATGATATTTAGACATTAGAAGGGTTCAAACATTTAATAAATATGATGAAAAAATAAATTCAAGAGAAATTCTAGGTGGCAAGTGGTTTTGGAGACATATGGAGGTGGTGGGATCCACACTAGCTTGATTTTTCAATGACACATGGCAGCTCTCTCTTGCCAATTCGAATTCATGGGAAGGTGAACACTCTTGGGTGAGTTGGTAAGTCATAACACATGGCATCGAGCATCTTATGTTGAAATGGGATGGAATAGTAACCTCCATGGGAAAGGAAGAGTCAAATTGGAGACTAGTGGACACTTGGGCTAGATTCCCTAGTTTTATGACAACAATAATGAAGCATCTATGACATTTATGACAAAATTCAGACCTGACTTCTTACACCTGACCATTATGACATGTCAGCCCCAAAAATAGGCTCAAGGAAGGTGCTCATGGAGTTGGAGAAATCTAAAGAGACTCAAATTCGAATTTGGGAGAAGATGGAAGGTTGGAACTAGGAGACAAGTGGCAAATGAGGAATATTTTCTAAATGGAAAATTATTGAATCTATTGAGAGGATTTCGACCCCTTGAAGGATAATGTTGGTTATAAAATGTATAAATCAAGTACGAGAATGGATTTTGATGATTTGAGAAAAATTGTATTTGTGAAGAGAGAACTAGTGGATGACTAGTTTCTTGCCTTAGCCAATTTCGAGGGTGAAAGATTCCCATCCAAGTTGGTGTTTGGAGAGGCCACTCAGGTCTTTCATGGTGATTTACTGGAGTTTTATTTCTAGGTAGCAGCTACAGGAAGTTTCATTTCTTGTTTTAGTGCAGCACTTTCTCTCCACCATTTCCAATTTTGAAGGCAGATTCGGGCTCCTTGCGGGATTGCGCTTTGGGTGAGATCTTGCACTCATTGGGAGAGCTTCATATGATATTTTTCTGATTGTAATAGCTTCATATCCTCTGTTCTTCATATTCAGAAACTCTCAGGTCAAAATACCCATTGAATGTATGCAAAAGTATTGATTAATGAGCAAACAATGTCCATTTCCCCAATGCTTTGATGTATAACACTATAAGGTTGATTATTTTGAATGGATGGATGATTCTCTGATATATTTGTGATTAATATACTACCATGGATATATTATACAAGTTTCATGTACTGTACTTGAGCATTTGAATCATTTTTACTCAGTTTGTTTGTATTGAGAGGTGAAATAGTGCCATTTACCCAAGGGTCGAATTGGGGGTTTTTGTTGTTGAATGTGAGAGAGTTAGAACAGTATTAAAAATCAATTAATGGTGAATATGAGAACTTAATCACATACTTAACACATTACATACCTCTGTTCATAAATTCGTGGGATTTTAGAGGCATTTGGAAGGCCATTTGCAGTGTTACCCCGGGGGGATTTGATGCACAAATTACTAGTCAAAATTACCTATATTGATCAGAATACAAATCAAGTTTGCAACATTATTTGGAGGGCCATAAAACATCCCTAAACCTAATATTCAAGTGTAAATACCATTCATACACTCCTACAGAATATTTGGGAGCATTTGGGTTGATTTGGAGGTCAAAACAGTAAAACTAGTCAAAGGTTGAAATTGGGGGAAAAGTGGAAAAATTGGCATTTTAATAAAATTTTGAAAAAGGGTCATTACAGTCACACATAATTTAACTGGCTCAACGCCAACTAGATTATTACGCTAAGTCAAATCCCCTAAAAAATAAGCTAATTCAACTAGTTTGGGATAATTTCCCCAAATGTCAGCAACATATATGGTGAAATTGAAATCACCTGCAACAAATAGATTATGAATTTTTAGGATACCACAACTATCTAGTCTGTTCCAAAACACTTCCCTATCTTTGTATGGGTCGTAAATACTAAGTACATAAATATTTAGATCAAATTCATGAAATATTCCTCCCATGAGAATTCCTACAATCGTCTTATAGCCTTGAAAATAAGTAGTTGAATGATTCTGTCCCAAAAGGATCCCACTAGATCGACCAGATGCATCAATGGCACACAAATCCCAGGTAGGAATTTTTTTGGAGAAAGTATCAATGGATTCCAAAGAAATGCACTGAGTTTCTTGAATTAAAATGACATTAGGGTTTGTAGTATTTAATAAATTGGAGAGGGCCCTAACCTTCCCAACCCACCCAATTCCATGGATATTGAAGGATAGACAAGCCATTAATCAACATCAGTAGAGAGAAAGGATGCTCTAAGGGCCTGGATTTGTGAATCCGTCTGTTGTAGTATTTTAGATAAGGGAACGAGGGTGGATTCAACATCAATCTCAGAGTCTAGAGGAGGACATCCTGGTTTTTCCTTAATTTTCTTCTTTTTTCTAATCGTAACATTCTAGAATTTGTTTCATGCAATGGGGATAGAATCAGATCAGAGGGAAGACACCTTCAAATAAACCTCAAGAGGAGACTTAATAATAGTTTTTTCACTTGAAATCATCTTCAACCGTAAATCATGAGGGAATGTGAAAGTTTGTTCCAGATCCGGAGGATCCTTAAACGAATCAAGGTTCCTTGACACTAAAGGAATAGTAAGAGAATATTTAAAAGAAACCCTAGCCTCAGCATTAAGGTTAGGTGATGAAATATTTGAAATGGGTGAATGATCCAATCTAACTTGATATTTCAATAAAGGGCCTTTTGGATCATTAGAGGGTAAAATCACATGCTCAGGACAAAGGTTGGGGATAGGAGCGAAATAGCTCGAAACTGACTCAATGTTGATTCCATCTTGAGAATTCTGGAAGAGGGATTTTGGGAGTAAAGAGGATGAAACATTTAGAATAAAACAATATCCATAATTTCTTCTTAAACCTAATGATTTTTCAACCGAGAGATAAAAATCAAGTTCTTCCTTGGAAACACCCTCGTAATGTGTACAAGTTTCAGAATTTGACTTATCCATTTGATGATGGATAGTCAAATGAACATGATTATTCTGGGACAGGGACTGCTACTTCTTGTTAAAAATATAAACTTATTGAATGAATATGATACTAATCCATAACCGTAAATTAAACTAGGATAATTTTCCTTAATGTGTCTCGTTTTCTTGTAGAAAAAACATCTGAAAGGAACATTTCTATAGTACAATTTCTAAGAAAATGACTATGAACCCCAGGTAATATCCATGGTCTCAAGTAAGCCTTTATTAATGTAAAATTACACCAACACTAATGGAATTCTCTTATCCACCCCAAATAACATATGTTTTTCCATCCTGACAAATTTACCCAAGAAATTTCAAGGTCTTCAATAACATTGTTGGTCCACAATTGTCACATCCCCACCTTGACCCCATTACATTCAAATGTAAATGATGTAATATTTTTATAAAATCATGGTGAGGAGCTCAAGGCCAAGGCCACAACATGGATTTATTGATGCATATGGTTTGCATGCTAGCGAGGAGCATTGGAATTCAAACATCATGTAAATATGCATTTTAAAAAAATACCCACAACTAGCTATGCAATGCAACAAGAGATGGGGGCATGATTTTACAAGGAATTGGGAGGGAAAACATTCAAACCCTTGGAGCCAATCAATTCAAGCCAATTTTCAATGAGAGAACCAATTAAACCCTCACCTACCCAAGTTGACTTTTGTACCCAATCATTGATTTCTCCCAAGAGTTGGTTGAGGTAGTTAATGCCTTTGGGAATGAGATGTATGGTTGTCCAAATTTGGGTATGGGAAAGCCACCTACATGGGGAATCGCATTTGGCTTCTTTGGAAAGAAAAGAGCCATGAATTGGTCCCCCAATCCATTATCCATCAACCAGTTTCTCTCCCTCACGAGTTGGGATCTACCTAGGCGTTTTCCAGCCATGTTCTTGTGTGTTTTCCTTGATCCTCATCTACGAGAAGGGATTTTTTGTGTTGTATACCAATGGGGAAGAAGGGGAATCCAATTGGGGTTCCATAGAGACCGTTTGGGCTGCTGAATGCTTAGATACTTGGGGAAGAAATTTTTTTCCTCCTTGGGAATGTTTTTCCCCATCACACAATTTGTTTTTTATTGGAAACAATTTGGGAAAAATCCCATGGCCATCCTGTTGTAAATCCTAATGTTAAACATATGTTTCCATGCCCAATGATTGTGCTTGCTGTGTGTAGATAGAGTATGTTGGGGATGGGTTATGGGAATCCATTGTTTTTGCTTGAGCTTGAGTGCAAGCATCCAGGGTTCAAATGTAGTCTAATAAACCCAACTGTGGACTGGCTTGGCTCAGATGAGATGATTAATTAGGCTGTGCATGAGCTTGAATGTCCCCTTTTTCTTGTAAGAATCATGCCCAGCTCAGGGGTGGAAGTTGTGTTGAGAGATTGATGGACACAACTGGCCTATGGTTGGGTGGAACATTGCAATGACATAGCTAGTTGTCTGGGACAATTGCACAATGAAGATAAGTGTTTTTTTGTCTATGTATTTACATCTGCAATGTTTAATTTGATGATTATTTTGATATGATGGATGAGCATGAATTGTGTGTGGATGATGTTTTTAATTCTGTTGTGCATACTTGCTTGATTTGCATCTGCACACATTGGTTTTTAATTGTATGAATCTAATGAATGGGCTAAGTTTATGTCAACGCCCCACATATTGGCATCATGTTCCTTTCCTTGAATTGGATAGATGGGAGGGTATGCGACAACAGTTCTAATGGAAAACTAGGCACTAGTACCCAAAGGTGTCTAATAGTGCATTTCACATTCTTAGGATTAAAGTTCTGGTACCATATTTTTATCAGCCAAATATTTTCTAGGTTGGAAGAGATAACCACAACAATCAGGAAAATGAAGGAAAACCAACAGTTATAAAGCAAATATGTTATGGGATCCATACTGACTAATGGAATCAAATTTTTATTGACCCATTCAACCAATTCCATCTTCGAGGCTTTAATATTCTCAATTTTTCCTACAAAATCCCTGTTAGAGAGGGAGGAAACCCTATCCATGTTGACATATTTCCCCAACAAAAATTGTCCCAGATCCTTCCTAACCTTATAAGATTTCAGGTTTCTCCTCAACCTAGCCTTCTCTCCAGTAAGTTTACTGGATTTACGAAACCTCAATGAGTCCTGAATAGGAGCAACAGTTAAAAAATATGGGTTTAAAGTCATATTATGATCTGTGATAATCGCCGCCCCATTATAATTTGAACCAACCTTGAATTGACCAAAATATCAAGACTGGAGCGAATGTTGGGTTTTATCCAATATATGAGGAATGGAACTTGATCTATAGATTACATCTAGTGGATCCAAGAAACAACAGATCCAAGTTGCATAAATTAAGCATCCACCGAAACAAGAGTACTAACCACATTTGAGGAAAAAAGGACAAAAATAGCATCTAGTTAACGTCCCATCACTTTATAACAAAGGTAGGTTGAGAGTATACGACTGATCAAAACATTAGATACAATGTGGGACCATAGGCCTGCAAAAAAGGAGAAGTGTATAAAAAAAGGAGTTAATCACATTGATCGAAAAACAAAACAAAAATAGATCCATAATCTATTTCTAGCTAGGTATTTGGGAAAACTGTAGCAATTTAATGTAATTCCCACTTTTTTATATTGCTTGGTACTAAGATGCCAAGTTTGGCAGCTAAACTCCAAGAAGTTGCATTTTTCAGAAAACCCTAGCTAGGGTTTCAAGCAGCCAAAATGATCTTCCACCCTTTCGTCTCATCCCTCATCCTCCAAAAATATCTATTTTAACACTCATTTTAATACTATTATTATTATTATAAGAAATGGAAATAATTATTTATAAAGGAAAAATAAATACAAATATAGAAATAAATTATTATTATTATTATTATTATTATTATTAAATAAAATAAAATAAATAAATTCAATTATGTATAATCAATTCATTTAAAACACACATACTACAAGACTTCGGTTTCATTTTCACATATATGTAATAAAATCCTTACTATCATTCAACATACACAATATTAATTTCTTAATATATTGATAAGCCAAATATGAACAATTCATTCTATATTAAGAATATAAAAATCCATTCTATTTAAATTATAAACAAGCCCAATATAAGTGTTCCATTCTACTTTTTACATGATATTGAAAATATAACCAATCCTTCATACATCTTAAATGATATCAAGAATGTAAACTATCTTTTCTACATTCTAAATGATATTAAGTGTATAAACATTCCATACCATTGAAATTATATCAAGTCAAATATGAACAATCCATACTATGCTAAAATTGATAATGAGTATATAAGCAAATCTAAGCAATCCACCCCATCCACTAATGGTCGTTCGTTAAATCTGATGATTTGAACACCTTGTCATATGCATAAAGTCCTAATCAACATAAAAAATAATCATGGTTTCATGTTTATTTAGTCCATACTACTAAAGCCACATCCAATACTGGGTTTCCATTATTGATTTCAATATATTTCATAATGGATAAGAACATGTGCAGCCTCACTAGGCATAGGTTTTGTGTTGTATATATATATATACAATATTAATGTTAACTACACATATCTACGAGTTTAAATTCCTATTCTAAACCTAGAATTTGAGAACACCTTCGATTATTCAAAGAAGAATTCCTATACCTAACTACCTCAGCTGGTAATGGATATTAAGTTCACAATGTTGTGATTCTACACATACTAATAACTAAGTAAAATAGGTTTTAATATGAGTTTTTTGCAGGATCACACATAATGCAACCAATATCGTGGTATTTGGATTGAATGAGCAGGAGAACCTCATTCTCCTCTTGTGTGAGATGTCAAATGAAGTGAATAAGTTATGTGAGATGATTACCTAAGGTATCCCTTGCATTGAAGCTTTAATGAGGATGTGATGCAGGAGCATCGAGGCGTAGGAAGAACAATTGAAGATGATCGACATGAGAAGTCGACCAGGGGTATTGTCGATGACCACTGGTATGAAAGGAGACTGGCTGTCAAAATCCAAGAATTCGAGCAGAAGCTATCGAGGTGTGGTCGACAGAAGGAGAAAGGTCGAGAGTCGACATGTCTAAGGTCAACAAACAACAAGGTTGAAGCGAAAGAGGCCGAGTGTCGACAGGTGTGCGAATAGTGATATCGACAGGTTTTTAGGGAGAATCCAAGTGTGGAGGAAGGGGTGGACTGGTGAAGCTGTAGATGTGAAGGGAATCCGATAGGGAAGTCAAAGGATGACAGAAGATAGTCTGGTCGGGGTCAGTGACTCGACCGAGTATTGTAGTGGAGTCAGAGAAGCTCATAAGTCAAGGCGAAGTACTTGGTAGCCATTTCGGGTTGCTAACGAATTTATGAGAAGTTAAGAAGGTGGTTGGGATCAGGAAAGATGTCACCACAGGCAGAGGTTGTACAACAAAGCCCGAGGACACTGACAACTACAAGTTTGCAGGATCTGGAGGATTCAATGGATAGAGGAAGAGTGTCTCGTGGAATGGAGTTGACCTAGGGATGAGCAACAGAGTAGAATACTAGTGGGAAGGCACAAAGAGAAGGAGAGTTCCCATTGGAAGCAGAGATCGTTCATCCATATCTCAACGAGAGCTTGCATTCAGTAGAGGCCATGAGAGGGAGAAGATCACACACAAAGAGAACACAAATTTACTTATGTAGATTGTATCAGGCTAAGGCCGACTAGTTTAGTTGTTTACATTTCCTTGCATTTCACATTGTAATCGTTATTTGATTGAAGTAATAGGAGCCAACTTATGGAATCCTATTTACACCAAGTCTGTGTGAGTGTTGTGTGTGTTGTGTGTATTGTTAAGCAAGAAGGTCCAACGACCTGCCCTTGCGTTAGTTTGTATCAAAGCCTAGAGTCGAATCTAATTGAGTTGAAGCATCCTGTGAGCATGAGAGCGTCAGTTGGTATCACTTCTGGAAGTGAATCCAGTGTTGAGGGTGAACAACTCCAACTGTGGTTGGGTAGAGTTGTGCAAAAATTTGTGAAAGTCTGATTGATATTGGATGAGTAGGAGTTTCAGCTGCGGTTGAAAATGGCTCACAGAGGCGTTAATGTCTAAGGAGTTGGATGAAGAGAACGTGGAGCTAGTGGGATTTGCTTCCCAGCCTCTCCTTCTTTAACTAAACATCCATCTTGCTAACAATTTCTTCTATCTTCTCGACTCTCAATACTTCCTGCATATAGTCCTCGTAAATAACCTCCAAATTTTGTTTATGTAAATGGAATTTATCGGGGGATGATATGTTTTTCAAATCATACTTCACTTCAGTTAATTTGCTAGGTGTAGCCACTACTACATTCAAAGTGCCTTGCTTTATATTACGGCTGGTCATTAGAGCAACATTTGACTTCGACAGGCTCCGAACCTTGGGTAGAAAATTATACACAAACTGAGAGGAAGACTGCTTGTCCCAAGCATATTGTTGAAACATCTCCTCCCTTGACGAGAACTTCCTTATGTCCCCGCTTTCACTGGCTTCCTGGAAATTGTACTCTAACACCTGTACATTGGGGACTAGAATTTCCCCCTCTTTACCGCCTTCACTATCCATCAAAATAGCTAAATCTGGTTGTGTTCCAACCAATTCCTGATCCTCAGTTCTATGTCTCTTTCCTCCCTCTTCATCATATTCATCTAGGATTTCCTGCAGACTTATTTTCTCTCCTACTTTCACAACCTTAGGTATAGTCTCCACCTCTATCGCTGCTTCCAACAACGTGAGCTCTTCTCCTTGCAAAGTAGGTGCTGCTTCCACCTCGGGCTCGTATTGCAACAAGTTATTTCCTCCTAAGGACCCTTCCACCTCCTTTTGCTCAAACCCACTAAGGTTGCTCAATTTTCTTCTTTCAGAAATGATGTGAGAAGGGTCGTAAGCCATGGCAATATCCTTTTTGAATTCCAAATCTTCTAACAAACACTGCACCTCTACAACAACTTCCTTACTCTTTACAATAAATGGACCGATGACCCAAGGATACTTCAAGTCGGCTCCCTTTCTGAACTTTGAAAAATGTTCATCTTCTAGGGTTAACTTCTGCCTGATAAATTCGAAATAAAAAATCCTTAATGTTAAGAAGGCGGGGTAGTATGTATGGCTCGTGCACAAACCCATACAGTCTGATGACATTAGAGTATTTTGATAAAAACCAGTTCCCCACGGCGACCTCCTTGCAATAAGGTCTTCATTTTAGGCGAGACCCTTGGCAGTTGTTCCCCAAAAAATAATTTGTACAATACAAACAATCTAGAATTCATGTAATTAAACATGCTCTCCTCCAGAGTACCAACATAAACCTCTAGCGCAAAATGCAATTCATTCGTATTACTGACCATTATTAGCTTCATTAAATGGGATTGAAACCCGAAATATCTAGTATTTGGAAAAACAACGAACTTAGAACTAATGGCCTCCACCACAAAATATTTAAACCTAAGACTTGGAACTGACTTGTAACTGACTAGGGGCGAACCGACATTTATCCTGTATAGGAGACTTGACTGCAACTCTATCACAATCCTATCACTATCCAGACCTAAAAATTGTGCGAGTAATGAAAGGACTAACCGGGTATTGGCATTGAACAGATTAACATCTAACGGGTATGGAGTTTCCTCAATCTCCAGGTCTGGGTTGAGGCAAGTGGTCAAAAAAGCTTGACGACTCTCGGGAGGGATTTAGCGATAGAGGGTTACAATTGTTTTTGCGGAGAAATTCTCAGATTCTGGTGTTTGAGGCTCAGGGATTTCAAATGAACGACGCATGACTGATGGCTCTATGGAACAAATGATTCTACTTTTCCGACTATCCATGATGAATCTTTGGGACCGTTCGTAATTAGAGGCACACCAAGAGATGAACTCAGGAAACGACATGCTTTGGTCTAAACAAAATAGAATGAACGAAGACTGAAAAACCTTATGTACATTTGTGCCCCTGTCTTGTAGGCGCTTCAACCTCCTCTTAGTTTCAGCTATGGGTATCTGGGTAACTCTGTCAAAAATGTTACAATCCCTGTCGTCCTGGGTGCTCCTAACCCTACTCGTGCTTACGATTGAATCTTCTTCCATTATTTTACTATGAAAACACCTATACTACTGATGAATTCAGTCAAGAAAGGGCCTACCTATCACTAGCAATCTTCTGGAACTATTATGTCGAAAGCCCTGTCGCCCTCATCATCTCCCACACACCGAGAAGCTTCTAACTTCGACAGTTCCTACAAACAAATGTCAACAACACATGTCAGCGATCATATATATAAACTCTGCTCACTTAACCATCAGTCTTATCTACTAGTTGTCCGATAATCTCAACCGTTGGTTTCTCATGTACCACTTCTTCAACGTCAAATCTGGCTTTCATCTAAGCCTTTGATTTGACAACCTTCATCTGCCTACCATTGGATCATTCCATAGGTCTCAATCTACACCATTCCCCATGACACCATGTGTCTGTGAAATGGTATCGCGAATATCTCAACGCAGTTTTAAATACCACTTTCCTACCTCGTGATCCTCCCTTGTGTCGACACCTATCAAATGGTTTCGTCTGTCGCAACCACCCTTTCCTATATCCATCGTGCTATTTCCCAGTGCGAACACCATCGGAAGCCGTTGATCTGTGTTTATTTTGCATCCATGGCGGGAAACAGATGACCCACTTAACTCTTCAACCCTTTCTGTTGGCAAGGTCCACTTTCAATATCATCCATGCATCTTCGTTGTTGCATCGCCATTGATTTGGTTATCTTTGCATTCCGCACTACACATCACCCACAACCATACCACCATGGTATCACGTGTCTCTGCAATGGTTTCACTTACCACTTTTACTCTTTCATGACGTGCTTCCTGCGTGACATCTGTCCAGAGACATAACTCATCGCGACCACCAATGTGACTAACCCCTGTGCCTTTAGGCCACGTGATGATCAATGTGGGTCGTTGATCTTATGCCTGCGCTCAATCAACGTTGTTATGTCCACCCGCGGTTAATCTATATAATATTTTGCTGGAAGACTTAGGACTTAGGGTTATTTGATTGTTCAAAAGGCTTCACATATTTCCCTATGGTGCACTACATTTTCCCTTTCTATACCAATTTTTCATACTTTAACCTCTAACCATGGAGAAGGAAAGGGACCTCGGGTCTTTACCAAGTACGATATCTAATCTTCCACTTTTCATTTCTGATATTTATGCTACAGAAAAATCAGGTGCTAACAGCTGGCTCCAACGCAGGAATGCTATCCTCCCTACGAGGGTAGCAAAGAACCCAGTAGACTAAGTGCCTGATCCTTTGGGATGAACTTCAAAATCTGAACTGAAAACCCCAGGCCAAGAACTTAAACTGTTATGAATGCAACTACGCGATGAGCAACCAAATGAACAAAACCATGACTTTTCGTCCAGACCTTAGGGCCTTCACCTCGGGCTTCAAATCCTTCGGTTTGCCATCAAAATTTTAAAATGACTGTTAAAGAAAAAATATATACAGAGTATAGTACAAAAGTTACCTATCTCGTCTAGGACAAATAATGCTTCAAAAACCTCCCATTGACTAGGCGGTCAGGCCAAGGGGACCCATCTTGATTTTCCATGACGAAAGAATTTACCCCTCGGCTAGCTGCAATAACAAAAGGCCCAACCCACATATGGTCGAACTTTCCATGCTTATCTTCCCTAGGATCATCCCACTTCAAAACCAAATTGTTCACCTAAAACTGTTCTTCCTTTATCTTCCTATCAAAGTTGTCCTTCAGTTTCTCCTGGTGTGTCTGTACTTTATTGTACGCCCTGCTTCTCAGCTCATTTAGCTCCACTATCTAGTTCACCCTTCTCTGCATGTGATTCGACTCTTCCTCTAACCCCTGCAACAACCTCATAACAGGTAGCCCTAAGGATGCAGGAAAAGCCACCTTAGCTCCATTTACCAGTTGAAAAGGTGACATCCCGATGGATCTTTTCATATTGATTCTGTCAACCCGAAGGGCATATTTTAACTTTGTGTGCTAAGCCCTCTTATTTTCTTCCAACAGCTTCTTTATGATCCTCACCAGGCTTTTGTTCGAGGACTCTGCTAGTCCATTCCCTTGAGGGTAGTATGATGTGGAATGGTTTAGGATAATATGATAGTTGTTGTAGAAGTTTATCATTTTCTTGGAACTAAATGATGGCGCATTGTCAGTCACGATCCTCTTGTGACACCCAAATCTAGACAGGATGTTATCTTCCAGAAATTCCATGATAACACCCTCAATTGCATTCCTCATGGGGATGGCTTCAATCCACTTGGTAAAATAATTAGTAGCTGTTAAGATCCATCTGTTCTGGCCAGAGGATTTAGGGTGTATTTCTTCGATGAAATCTAGGCCCCATTGTTGGAAAGGGGCTTATACTATGATGGGATGAAGGGGAAGTGAAACAACCTTCCTCTTGCGCTAAAAAATCTGGCACTGGTGACATGTGACAGTCTCCTTATATACATCGATAAACATAGTAGGCTAGTAAAATCTTGCCCTCAAAATCTTGTTGACTGCCACTTTCTAGGAATGATGCCCACCACAATCTCCCTTGTGAAATTCCCTCTTTATATAACAACACCCGTCCTGGGTCCTTCCAATATAAAAACTGGTTCATGATACAATATTTAGCAGCTTTCAGCTTCACAGACCTAGCTCTGGATTTGCATAACCCTATAAGGGCATACAAATTCTGTAATGTATAAATAATGTCAGCATCCCAAGGAGATGCAGAGAATTTTGGCCTCACCTGTGGCCCTGTGTCTTCTTGACTTGGGTAATCTTCTAGGAAATTTAACAACAAATAGTCACAATTATCTTTAGCCATCAACTTTTCCAAACCCTGTCCCTTTATTAATTCGGTGGGTTTTATTTCTAGGTCATATTCCAGTAACACAGCAATCCATTTGGATCTCCTTCCTTCAGGGTCTGCCTGGGTGAGGATACTTTTCACAGCAGCATTTGGGACATGGGAAATGATGTGTGAATGGAGGATGTAGACCCAGAAGTCCTTAAGTGATTTTATCAGAGCATATGCTTATTTTTCCATGATGTCATATTTCAGCTCTCCATCTCTCAGCACCGTGCTCAAAAATGCAATGGGTTGCTCAACATTTTGGGCATTCTTTTGTAGCAACACCCCTGCTATAGTATGTTCATATGCATAGGAAAAAATGAAGAAATCTTTGGAGAAATTGGGGCTAGCTAGTACTGGAGCTTGAATGATAGCTTTCTTAATGCCCTTGAAGGAATCCCTAGCTTCTTCATTCCATTTTATCTGATTTTCTTTTTTCAACATGTCAGTGAAATTTGGTTCCTGCAGCTCGCACAGTTGATTTGGGTGAGACGTTTCCTATCCAGAGGTAATGCCGAAAGGGCCAATATATTGGGGGTTGTTGGTTTCTATCGTAGTTAATATGGGTCTTCGAACAAGTGAACCAACACTAACATGACAACTTTGATGTCAACTTTTAGTAGAAACAATTGCACAACTAGAGCATACCCATGATGATCTAATTGACAGTTGCAACATGATTTACACCAAAATACAAAACTAATGGCACTCAATTAAAACCTTAAATTTCCAATCCTTCCAAATTGAAAAAACGAAAGAATGTAGAGGAATTTATATCATAATGGTTTTGTTTTCAAAGCAAAGGTTTACTCCAACATTATGGGACAAGGGATCCCCTTCACACAATAATTTGTTCACTAAATTTTATGAAGGTCTACATAACCTACATATCCCTAGATTTGAACTTGTGACCTCTTAAGAGGAAACACATGTTCTTAACCATGAAGCCCACTTGACTTGTATATTGAATTACAAAAACCTCCATTTTTAAAATTTTACCTAATCAGATCAAATTGATTATTGATAACACAACCAAATGGAACACAAAATTGTAGAAACTACGGGAAACTATAATAGGATATAAATGAATTGTAGTTTATGATTCACAAAATCTGAGTTTTTCATTTTTTATGCAATTTAAGCAACACTCCAACTAATCACATACTTGTATAGAATATATACTATACTTCGATTGATATATTCATAATAATATTGAAAATTCATTTAGTAGATACATACTTGAAGAATAACTAATATTAATAACTTTCACTACTCCATGTCCCAGATAGTATAGTAGATACATACTTGAAGAATAAAAAATATGAAGATAAAAACTATTTAATATTCTTTATTTGGCAAATTGTAGATGCATACTTAGATAGTGGAAACTTTAAAGATAAGAGTGAACTTAAGCCTTTGTAGTCTACCTAATTTGGTATCGGCTACCAATTCGGAATATAATGGCAAACCAAAAAAACATTTGATGGAAAATGCATTGAAAGGTTAAACAACAATTTCAGTAAATATTGCTTTATAAAACTAAAAAAAAGTTGAACATTCTACAATTTGTTTAAATATACCTTATTCACTTTAAGTATCACTTTTTACAATTGTCTTATTATTTTCATAAAAAAAACTTCCCAAACTTTTTTATATAAAAATAACATACTATAATGAATGATTAAATGATTGATTATCTATACAACCCAAGGAATAGATCTATCTATCTAAATATAAAAGGATCAATAGACTTTTTAAAATAGCTATTCCATTGAAATTGAGAACGTGAACTTAGGTTTTAATTTGGGGTTTCTAAGGGAGCACATACGACGCAGTCGATATCGTGGTATTTGGCTCCGATGAGCGGGCGAACGTCATTCTCCTCTTGCGCGAGCTGTCGGAGGAATGGAATAAGTTGGGTGAGCTGATTATCTGAGGTATCCCCTGCACGGAAGGTTTTAATGGGGATGCCGTTGAAGGGTTGGAGCTCGTAGGAGACAGGGTTGTCGTCGATGAGAATGACTTTACTGAGGTCTCTTCCCAGGAGAGATAGGTCTTTTACAAAATGCCGCGGCTCACAGCAGAGCATGCAATCCTCTCTGCTCAAGCCATGCGAGAACAGGTATTTGTGATCGGGATCGAAGAGACTGTCTATAACCATGTTCGCTCTCATTTGACTGCTCGCAGTGAAGATGACAAGCTCGAATATCTTCTCCATCTCCTCCAAGAATTTATCGACGCCGGGCCTCTTGAAGCTGTCTCTGTCGCTGTTGCTGTCGTTGTCGATGGGCACATTCAAGAGGTAATCCACAAGAGTTCCATCCATGTCAAGAACCAGTGTATGCTTCCTCTCGTTGCCTTCCATGGGTGGCAGCAGAGGACCTCTCAGTGGCTTCGGCGGCAGCTTCCAATATTGACCCTTGCCGGATATAGATATGCATTTCTGAGTGCGTTGAACATTGGCCTTCCTTTTGGCAAGAAGGGCCAATAGGACTTGCACAGCATGGGGTAACAATTCGGAATCTGATGCAAAACCAACAAATCGTTTGATGGGAAACGCATTGGAAGGTTGAAGAGAGTAGGAGAAGGGGCAATCGTCGAGAATAACTACCCTGCTCAGGTCTCTTCCGAGGAGCGAGAGGTCCTTCACGAGTCTGCCTTCTATTTCAGTGCACGAATCTCTGTACAGCCTGTAACGAATGAGGCTGCTGTTTGGGAGCTTATCCAATATAGCGTCCGCCCTTTTTTGGGGACTCTCTGTGAATATCACGATTTCAAACCGTCTCGCCATTGATTCGAGGAACTCTTCCAAATTGGGTCTCAATGAAATAAAAGTAGGCCTCCCTGTTGATTTCCGTTTAACCACAAAATCCATCCTACAAAACAGGGCATCATTGTTCCCACAAAACCAGTCCTCAGTCAACTCCGTTAAGAGAGTTCCGTCCATGTCAAGAACGAGAGTGTGCTTGTCTTTATCCAGTGGATCCATTGGAGGCAACAGATGCTCTCGAGGAGCGCAGATGCCCAAGTATGAGGGGGATCCATCTTTACTGGTGCTGCTTCTTTCTCTTTCGTTGGGAGCATCATTACTGGTGCAGCTGCTTTGTCTTTCGTTGGAAACGTTTGGAATAGAGGCATCTTGGCGTTTATCCATTGCTGTAATCGAAATTGTTGTTTTGATAGAATCAATGAATTGTAATAGAATTTGTTGTGTTTTGATAGAATCAATGAATAGATGCGGACTGGTTTTCCCAAACCATGAGTTTCTCCTCCTTATATTGGGTAATATACGTCTTGTGAAAGTCACAACTTTTCATTACAATGGGTAATCAATCACTTTAAATGTCAAATTTTATATAGAGTTTATCAATTTTGTCACTTATATAGAGTTTATCAATTTTCTCACTCAGCCGAGCTTTAGACATTGTTTTCATTAAAATGCGTCGTCAATCACATTAAACGTCATTTTTATATAAAGTTTATTACATTAAACGTCATTTTTATATAAAGTTTATTACATTAAACGTCATTTTTATATAGAGTTTATTAATTTTGTCAGTTATATTGTTAGCCAACCTTTAGACATTGTATATCAATTATGAAGATTTAACATACTTTTAAAGCATAAAAGATTTCACATATTTAAATAATTATATAACAAGTATTTCACATTTTATTTTATATAATTATATTTTTTTTCTTTGATTTCTGCCATAATCTTAGTTTTTTTTATGATTTTTCTTAATTTTAATTTAAGTCTTTAAAAAAATTAAAATTATTTTAAGTTATATAATTGAAAAATATAATAATATAATCATATTAATTAATAATATGGTTGATTTATATAAGGTGACGAAAAGAATAATAATGTCACCGATGGAGGTATATCAATCCTATTAATAATTATTATGGTTATGATAGTTGAAACACTAAACTATTTATCCTTATTATTACATATGAAGATGCAAAATTTTGATGGTTATTTTTTTTAAAGAAAATTAGATTTTTTGTTATTTCAATAGTTGTTAGTGTTTCTAAATGTATAAATGAATTTAGGTGCAGAGACTTCAATACCTTATGCATCCTGATTAAGTAATTTTAACACTCATTTTTATAAGAAGAAAATAAGATGTACTTTTGTTATTATAGAAATAAAAAAGTACTCCATACAAGTTTTCAAAAGAAAAAATCTAAGTAATCTATTTCTCCATTACCATCATCTACAAAAAGACATACTATCTAGTAATCCATGAAGGGAGATCATCCTAAACAAAACAGTCCATCAAGACATTTGATAAAGTCCCCAAAAAACATATCTAATATCCTCCCACCGACCGATAATGTATAAATTAGTCTTCAAAAATAGGAGAAGATCCAACGTTTTTGAGCTTATCGTCAAACCACTCTTCTGAGATAAGGAGTCTTTCCTACTTAGTGAGTGCTTCCTTTGACAAAGCATTTGCCACCTCATTCAATTCCCTGTAAATGTGATCGATTATCCAATCATAAAATGTGGACAAAACAGTCTCAACCATTAAGGAGTAACCAAATATTCTTAGTGAACCCTTACAAAAAGTACTAGCAGTTTTAAGTAAACACCATAGACCAAGCAATTATGCCAAGGATTTTGGGCCTTCACCTATATTTAATTTAAATTTGAAATATTGATGTTTGTCAATAGTCAAATAAATCTTGGCAACACATTTTACTTTCTGAATCACTTCATCAAAATATCCAGGAGCTACATTGGAATCATCAACGCCACTAATATGGTGCATAGGTTTGCTGAAGGAAGTTGGATTGGAATAAGATTTATACATACCTTTTATTTTGAAGACTAATTGAAATGTAGAAATTGTTTGGCCTTCAAAAATAATATCATTCCTAGATTTCCAGATTATCCACGAGATAAAAGAACGCTGGGTCTTGTGACATTTTTTTTATTTGGTCCAATATAATAGTGATGTTTCTAGATCACCTGAATCCCAGATTTGGTCGATTGCAAAAACAGAGCACACCCAAGACCAAATATATTTAGTGAAAATATAACTGACAAATAATAAGTGATTAACCAACTCTTCTTCTTTAAAACATAAAGGATAGATGCCAGGACCAGACCCTCCCCTTTGATTCAAATTGATCGAAGTTAAAACCCAGTCTTCCAGAATTATCCCCCAAAAAAATTTAATCTTTGGAGGTATATGCCAACTCCATAATTTAGCAACTTGCCATTTTTTAGATGTCCTCCTCTTTTTGCTCACAATTACATTGTACGCAGAGTTTTTTGTGAGTGTTCCAAACTCAGGGTTATAATACCATACTAAATTATCTTCAGTATTTGTTAGTCTAATACCAGACATGTTTAGTCTAGATACATATATAAGGTACTTCATTGAATCCATAAACCTTGATAATGGTATGATTCTTGTACAAAAACCAACCCCCGGTTCTATTTTATGGAGCTAATTATAGCGTGTTCTTCATATCTTCTAGCAATTTGGGTAATTCAACATTGAAAATGGTCTTATAGATCTCTGACATAATGATACTAACAAAATGAAACATGTTGTTTTACTTTGGAGGGTAGGAGGAAAATGTAGTATTCAAGAACTTCAAATATGCTTTATTGGAGTATATGAGCATGTGCAACAGATATGCCTGAAATTTGAAATGTTTAAAAGTGTAGAAATTCACCAAATGGGCGTGAATCATCTCATCTAGGAATTCATCAAGATTAAGGAAATGGACCTGACTTGACTAACTAATCCTTATAAGGAAACCTAACATGACCTCAATAACAAACTTGTCTTCATCATGACCTAAAATTTGAATTAGGAAGGACAAAACTAACTATACATCTTCTTGGCATATATTGACATCGGATAGAAAATGAAGACCTTCAATTGACTAAACAAGCTTTAAGACTTTGGACAAAAATTTATCTTTTTCTTCAAGGTTAGAGTGTCTGTAAACCCTAATTAATTATTCTTCTATGAATGGCTTAGGGTTTTCGGGATAAGACTTATGTAACCCTAAATTATCTCTAATGTTTTTTGAATTTAGTTGATGGAGGATTTTGGACCCATTGACATTCATAATAACTCTTTCAGACTGAGAATAATTGACCGCACACCAGTCGACAAATTCTAGGAAATGGAGGGTTTGTTCAAGACTGAAATGATAGAGAAATGTCACGTCTATTCTACGCGATCTTTTTTTTGAATAAAAACTCCAATCACTTAAAATGCGGAAAAACACCAATCCAGTTGCTGCTACAGCTGGCGTAACTCTTCAGTACAGGTTACCATACAAGGACATCTCAAAAGTCAACAATTATTTGCTACATCCTAAACACTTACGACCATAAAAGTGATAGGCGATAAATGGCATTAATATCCATACTAATATGCATTAATATGTCCTTACACACTGACTATCTTTTCATAGCATTAAATGAATATCATTTTAACTTGGCATAGTTATATGTTCCCAACATATAACCTATGCGGTTGTATTAATTACACCAAAGCGCTACTTGCAACATTGCTAGGCTACTGTCATAATAGAATTGACCATTCTTAACGTATCTAACTCTATGCAATTATGATCTATTACACAACTATGGATAATAACATGTGATAGATGCAGCATTACACCTAACCTAATAATTACATGCATATATTAATTTCACCCATAAAATTGAACACATATAAAACATATGGTTATAAATCTTACATATCATTTATCCATTGTATTGCACATATAATATAAGGGCTTAGCTTCATAAATAATATAATTGCATATATGTGATAATATATAACTATATAAATATATATATAAACATATATATAAACATGTATATATATATATATATATATATATATATATATATATATCCTATCTCTAAAGTTGGACCATGGCTTAAAAACCAATGTATTAAAATGAAAGAACTATATCAATAACATCATAATTAAAATTAAAACTAAATTCTTTTACAACAAATATTATATATATATATATATATATATTACTTATATATATATTATACGTCCCAACTAAGGATTAAGGCTTAACAAGCCTATAATGAAATACATTCCAAAACCATGCCACAAGGGTATGAATCCGACCCAATGCAATGACAATACCCAATGTCATCCCATGACATTAATATCAACATAAAATGTTATCAAATGTCACTTCATGACATTTCTTTCCAACATAAACTACGAAATAACCAAGGTAAGCATTAAGGGTTTGAAGCATCGACTTAAGGTTTTAATGAACAATAGTACTGTCATGCTAACTTGGACAACACACATAAAAGGAACGAAAGAAAAGCCTGTTGGGACTGTATGTTTCATGGGTAGCCTCAGTGGTGATGTGGTGAAGCCACACAAGCTCAGCCAAACTTCTACAACGTTTTAACCCAGTCAACTTGCCATTTGGTAGGTAAGTGAAGGCCCCAGCTCACATGGAAGACTCGGCAATTGCTTGCAGTTTGGTCTAAGTGGACAGTGGTTGGAAAAATTTAATGTGACTCCTGCCTTTACACTTTCGCAACATGACATGCTACCAACTCAGCGCTTGTACTACGTAATCTACGCGGCTCCATTAATTATCAGATCGCTATTCACCATTGATCTACGCATGGTGTATTTATTGGCCATAGTTATAACTGTATCACAGTTGATGTAAGACTCTATGGTCTTCGCACCAGTGATCCATGAAATATGCCATAACTCCTTGGAAACCGAGGTCAGTGGTGACCATCACCTTCCCTGTTCGGTGCCCATAGCATTGTAAAAAGATTTGATGTTTGCTGATAGTCATTTTTATTGCACTGAGGTTCTGTGCAAAGGGCCTACTGTCCTGCGCCACAAGCTTGTCTATCCTGAACCAATGGATATGGCTTCGATGTCATGCTGAATCCCAGAATAACATGATGGAGCCGACATTCTCTACTACATGACTTGGTAAGTAATAGGCTTAGCTCTTAGCTTGTTCACTATCATGTTTTCCTTACTGTAAAGAAAAACCTTCCGACCATGACTTTACTCTTACGTTGACTGTTGTTTATGCAATGCGTGGAGCATACTAGGTTTTCGCTTCACTTGGAAGGTAAAGAGATGTCCCTCCTCGTTTATACCATGGTAAATAATGTATGGTTGTAGTTTCACTTATTACTTTGTAATTTCTGCTTGTTACATTTTTAACCGCCCGTAACCATGTGCAGGTAAGCGGGTAGTGAGAAGGTGGTGGAAGGTACAGCATGTGGTGTGACTCCACATCTGACGCTGAGCATGGGTATAGGGTGCCCCATCCTTCTAGGTAACTCACCACTACTTGTAGCCTCGGTGGTATCACCCCATGGTTCAGGGTTGAGTTACTCAAACATTGAAGGGTTAAGTGTTGGGTTGTTGTTGGTTTCACTATTTTTAAAGAGTAGTGGCCCTTGGCCCCAAAAGGTAGAAGCATTAAGCTTGTTGCTCTGAATTAGTTGGTCGTTGCAACCTGTGGGGTTTGGACACCCTGGATGTCGTCGGTGGTTTAGCGGCATGACTTGGGTTTGACCCTTGAAGGGATAAGGTGTTGGGATAAAGAGCATCCACTCTGGACTGTCAATTTTGGTTTTGAAATAATGAATGTATTATGAAAAGTGAATCTTAGGCTGTAGCCTTTTATTACTGCTTGTTTCAAAACTGTAATGGCATGCCTATATGTATTAATGAAACGGTGTTGTGATAAAATGTATGGCATTCAACTCTTATGATGGTGAAATGTTTGATTCGCAGCAATGAATAATGCTTGTATTTTTCTATAATGACTATGCATTAAATCAATGTGTTCGGCATACTTCATTCCATGTATAATGCATTCATATTTATTGTTTAATATATATATAAGATTTCGCTTTTACTTATGAATGTATAAGCGTCGAAAAGGAAAGGTCGCTGCATCTCATTAATTCGCACAATGTAAAGAAATACTAAAGCATTTAATGTTTGATAGTTAACTTCTATTCAGCATGGATATAGGCATACGCAAGGTTATACATTTATGTGGATTCGCAATGCAAATTCCTTAATTGTGTGTGCTCCAACACTTGATATGTTTATAGTGTCAGTTTCGCTTATCAAGATACTCCCTGAGCATAGTTGTAGGCTTATCACTGTTAACTAGATGTAAGATTTAAAATGATATTTCAATAATAGTTATGCATTATGATTCTTGTGCAAATATGCTCTGTATAAAATATCATGGCAGTCAATACATATCAATCAAATGTTTACGCATTCCCTGTAAAGAATGGTTGAGCCGAAGGTATAAACCTTGTTTTATGAAGAGCATTTAGCTCTCTAAGGTATTAAGATAATATGGCTTTCTAGCCAGGGACCACGAATTGACTCTACGTCAAATCTCCTATCCTTACTTGGCTCATAACGAGGGCATAGCGATTTATATGAGTCGCCTTAATAAAATACACAACATCTACTACTTCAAAGGGCATTCAATCTTAACATGCATCTCAGGAAAATATTGGCAATGGCAAACATTACTTTAGAAAACCCTATATCTAAATACGACTCACTCTGTAATATTTATATATATTTTGTCCTTCTCATACAGAACTGTAATATGAATATATAAGTAGATCCAACATAGAAATTTCTTTAAAAACATCTAAGGAAATATCCTGTTCATCTTGATCTATAACATTAGAAGAAAGGGCTTGTAAATATTTTAAGGCTTGACATGTAAACCCTTAGGTTTACATGTCTTCATGAATTACATAATAAAATATATGTAACCCTAGCTCTATCATTCACACAGAAGTGAATATACTTTGTATAAAATGCATGCATAAAAACATAGGTTAGCATTATAGCATATTCGCACTAGAATGCATCTCTCAGGCTTGCAAACCCTGATTTAAAACAATATTTATGTTCACATATCTGTATCAGAAATATACTTATTCATACAATAACATAGCCACGAATACTTCAGGTATTTCACCCAGATTATAAAACTAAATCAGATGATAGAGATCTAGGAATTTTATGGCAGGTCTATGCTAAGAAAATCAATACACAGTTTAAATATAAACAGATATGAAATAATAGATCATTTAACGGTATTTCTAGAAATAAATATAAACACATTCCAATACTGTCCATAAAATAAACATATAGGTGCAGCAGGTAAACTTATCCGAGTTTACATGACTAGTGGAACCAAGCACAAACCTCCCATCCTTTGACCAGCAAGTACTCCTTGCTTTCAGGTCACCCCCGAGCTGAGTTCAGAGTACCCCAGGTCAGAGTATAGTTTCTAAATCACCCTTAGCTTGTTTAACCAAGTTCTTTAGGATGTTACAGTGGCTTCATGCAACCCAACATCCAACTCAGTACTCCTAAGCTCTAGGATGCTCCAGGGATTTTTAAGCCTCAACCATTAAGAGAATCGATTACACATCCTATACAGAGTAAAATACAGTGCTCCTGCAAGCCTGGGGTAGTTCTCCTACCTACACATAATTAAGTGGTCAAGCCAATATTCAACTGTTAGATTATTCTTAATCTGGACCATTTTGGTTCTCCCAAATTTGTCCTCATTCACTTGGCTTTAGGACTAGTTTAGTTCTCCCAAAACTGTCCTCCTTCACCTGTATTCAGGACCGGTATGGTTCTCCCAAATCTGTCCTCATTTGTCTCAGGTTATCTTTGTTCTTTTAGGTTCCCACTTCTCTTGTGTATTAATGATCATGAGAGTGTGTAGAGTGAATGAATAATGAATTCTCTTAGATGAGGAATTTCTCATTTTATGAATTCTTTTAATTCATTAATTTCTCAAATCTCTTCTTTAGGGTTTGTCATTTCTCTCCAATAATAATTTCTTATTATTATTATTAACTGGCATTTTCCCTCCAAACCTTAGGGGACTGTGACTCCCATTTCATTAATGTCTTGGTCCACATGGTATTTAGAAATCAATTTATCATATTTCTAATGTCAACTAAGTAAACTAAAATAAACTTAGCATAATTATAATCAAGGTTCGAAGTCCAAAATTAGGGTATTACAAGAAAAGACCCAAAAATGGTCAAAATGTCAATTCCTTGAGACTTAAGTTCATTTAGTTTTTGTTTGGACTAATACATTGTATTGACAGAAAGAACATGGTCGAATATCTCCTTCCTTGTCGACTTTAAACTGTTCCTTTTCTTCTAGGTATTTATAGAGTAAAACAAATTTTTGAACTTGCTCCATGGAAAGAAAGTCAAAGTGTTCAGAGTTTATAGATATACCTATGGCGGGAGAGCAGTGAAAACATCTTTAAATTCAACTCGTGAGAGAATGTTGGTGCATTGTCATTGTAACGACTTCCTTTTTAAAACAATAATAAAATTGCCCTTTTATTTTCCAAATGGACTTTTAATCATGCAGAAGGTGGTTTCGGAGCTGGAGGAAAGCAGTTTAAATGAGACTACTTTAGGTAGTGGACTCCTTGAAGAATGATCACGTGTTGAGTGGCTTGAATTCTTCTACTACCTTAAAATTTTAGGGCTCATGCTCTTTGTGTTAACACTTTATTTGTCTTAACGTCACTTCATACCTTTTATCTCCGTCAACGTTTTAGCACCTTATCATTTCTGCTTTCGGTCACAACCAATGGTCATATCGTGGATTTTTAAAGTTAAACAATGAATCTATAAGGCTTAGCACCATTCATTATGCTCTAAACTCCATTTCATTTAAATTCAATTGCACCGAAACATTATTAAACCCCCAAACGTTTTCGTGCCAACATGTTTCATGGTGGAATTTATTCTGGGTTTTTATGAGCTTCAGAAAGGGGATCTCTTTAAATTCGTGGAGTAAAAAAGGCATGGAAATACGCTCCACAAGCTAAACTCTTTTTTTTTTTTTTTTTTTATCCCATAAAAGAAAGAGTCTTCTTCATTGGAAGAGTTTATACCTATTACTTCTTTCATTTTGATATATAAGTTGGTGGAGAAAATCCTTGCTAATAGAATGAATTCTATTCCGAGCTCAATCATTTTGGAGGAGCAATTTAGTTTCTTAAATAAAAGATGAATTCATGATTATCACTCGGGAAGCTCTTTATTCTATCAAAAATTTGAATCATTGGACGATCAGCCTAAAGATTGATCTCTCCCAATCTTATGAAAGAGTAAGTTGGGTTTGACTTCATCTAATGCTAATCCAAATGGGAATGAATTTTGGCATAGTAAATTTCATTATGCACTGTGTCTACTCAACATCCTTTACAGTGCTTATAAATGGATCTCCTTCTAACTTTTTTCAATCTTGTCAAGGCCTACATTAAGTTTTTATTCTCTCTCCATTTTTTTCTCTTTTGATTGTTGTATTCTTATGAGGGATTTGAGAAGGCATGGCTTACTAAAAGGAATAAAAATGACCTTTTCAGAAGTGGTCTCCTATCTTCTCTTTGTGACAATGTTTTGATATTTAAGAATGGCTCTTTGGGAGAGTTTTAGGAACTCTAAAGGATTTTGGATTTATTTTGTTAGGATAGACGTATGAAGTTGAACTTGGATAAGTATTGTAATTATCTTTGTGGTTCATCAGACAAAGCAATGGTGTTATTAGGTTTGGCACTCTTCATCCCTCAAGCCAATTTCGATTCTTAATTCAAATGCTTGGGATTTTTCTTTAAGCCTAGCTCTTATCAAACTGTGGAATGGGTTTGGTTGGTCAATAATATTGATGCCTAAGTATCATTATGGGTAAACCATTGGCTTTAAAGAGGAGGCAGGATTGTCCTTTTGAAGTTTTTTTGGAAAGCATTCGAGTCTATTGGGCGTCTATAGAAAAAATACCAAAGAGAAATATCATAAATATCAAAATACATTGCTTCCAATTCCTGTGGTATTGTAAGATACATAGAGAGGTAATTCCCCTGGTAAAGTGGATTTACTTGGCCCTCCTTAAGAAAATGTGTGGGTGGGGAGTCGAGAATATCTTCCTTTTTTTCCAGGATTTGGATAGTTCCAATTTATGGAGATTTCTTCACAATCATTCTCTATGGGGCAGGGTGATGCATTCAAAATATATGGGTGGGATCCCATCTGAGAAGTGGATCATATTTTCTTAGAAGATATCCAAGAATGGATCTCTTGTTTGTGTTGATGTATATGTAACTTCGGAATGTATTTCACCTATGTATATTGTACTCCTATAGAGTTGGTATTATTCCTATATACGGAAGTGTCATCATATGTATTGAAAAGTGTCGCAAGTGTCGTAAGTTGTTGTGATGGGTTATTAGACCACCAAGTGTGGGGTCGGCCCGGATTAATGTAACCATGGGTTATTAGACTGAGTTAGACAAGTCGGCCCTGTTAGTTTTATTGGGCAGGACAGGACAAGTATAAATCGAGATCGGGACATCTATATTTGATCATCTCATTACTCACTCTTACATCACTTGGAAAGTGGTGCACTAGTTGGAGAGGAGGAGTAGCTGCTAGGAGAAGACTATCTCTTGTACTTTGGTTGTATCATTGCTCTTTCTATCTCTGAGGAAGTTGTGGGGTTTTTCACCTTTATGGTTTTCCGCAGTAAAAGTCTGTGTGTCCATTATCTTATGTGATTGTTTGATATCCTTGATACATGCTTGATATGATTGATATGTTGTACATGTTATTCTATCAGTAAATATCCTAGAGTGTGTTGAATTAATGCTCCAAATCTAACATGGTATTAGAGCTTCCCTGAGAAGAAGACATTGTGTAGTGGCAGAAACTAGGGTTTCTTGTTTATTGGGTTTCTCTCCACATATTTTGGAAAATTAATATGATAGATTGACTCTCCTCAAAAAGGTGAATCTTTCTGTCGAGTCAAAATTCAATTCTGGGCACTTTTATTTTTGGCCCTAAAAAGTGGAGTTTCCACAAAAATAGGAATTTCTAAAATCTGAAGACATAGATGGAAGCTCCTTGGAAAAACCGAAGCTTAGAGCTTTGGATCAAGATTTTTGGTTGGGTGAAGCTCCGTGAAACTCAAACCCTAATTTAGGGTCCTCCCTAGTGAATCCGGGAAGACTAAAAGGCATTTATGAAGGGTGAAACTTTGCAGATCTCAAATTCTGAATATACCAGGCTGATCAGCTCATCAAGGTGCATCTTTCTATCCTTTCAGAAGTTTGAAATTCAAAGTTTGAATTTTTAGGGTTTCTCTAACAAATCCTAATACGGGAGGAGATCCAGTTTTGAGCAAATCAAGTGGTAAGACCTAAATATTTTATATTTCCATTTGAAGTACTCTTTAAGATGTCTCACCACACCAAGCTTGAGGATAAGCTTGAAGGGGCTGATAACTTCCGAGCATGGAAGTATACGATTGGGTTGATCGTGGAAGAAAATGAGTTGGACACTTACATAAGTGAAGAGGTCCCTATCCTAGAAAAAGAAGAGGCTAAGGCCTTACAAAAAAGAAATTTGGTCAAGGATAAAAGGATCATTGTTGATTCTATCGAAGACCATCTCATACCACATGTGTCATCTCTAAAGACACCAAAGGAGATGTTTGATTCCCTGACCAATCTATTCGAAGGGAAGAACATAAATCGGAAGATGACCTTGAGGAATCAACTAAAGAATATCAAGATCCAGAATGCAGAAACTATGCAGTCTTATTTCTCAAGGGTCTCCCAGATAGAAGAACAACTTGAAGATGTGGGAGAAGATATAGAGAATGGTGAAGTGGTAATGACCACTCTTAATGGCCTTCCTAGGTCGTGGGATTCCTTCATCCAAGCAATTTGTGCTAGAAGGAAACTTATCACCTTCATTATACTGTGGGAAGAACGCTCATAAGAAGAAGCTCTAATTGTAGCTCGAGAAGAAAAGATGGGGAAATAAGACCAAGCTCTCACAGCACACTCCAAAAGACATGATGATAAGAAGGGGTATCACCATAGTAAGAAAGAAAAGCATCACCATCAGAATCAAAGAGACAACTTCAGATCTCAAAGAAACATATCAAATGCCCGATGCTTTACATGTGATGAAAATGGACAATATGCCAGGGATTGTCCCAGAAATAAGAAAGATGGTTCTCACAAGAAGAAGAACTTCAAAAGAAGACATCATGCTCATGTTGCAGAGGATGATGAACCTCCCAGGAAGAGGGCCAGAGAAGATAATGAAGATTCTTCAAGTGATGAAGAATATGTTTTGATTTCTACTCTCCCTCGAACCATTACTCATGGAAGTAATGATTGGCTTATAGATAGTGGGGCTTCCAAACACATGACAGGATTCAAGGAATCCTTTATGAACCTATCTGAACATGAATCACCCCACAAGGTGAAACTTGGGGATGAATACCAGTATCCAATAAAAGAGAGTGGCGAAACCTCCTATAAAATAGACTCTGGAAAGTCTATGAAGATGAAAGATGTACTATATGTTCCAGGTCTCAAGAAGAATCTACTCTCCATATCTGCATTGGATGCAAAAGGCATGAGGGTTGCATTTGTAGATGGCCAATTCCTAATGTGGCCAAAGGGTAAGACTATTGATGATGCAGTGGTAATTGGAGAGCAAGAGGGAGGATTATACAAATTGAAGGGCCAACCAAAACAAGCCATGGTCCATGATTCAGTAGACCCAAGTGAACTTTGGCATAGAAGGCTTGCACACATGCACTATAGGGCATTACCAATTGCAAGCAAAGCTATAGAAGGTCTTCCTGAAATCCAAACAAAGCATGAAGGCATTTGCAAAGGTTGTGCAAAGGGAAAGAACACAAAGAAGACATTTCCAAGCAGTGAAAGCAAGGAAAAAAGAATCTTGGAAATCATTCTCTCTGATTTATGCGGTCCGATGTCATCCAATTCTCTGAGTGGGTATGTATACTATGTTTCCTTCATTGATGATTTCTCTAGGAAGACTTGGGTTTACTTCTTGAAGAACAAAGATGAAGTGTTTGACAAGTTCAAGGAGTTAAAGGCCTTGATAGAAAATCAAACTGATATGAAGATCAAGATCTCCAGATCCGACAATGGCGGAGAATTTACTTCAGGAGACTTCAAGAAGCTATGCAGTGATTCAAGGATTAAGAGGGAGTTGACTACTCCTTACAATCCACAACAGAATGGGGTTGCTGAAAGGAAAAATAGAACAATTATGGAAGCAGCTAGGGCAATGCTCCATGACCAAGATCTACCTATGCACTTATGGGCTGAAGCAACAAGGACAATTGTATATGTGTAGAACATAACACCTCATAAGATACTTGACAACAAAACACCAGAAGAAGTGTTCACTGGGAAGAAACAAAAAGTTATCCATCTTAGAATATTTGGTTGTCCAGTGTACACTCACATCCCAAAAGAAAAGAGAACAAAGTTAGATCCTTCAGGAAAGAAGGGCATATTCATGGGTTGCAGTGAAAGCTCAAAGGATTACAGAATCTATTTCCCAGGATTCAAGAAGATTGATATCAATAGGGATGTAACATTTGATGAAAGCTCAGCATACATCAAATCAAGGAAAACACCTATTGAAGACAATGAAGAACCCAAAATATCTAGAACACAAGACACCACAATGAATGAAGCAATTCCTAAAGAAGATCGTGACATGGAAGATCCACAACAACCTGTAGATCCACCTCGTGCGAAGAAGTCTTACAAGAGGAAACCAACATGGGCTAGAGAGATCATCCAACATGCAGAAAGGTATGGCATTCCAGAAGAGAAACACAGAGAAAGGAAAAGGACAAGATCACACACCAGCTATGTTGCCTTACTCTGTGATATCATGAACAAAGAACCTTCCAGTTATGAAGAAGTAGTGGAAAAGAAAGAATGGAAGGATGCCATGGTTGAGGAATACCAGTCGATCATGAAGAATGATTTTTGGGATGTGGTCCCAAGACTAGATGGGAAGTCTGTGGTGACTTCCAAGTGGATCTATAAGATCAAGCATGCTGCAGATGGTAGCATAGAGAAATACAAAGCTAGGTTTGTAGCTCGTGGCTTCTCCCAGAAAGAAGGGATTGATTATGAAGAGACTTTTGCACCTGTAGCCAGATACACTTCCATTAGATCAGTACTTGCTCTGGATGCAGTGATGAAATGGAAGGTACACCAAATGGATGTCAAGATAGCTTTCTTGAATGGTGTAGTTGAAGAGGAAGTGCATGTGGAGCAGCCACTCGGGTTTGAGACACATGACCAAGAGTCACATGTGTGCAAACTGAAGAAAGCCCTGTATGGTTTGAAACAGGTACCCAGGACTTGGTATGGTAGGATAGATGGATTCCTATATAGTTTGGGCTTTACCAAGAGTAAAGCGGATTCCAAGATTTACTACAAGGTTGAGGAAGGCAATCCAATAATACTACTTTTGTATGTGGATGACCTATTTGTAATAGGTGAAGATAGATTGATTGCCGACACGAAGAGGAAGCTTGCTGCCAAGTTTGAGATGAAGGACTTGGGTATGATGCACTACTTTCTTGGTATGGAGGTGTGGCAAAGTGCAGATGGAATCTTCCTTGGACAAGGGAAGTATGTAGTAGAGATCCTGAAGAGGTTCGGGACGATGGATTGCAAGGCCATGACCACACCTATGGCATCAAACCTGAAGCTTCTATGTGATGCTTCATCTGAGTCGGTTGATGCCACGATGTATCGTCAGATGATTGGGTCCTTGATGTACCTAACGAATACAAGACCAAATGTCTGCTTTGCGATGAATACCTTGAGCCAATACTTGACAGATCCGAGACATGTTCACCTGATAGCTGCAAAGCATATTCTGAGGTACCTGAAGGGTCTAGTTGAATATGGGCTCAAGTATGAGGAGAATTAAAAGTTTAACCTGGAGGGTTATGTTGATTTGGATTGGGAAGGCAGTTCCCTTGATCGGAAGAGCACGTCGGGGTGCTGCTTCAGTATGGGATCTAGTATGATCTCTTGGTTTAGTAGGAAGCAGTCCTGTGTGGAACTGAGTATAGCCGAAGTAGAGTATGTTGCAGCTCGTTCGGCTAGTTGTGAGGGAGTATGGCTTGGGAAGCTACTGTCTGATTTGTTTGATCTCCAGCTGAGTGCTACTTGTGTATATTGCGACAACCAGGGTTGTGTGAAGTTGTTATAGAACCCAGTGTTCCATGACAAGTCGAAGCACATTGAGATCAAATATCACTATATCAGGGATATGGTGCAGAGAGGAGCAGTGAAGCTCCTATATGTTGCGATGGATGAGCAGATAGCCGATGTGTTGACCAAGCCACTGGCCAAAGTGAAGTTTGAATACTTCAGAGGGAGACTTGGTGTGCTTCAGATCGAGAATCCTTCAAAGGGGAAGTGATGAGTCCGGAGGCACAGATGCACATGAGCCTTTCTCACATGGTGATAGATGTGTTATCCCATGGTGAGATGTAAGTGTGGGAGCTATTCTCAAATAGTGATAGATTTGTTCTCCTATGCTGAGATGTAAGGGCTGAAGCCATTTTCAGATAGTGATAGATGTGTTCTCCTATGTTGAAATGTAAGGGTTGGGCCATTTTCACATGGTGATAGATGTGTTCTCCCATGGTGAAATATAAGGACTGGGGCCATTCTCACATGGTGATATATGTGTTCTCCCATGGTGAGATGTAAGGGCCGAGTGAGCCTTTCTGACATGGTGACAGATGTGTTCTCCCATGGTCGTGATATAAGTGCTGTGCCTTTCCGACATGATGGTAGGTAGGTCCTCCCATGATGACATGGTGGTAGGTAAGTCCTCTCATGGTCATGATGTAAGTGCTGAGCCTTCTCCGAATGGTGATGGATGTGGTATCCCATGTCGGTGGTGTAAGTGCTATGTGATGTGAATATGGGTTGTGCTCCGTGGACTATGATGGTGATCTGAAGATGATGATAGGAAGAAGGTATGCATAGGAGAATACCCTTGGATTGACATTGGTGTAGGATTAAGACTCTCTGACACCCTTATCATGGCCCTTCATCTTCAAGGTATTTTCAGCTTAAAAGATACTTTGCCGTTATCATTCCCTGAAACAAGAATGAGTTATTGGAAATCAATATAAGAATTAGGGATGGAAGATGGAATGGATGTAGAATGGATGGGATTGAGTTATTGGAAATCAATATAAGAATTAGGGATGGAAGGTGGAATGGATGTAGAATGGATGGGATTGACCAAAAATTTAAGATCTAATCTCATTAATGTATTTGATGATAAGCCAAATGTTTTGGTATTGTCTAAAAACCAAGCAACACGAGCTTACATGGTGAAGCTAGGGTATTCTTCCATAATGGATGACCAAGGTAGAGGAGATAAACTTATGTTGGTGGCAACTAGTGTGGAAGCTCGCGGGTTTGATGAAATCAAGAATTTTGTAATGGTTGGACTTTAGTAACAAACTCCTCACATGTGACAATGGGCTAAAATGAGGGTGGATTGGTTTGAGTATACGTTATCTATGCAAAGATGAATCTGAATTGATCGATCATATTTTTGTAGACTGTGCTTATTTGAAAGAAGTCTAGAGAATATTGTATGCCAAGTTTCAACCGAAATCATCTTGGTCTAACTAGTGACTAGTAGATTGTGTTTGTGATTAGTTTATGGATGGTTATGTCACAAGTTTTAAGTCTTTTCCCCATCATCGTGTTTATGTTGTATGTTGGAATCAAAATTTCAGTATCTTCCAATACATCAATACCCCATGGATGTTACAACATCTCTAGTCAAAAAATTCTCTGAGGAACATAAGGTTGAGACAAAAGAAAAAAATACAAGAGTATTGGCCATGCCTTAGTTAGACTTTGGAATTCATTGGGGTTATTTTAATGGGGCCAGAAAGTACCATCCATCGAAGTGCAGAGTAGGGGTTGTATTATTTCTTAATAAATCCCATTATTACTTGATCAAGTATGCTCTGGGCCTTGGGTCAAACATGAAAGAAGAGTTCTCCACGATGTGGACTCCGTTGTTCTTTGCAACTAAATGCAATCTTCAAAGGATTCAAATCTTGGGAAACTCCAAGGTTGTCCTAGATTGGGATAATGAAAGAAATGAGGTAGAGATAATCATCCTTCATCATCTGGTCTAAAACATTTCTGAAACCATTCCTTCTTTTAAATGGAGCTCATTTTTCCATATCTACAAGGATCTCAATTCTAAGACGGACTCGCTTTCAAAATACATGTTACAACATAATGAAGTCCCTTTGGTTTCACAAGAATTTTGTGATGGGGAAGAGTTAGAGGAAATGAACTTCCACTTCAAACTAGCGTTTTATGTAGTATGATGGTTTAAACACACAACAATCTTCGGAAAAGTTTTGGGTCTCCAAGGACACACTATTCTTAATTCAAGAAAGGTATTCAGCTTATAGGAATTATGTACAAAAAATAGAATAGATTTCAAAGGAAACGGTAGCAAATTTGAAGGAAGAAGTGAAGCATTCTCATAATAGATCAGGTTTTGTTTTTTGAGTGGTATTGTAATCCAATAGACAGTTTCATGTATAATTTTTTTAATATAAATTTCTTTTCTTACAAGAAAATAATAATAATAATAATTCACTAATATTTTTCCGCACATTGGTTGTTAACAACCACAATCACATATTGAAAGGAGTTGATATACACCAATCAATGTCATTAATAAAAAATAATGTAAAAAAATGACACCGATCATCATATACCAACCATCTTTAATAATATGGTTTTGCTAGATCATTATATCATATAACTAAGTTCATTATGAGTTATAAGGAGAAACATAATATCATGTATGGCATCTCGTTGTCTCCTATTCTAGGTCCATCAATGCTATTTTTTTAGATTTGAAAAAAATCTTATTAATTTGCCTAATTACCTCTTACTAAATCACAAAATTAAATTCTCATAATCCATAGAGTTAAGCATTAGCATTCTAATCAACAACAATGGATTGAATACATTTACATCAAATTTCCTTCCTTCTCATCAACACATGTCACACTTCTATAAAAGGTAGTGTAATTACTAAATCACCGTAGTCCATAAAGTTGAACATTAGCATTCTCTTAACAACAATTAAGTTAATACATTTAAATCAAATTTCCTCCGTTTTGCTGTCAACACATGTTACGGTTTTATGAAAAGTGGACTCACTTTGGTCATTTTTTTATATCGAGCTTTGGGTAGAATATATATTTGAGGGAAAAAAATTGCTTTACATTGTGTAAATTTAAGGTTTGGGCAATATTCCAAAGACTGGTGTTGGATTTTTCTACTTTTCACAATAAATGTGAAAAATAAATGTGAAAGAATGAGATTATTTTTATATTTTTCAAAGAAGAGATTATTGAACTACATTTTTATACAATCTTGTATTTTTAATAATAAATATGAAAGCAACGGATTATTTTTTATGGAATCCTTTTATTGAAAGTTGGTAAAAGAATCCATCGATGGAATGTCTTGTTTCTTTTTAGAAAAAGAGAGATAGTGGGATAAATAGTTTTGAATGTAAAGTTCGAACCTTAGAAATAAAAAAATTAAATCAATAAACGCAAAAACGTGTTTGTAATTTCGAATTGCTCTCAAATCCCACAACATATATGTAGACAATCATAATAGGTTTGGCAATTAAGCCAAAACAAATTTGATAGTCAAACAATTATTTGTGGTAGTCTCCACGCGCACAAATTTCCGTGGAAGACCCGCCAACTCATCCTTGGTGTGCCTACTCCCACAATACATAGAATACACGTGATATTAGCGTTCCGCAATACATTTTATTTAGTGGTTAAGCAACATTCTCCTTGACAGGTTGAAAGTGCAAAATCACTCAAAACATATTACACGTAAATCTAGAGCAAGTTGCCTAAGGAAATGGGAAGACAATACCGTAAGTAACAATAGAACGAAATGTGAAATAATGCATGGCTAACTTGTGGACATGAATGGTTCAAGACGCACTTCCTCCACACATAACATAGACTCACATAATTCTATAATTAAGTTATTAAAAATCATATTCGTCAACATATATCAATTGATTTTAATTTTAATAATGTGATTGTATTTATTTGATCTTAAACACAGATTTATCAAGCAATTAAATCTTAATAAATTGGATCCCTCTCGTTGCTTGATAAATTCGAGTTTGAGATGGATCTATGTTCGTAATACATTTTTAATCTAAAATCATTTTAATAACTAGCAAGCCATATTAATATTAATAATATGGCTTATATATGTCGATCGGCATATATAGGACACACATTTAAATGTGATAGATATACGCCGATCGACGTATATAAGCCATATTATTAATATTAATATGGCTTGTTAGTTGACGGTCGGCCTACTGGTTAGGTTTTGTGAAAATTATTATTATTATTATTAAAACAATATTATGGCCACACAAATATAATATTAATTAAATAATAATAAATATGATAATTAAATATAACGACTATGGTTGACCTCGATTGACCATGGTTGACTTTGCTTGATCATTCTTAACTATGGTAGAATTTGGTTGGCCATGGTTGATTATGGTTGAACATCGTTGACTTTGGATATTCATGGTTGACCATGGTTGACTGTAGTTGACCATAGTTGACTCTTGTTGACTTTAGTCAACTTTGTTAACCATGTTTGATTATAGTAAACCATGGTTGAATTTGTTTGACCATGGTGGACTTTGTTTGAATTTGGTCATAGTTGACTTTGGTTCACCATGGTTATCTATTGTTGACTTTGGTTAACCATGGTTGAATTTGGTAGACTATCGTTGACCATGGTTAACTACAGTAGACCATTGTTGACCATGGTGATGGTTGACATCAACGCCTTACATGGCCATGGTGATGGTTGACTTCGAGTGATTTTAATATGATATGGTTTACTATGGTTGACTTGGTTGATTTTAATATCATATGGTTTACTATGGTTGATTTTACTATCATATGGTTGACTATAATTGACTTTGGTTGATTTTAATATCATATGGTTGACTATAGTTGACTTTGGATGAACATGGTTTACCATGGCTAATGGTGGTTGACCATGGTTAACCAAGGTTGACTTTGGATGACCATGGTTTACCATGGCTAATGGTGGTTGACCATGGTTAGCCACGGTTGTATATGATTGACAATGGTCGATGATGCTTGACCATGGTTGACTATAGTTTCCCATGGTTTACTATGGTTGACTATGGATGACCATGATTGATTATGGTTTACTATAGTTGCCCATGGTTGGTGATGGTTGACTTAGATTGATTTTAATATCATATGGTTGATTATGGTTGACTTTGGTTGATATCATATGGTTTACTATGATTTTTTCAAGTTGTTTTTGGTTGACTATGGATGATTATGGTTGACCATGGTTGACCATAGTTGACTTTGGTTGACCATTGTTTAACATGGTTGACTTTGGTTGAACATGGGTGAACATGTTTGACCATGGGCAACTATGGTTGATTATAATTAACTTTGGTTGACTATGATTGATTTTGGCTGACCATGGTTAACTATGGTTGACTTAGGTAGACCATGGTTGGATTTTGTTGACCATAGTTGACTTTCATTGACAGTGTTTAGCATGGTTCACCATGGTTGAATTTGATTGAACATGGCTCAACATGGTTTACCATGGGTGGCTATGGTCGAGTATAGTTACTTTGGTTGACATGGTTGACTTTGGCTAACAATGATTGACCATGGCTAACTTTGGTTGACAATGGTTCTCTATGGTCAACATTGGTTGACCGTGGTTGACAATGGGTGACTCTCATTAACTATGGTTGACTTTGGTTTACGATGATTAACCATGGTTTTATAGGTTGACCATCATTAACCATCGAACAATCTCGTTTATTGTAGTTGACTTTGGTTAACTATTGTCAACAATGGTTCATAATGGTTGACTTTGGTTGACCATCGTCAACAATGGTTCATAATGGTTGACCATGGTTAGCCATGGTTGAAAATGGTTGACCATGGTTATCTGTTGTTCACAATGATTGACCATGTTTGACCATGGTTGAGTATGGTTGACTGTCATTGACCATACTGAACCATGGTTAATAATATTATTATTATTAATAACCAACCATAGTTGGTTATTAAAATCATTATTATTATTAACTAACAATGGTCACCCATGGTCAACCATTGACCATGGTTGACCATGGTGGACTTTGGTTGACCATAGTTAACCATGGTTATTAATAACCAACCAAAGTTTATTAATGTTATTATAATTATTATTATTATTATTCTTATTATTGTTAACTAACCATGGTCAACCATAATCAACCATGCTCAACAATATCAATAAATTATGTCATTGTTCTATCACATTGTGACATTACAGGTAATGCCACATTATTGAGGTTTTTGAGAATGTGATGTTATGGGGATGTCACATTGTGATGTGACAGGTGTCACATTGCTATGCCATGGCTATGTCACATTGCAACGTTAAGAATGATTTCATGTTAGAAATTAGTAAATATAAATAAAAGGTATGTCACATTGTGACATGACAACCAATGCCACATTGTCATAATAAATATGTCACATTGAAATGTGATACATATGTCATAGTGTGACATGGCAGGTAATGCCACATTATCGAAGTTTGTCAAAGTGCAATGTTACACGGATGTCACATCGCGACGTGACATGTATCTAACATTGTTATGCGATAGCTATGTCACATTGCGACATTAAGAACAATTTCATGTTAACGGAGGGACAACCATGGTTAACCATGGTTTACCATCGTTGACTATGATTTACCATGGTTATCTCTAGTTCTCTTTGGTTGACTATGAATGATTATGGTTGACCATGGTTGACCATACTTGACTTTGGTTGACCATTATTTAACATGGTAGAAAATGGTTGACCATACTTGACTTTGATTGACCATTATTTAACATGGTAAACCATGGTTGACCATAATTGACTTTGGTTGACCATTATTTAACATGGTAGACCATGGTTGACTTGGGTTGAACATTGGTGAATATGGTTCACCATGGATGACTATGGTTGACCATACTTGGCTTTGGTTGACCATGGTTGACTTTGGATGACCTTGGTTTACCATGGCTAACCGTGTTTGACCATGGTGGACTATGGTTGACCATGGTTAACTCTAGTTGTCCATGGTCGACTTTGGTTGACCATGGTTAACCATCATTAATTATGGTTGACAATGGTTGATGATGCTTGACCATGGTTGAATATCATTAACCCTGGTTGAATTCGATTTACTATGGTTTACCATGGTTGAATTTGGTTGTCCAAGGTTTAACTTGGTTGACTTTGGTTTACCATGAATGACTATGATTTACCATGGTTGACTTTGATTGACTATGGATGATTATGGTTGACAACGGTTGATGATGGTTGTCAATAGTTGACTTTTGTTAACCATTATTTAACATGGTTCACCATGATTGAATTTGGTTGAACATGGCTTAACATGGTTGACCATGGGTGGTTATGGTTGACTATAGTTGCCTTTGGTTGATAAGGTTGACTTTGGATAACCATGGTTGACCATGGATAAATTTAGCTGACAATGGTTGACTATGGTCAACTTTGATTGAATGTGGTCAACCATGAATGACTTTGTTTGACCATGGTTAACCATGATTTTAAGGGTTTTTTATGGTTGACCATGGTTGACTTTGGTTGACCATGGTTGAATTTAATGAATCATCGTTGACTATGGTTAGGTAAGGTATAATATGTTTAACCATCATTGAATATGGTTGATAAAGGGTGAAAAATGATGCTTAACCAAGTTCATTATGTTTCACCATGGTTAAAAAAAATTGGCAATGGTTGATCATGCTAGGCTATGGTACCTAGATAATGTTTATTATGATTTATAATGATCTACATGGCTGACCATGTTTGACTACATCATTAAATTATTGTTAAATATGGTTAATTGTGTTTGACTTTAGTTGAGGATGGTTGGTCATGTTTGATGGTTCAAATATGGTTGTACAATAAAAGACCGTAGAGATGCAAGCGATTCATTATATAGTGAATGATTTTTTAACATGGTTGGCCATTCTGAACATGTTTGACTATGGTTGGCCATGTTTGACTATTGTTGAGTATGTATGGTTGGATATTTTTTACTATGATTCAGTATGGTTGACTATATGGTTTGATATGTGTTATGATTATGGTTGACCATTGGTTTACTATGTTTTATTCAGCATGACAATGTTTGACTCTGGATAGATTATACTTAAACAATGATAATCACTCTTAACTTTGTTTTTGTATGTATTATTTTTTTGACACTACTATATAGAGGAGGGTTTTGAGACAATATTTATGTAAATTGTCTCAACTTGAGACAAAAAAAGTTGTGTATTGTCTTAAATATTGTCTTTAAGCGAGTGTCTTAAATTATTGTCTTAAACTATTGCTTTTGTAGAGACAATATAAAATACACCAAATATTGTCTCTCTAAAGAAAATATCACTTTTGTATCTCTAGAGACAAATATAGAATGCAAATATTTTGGTGTCTCCTAAGACAATATCTCTTTTGTCTCTCTAGAGAAAATATAAAAGTAAATTAATCATTTGAGTAAAATCAACAAAATATTTTCTTAAATTAAACTACAATATCTTATATTCGATTCATTTATGGTAGGGAACAGTGGAATCGAACCATCAACCTTCTGCTTTATAATGCATACACTCTACCTTTGAGCTAGCACCTTTTAAAAAATAAGGGGAAAGAGGTAAGTTGTTGTGCAACACCTAATAATTCTTAGTTTTATGAAATATACAATAATTTTTTTATTTCTTAAATATTAATTTTATCAATGAGATGCATATTCTTCTACAATAAAGTGTATAAACAACTGAAAATATGGTGTCTATTACCCCATTTTTTGCATGGGTAAATTGAATGCGATAGAGAGGGTCAGAATGTTGTCATAACATTAATAGGGACTATTCTTTGAAGTCTGGTTATATTATGGGCATATAGCAGTCACCTACATGCTGAAGTAAAAATGATTTTGGGCAATTATAACAGTGTAAACATGATGAATAGTAGTTCTAGGAAAATTTCTAAGAAAAAATGATTTTCGGCAATTATAACAGTGTAAGCATGATGAATAGTAGTTTTAGGCATATTTCTCTTGGGACAAAGTTTTGGACAAAGTGAAGTTGTGCATGACAACTAGACATAGTGCTAGTCTAAAGAAGTTTTAGGTCCGTTTCAGTAGAATTAAATCTTGTGACAAAGACATTTCCCTTTAGATTAGGAGTATGAACACACCCAATGTACGGTTAAGGTAGCAGAACATCATATTTCCAAGATCAAGTACGCATTTAAAATGCACATTAATTATATCCCTATACAACAAAAATAAACATACATATCAAATATATTGATATTCAGCGTGCATGTACATATTTCCCACTGAAAAAGGGAAATTTTTTTGTGGTCAGAATACATTTGTCTAAACTTGAACATTTTGATACAATCTATGCCTATCAAATGAATTACAAATTTATGTTTTACAAAAATTACAGTTCCAAACCATATTATAATCCAAACAAAGTTTAGATAATATACCTGACACATATGAAGGCCTAAATAATTCATGTCTTTACTTGTCCTTCTAATCCATTTTTGTCACGTGGATGATACTTGCATCTCGCACTAAAATTGGAAGCTCCTGCTTCAAGTAGTACTGCAAAATACATTCTCTTCTTAATATGAAACTTCTTAATATTCTACAAGACCATTTACCATCCAAGACCAACAATAAAATTGAAGAGTACAATTTAAACAACAAAAAATTGTCACATAGGCTAAAGAACTCACAATGCTTAGATCCTCAAAGAGGTTGGAAACAACAGCGCAGCTCAAAGCCTTTTGTGTATATGAACAAGTTGTAACCCTCTAAAAGAGATAGATGACATGTGTCAACTTGCACAAGATTGGAACCACACTTGTTGCATAATTCCCTCTTACTGGGGCAATCCTAGTATCTCTTCCCTTCAATTCTAACAAGTGATTGTAATAACTTAAAAACAATGACAATTGGCAAATGACTGTGAATCCACTATTCTACTAGCGTCTAGTTCCATGTCCTTAAAACATAGACCTTTTTGCTTTGTTCCCATTTTCTTAAAAAAGTGGGTTATTATGTAGAACTACAAAATAACATGCACATAAAAAAAAGTTAAACCTTGAGAACTTACATAATTTATACAAAAAAAATACTATAAGAATAGTGATATCAATGAATAGTTGTTATAGTTTAGTATTATTAATTGCATATAGTTACATGATAACTAACATAGCAAGAGGTTCCGACATAATTCCATGAAGAGTGGGACGTCCTCCAAAAAAGTGTGGACAACCTCTTTATCAAATGAGGGTGGATATCAAATCAAACTCAATACTAGTCATCCAAGTGCCTCCAAGGTCTCCAATAGAATAGCATACAAAAATATGCAAGTGGACCAACGAACTCCATGAAACAAGCATGTGAATGAGGCTGGAATAGGATGACATATTCCCTGAAATCATGCAGTAGTCCACTCTTAAAGTTGATGACCCTCTCCAAATCATGCGTGACTCTCTAATTCACAAGATACATGTGCCAAAGGTGGTGGAAACCTGGAATATGGCCTTAAAAGGTGGATTGGCCTCCTCTTAGGCTTACTGTCCATGAAGTTGTGTTATGTCCCAACAACCAAAATCCCAATAGTGTGTGAACAACAACTTCTAAATGTGGACCAACCCCTCTAAAGGTAGTCTTAAACCATTGTGAATAACCCTTCCTAGGTTGTGGCCCCTCCAAATGTGGTAAGGAACTCCTACAAAGGTCAAATGTGGGTTTGAAATGATGGGTCAGCCCATTGTTTGCAATATGATCTTGAAAATTGTCAACAACAACCCTCCAAACACCAAGGCTATCCCACAAAGGTTGGCCAAAACTATTCCCATAGCATGTACTAGTTATCAATGGTGAACAGCCTCCAAAAGTAGCATTATAAATAAGTGAATAAGGACCCCAAAGAGTGCATCTATATGTTGGAACTTGGATTCCCTCTTTCAATGTGTTGTCCCTGACTGTGTGCAATCCCTTATTTATTCATTGTTTTCCAGGTCTGGCCACTAAGATGATGGAAATTAGGCATGCTCAATCATGCCTTTAGCTACCATTTCAAATCATGTCTTCTGGCATTACAAATTTTTCCAAATCCTCTAGCACCTTCAAGGTTTCCTTGGAATAGAGTTCTCTATGCTTTGTGATAAACTAAGGATATGTTTACAGAATTTTGCATGAGAAGAAGTATCTATGGTCAAACCCTTACCTCTATATTGCTTGTTTGGAGTTCTGATCCCTTTCTTTTCGCTCCAAACTGTTCAAAAGTTTGTCAAACTTGCTTATTTGGGCACCCTAGCATCTCATCCTCACCCTCATCCTCGATTACGAAGGCTTCCATTTGGTAGATAACAAACTCAAAGTCCCTAAAATTGCCACCACTCTTTAGGTGCATGCTTCAGTTTTCAAATCAATCCTCTCATTGTGCTTTTCTATCAAATCTTAGGGGAGGGACATCCTAGTCCTTTCTGCTAGATTTCTCTCCCAAAGAATGAAACATGATGGAATACACTTCTTATTTTACGCTGTGCGAATTTAATCCCTTAGCATATATTTCCTGCAGATTGAACTAGGGTATAAGCCACTTTCAAATTTCAACCTAATACCAACTGATTGCATTTTCGTTTTATTTTTCTTCTATATGTGATCAAATGAATTACAAGTACATTATCTTCAGCTAATTAGATCTTTACAATTTTAGATTTTGAGCTGGTGAAACCCTGGGTTCTGGTTTCAATTCTCAACCCACTTGATAATGGTTCTCCTCAAGAATCCAATTCTCAACCCACATATAAATGGTTCTACTCGAGATTCCAAATCCAAGGTAATTTATGTGTTAAAAAAATTTGCATCTCCTCTTCTACATCACACTGTAGTAATGTATCGCATGTGCCCCCTTGTCTACTTACATGTCTGAGTTGCACACAAGTATGTTTCATCTTGAAAGTGAAAAAAATTTCATACCTTTTTGTGATGTCAAATTATCATAAAAGGCTTCGAAAGATATATTTCCTCCTGTGGATACTATTATTTTGTATATATAATTATTGACTCAATTTCACTCATAAAATTTTATCTTTCATCAGGAATGACCTTCTTTTGCATCAAATCCCTATAGGTAGTTGTTTATCAATCAAGTCAATGTTTTTAATTCTAGAGGTCAACCAATATGTTTTCATTTGACTAAATATATGATACACTGCCACAAAGCACCACCTATACATGTTAATTTTAGAGCTTTTATCATGGTAATTTTAGAAGTAGAAATCTATGCTAGTGATTAAGAAGATCTCAAAATATTTTTGTGAAGACCTTGTCATAGAAGAAAGCATATCAATAAACAATGTAAGAGTAATTGTGTATTGTAATTTGCAAGAGGGTTTTTACGCATTGAAGCAAGGTTGCTACAGAACTTTCTAATTGAGAAAGGTATCAATCACATTATTGAGAAGCTTCATTCATTGAAATATATTTGTTGATGTATATGTAACTTCGGAATGTATTTCATCTATGTATTTCATATATATTTATTGTACCCTTATTAGAGATGTGTTATTCCTCTATAAGGAAGTGTCGTCATGTGGATTGACAAGTGTCGTAAGTGTGTGTACTTGCCAATGGGTTATTAGACCACCATGCGTGGAGTTGGACCTGAAATATATATATTATATTATGGATGTATCTAGATAGACAAGTCGGCCCCATAGTGTAACTAGGAAAACAGGTTAAGTATAAATAGAGATCGAGAGATCTCTATTTGGATCATTCGAAAAGTCATACTTCTCTCACTCAGAAAGTGGCGCACTAGTGAGGAGGAGGATCATTTGCTACTAGGAGACTATCTCAGTGTATTTTCGTTGTACTTTGGTTGAGCCATTGCTCTCTCTATCTCTGAGGAAGTTGTGGGGTTTTTCACCTTAGGGTTTTCCCCATGGAAACTTTGTGTCTCTTGTCTCTCATGCTTTTGATTATTGTGATGCTTGTCATGATTATTGTGATTGTTATGCATTGATATACTATATATGTTATTCTCTTAGTGAAGATCCTAGAGTATTGTGAATTAGTGCTCAAAATTTAACATGGTATCAGAGCTAACCTGAGAAGAAGACATTTTGCACTGACGGAAACTTGAGTTTCTTGTTTATTGGGTTTCTCACCACAGATTGTGGAAAAGCAGTATAGTAGATTGACTCTACTCATCAAGGAGAATCTATCTGTCCAATCAGAATTCAATTCTGAGCATTTTTAGATTTGGCCCTAAAAATTACGGTTTCCACAAAAATAGGAATTTCTGGAATCTGAAGACATAGATGGAAACTCCTTGCAAAAATAGAAGTTTAGAGCTTTGGATCGATATTTTTGTCTGGGTAGATCTCTGAGAAACTCAAACCCTAATTCAGCGCTCTCCCAATGAACCCGGGAGGACAAAAAGGCAAATCTGAAGGGTAAAGCTTTGTTGATCTCAAATTCTGAATACACCAGGCTGATCAGCTCATCAAGGTGCATCTTTCTATCCTTTTAGAAAGTTGAAATTCACATTTTGAATTTTTAGAGTTTTTTCGACAAACCCTAATCCAGGACGAGATCCAGTTTTCAGCGTTTCAAGTGGTAAGACCTAAATATTTTCTATTTCCATTTGAAGTGCTCTTTAAGATGTCTCACCACACTAAGCTTGAGGATAAGCTTGAAGGGGCTGATAACTTCCAAGCTTGGAAGTATAGGATTGGGTTAATCCTGGAAGAGAATAAGTTGGACTCATATATAAAAGAAGACATCCCTATCCCAGAGGATGAAGAGGCTAAAGTATTGCACAAGAAGAACTTGGTAAAGGCAAAGAGAATCATTGTTGATTCTATCAAAGACCATCTCATACCCCATGTGTCTTCTCTAAAGACACCCAAGGAGATGTTTGACTCTTTGACGAAGCTATTTGAAGGGAAGAACATAAATCGAAAGATGACCCTGCGGAATCAATTGAAAGGAGTAAAGTTTCAGAATGGAGAAAGCATTCAATCTTATTTTTCTAGGGTCTCCCAGATTAAGGAACAACTGTAAGCGGTAGATGAAATGGTGGAGAATGGTGAAGTTGTCATGACCACTCTAAATGGCCTACCTAGGTCATGGGATTCCTTTATTCAAGGAATTTGTGCAAGGAAGAAGTTGATTTCCTTCAGCAGACTATGGGAGGAATTCTCTCAAAAAGAAGCTAGACTTGTAGCTCATGAGGAAAAGATGGGAGGTGAAGATCAAGCTCTTGCAACTCACACCAAAAGAAGCAAGCCCAAGAAGGAGCACTCTCACTACAAGAGATCCTATCAAAATAATAAAAAGGATCTAAGATGTTTAACATGCAATGAGAAGGGTCACTTTGCTTCAGATTGTCCCAAGAACAAAAGGGATAATAACAACAACTCCAGCAAGAAGAAGAAGGGCAGCAAAAGAAAGTTCCATGCTTATGCTTCCAAGGATGATGAACCTCCAAAGAAGAAGGCTAGGGCAGAAAGTGATGATAGTGATGATAACTCATCAAGTGAAGAAGAGTATGTTCTAATCTCTGCTCTCACAGGTACTATCTCCCATGGTTGTAATGATTGGTTGATTGATAGTGGGGCTTTCAAACACATGACTGGGTTTAAGGAATCTTTTGTGAATCTATCTGAACATGAATCACCCCATAAGGTGAAACTTGCGGATGATTATCAATACCCAATCAAAGGAAGTGGTGAAGCCTCCTACAACCTAGATTCTGGAAAATCTTTGAAGATGAAAGAAGTCCTTTATGTACTTGGGCTCAAGAAGAACTTACTCTCCATCTCTGCATTGGATGCAAAAGGTATGAGTGTTGCATAAGTGGATCGCCAAGTCCTAATGTGGCCAAAGGGTAAAACAATCGATGATGCGGTAGTGATTGGAGAGCAAGCGGGAGGTTTGTATAAATTGAAGGGTAAACCTGAACATGGCATGGTACATGAATCCATGGAGCCAAGTAAACTTTGGCATAGAAGACTTCCTCATATGCACTAGGGCACTTCTAATTGCAAGCAAGGCTGTAGAGGGTCTTCCCAAAATCAAGACCAAACATGAAGGTGTTTGCAAAGGATGTGCAAAAGGTAAGAACATTAAGAAGGCTTTCCCAAGCAGTGAAAGCAAGGCAAAAGATATCCTGGAAATCATCCACTCAGATGTATGTGGTCCTATGTCATCCAGTTCCCTGAGTGGGTATGTTTACTATGTCTCATTTATTGATGACTTCTCCAAGAAGACTTGGGTATACTTCTTGAAGAACGAAGATGAGGTGTTTGATAAATTCAAGGAATTCAAAACCTTGATGGAGAATCAAACTGACAAGAAGATCAAAACATTCAAATCCGACAATGGTGGAGAATTCACTTTAGGTGACTTCAAGAAGCTTTGCAGTGATTCAGGGATTAAGAGGGAGTTGAATGCTCCTTATAATCCAACATAATGGAGTTAAAGAAAGGAAGAATAGAACAATCATGGAAGCAACAAGGGTAATAATGCATGACCAGGATCTACCTATGCATCTATGGGCAAAAGCACCTAGAACAGTTGTATATGTGCAAAATAGAACACCACACAAGATATTGGACAATGAGACAACAGAAGAGGTCTTTTCTGGTAAGAAACCTGAAGTCAGCCATCTCAAAATATTTGGTTGTCCAGTATACACCCATGTCCCAAAGGAAAAGAGGACCAAACTAGATCCTTCAGGAAAGAAGGGTTTCTTTGTGGGTTACAGTGAAAGCTCGAAGGCTTACAGAATATACTTTCTAGGGTTCAAGAAGATTGATGTTAGCAGGGATGTAACATTTGATGAAAACTTAGCATTCATCAAATCAAGGAAGGCACCTATCAAAGTTTATGAAGAACCTAAGGAAACTAGATTTCAAGACACTACCATGACTGAAGCAGTTCCAGAAGTTGTTCATGAGTTTGAAGATTCGTAAGAACCTGTAGATCCACCCCGCGAGGATAACTCTCACAAGAGAAAACCTGCATGGGCTAGAGAGCTCATTCAAGATGCAGAAAGATTTGGCATTCCAGAAGAAGAACACAGAGCAAAGAAGAGAACCAGATTACACACCAACTATGTTGCTTTACTCTATGACATTATGAATAAAGAGCCTTCTAGTTATGAAGAAGTAGTGGAAAAGAAATAATGGAAGGATGCCATGGTTGAGGAATACCAATAAATAATGAAGAATGATGTTTGGGATGTTGTCCCAAGACCTAAAGAGAAGTCTGTTGTGACTTCCAAATGGATCTACAAAATCAAGCATGCTGCAGATGGCAGTGTAGAGAAATATAAGGCAAGATTCATAGCTCGTGGCTTCTCTCAGAAGGAGGGAGTAGATTATGAAGAAACTTTTGCACCTCTAGCCAGGTATACTTCCATCAGAACAGTACTTTCCCTGGCTGCAGCAATGAAATGGAAAATACACCAGATGGATGTCAAGACTGCTTTCTTGAATGGTGTAGTTGAAGAGGAAGTATATGTGGAGCAGCCACTCGGTTTTGAAATACATGACAGGGACTCATATGTGTGCAGATTGAATAAATCCTTGTATGGCTTGAAGCAAGCCCCCAAAACTCAGTATGGTAGGACGAACAATTTCCTATCTAGTTTGGGCTTTACCAAGAGTAAAGCGAATTCTAACCTTTACTACAGGGTTGAGGAAGGGAATCCTGTGATTCTACTTCTATACGTAGATGACTTATTTGTAACAGGAGATGACAGATTGATTGTAGATACTAAGAGGAAGCTTGCTGCCGAATTCGATATGAAAGATTTGGGAATGATGCATTATTTCCTAGGTATGGAGGTGTGGTAGAGTGCAGGTGAGATATTCCTTGGTCAAGGGAAGTACACAATAGATATCCTGAAGAGATTCAGGATGATGGATTGCAAGGCCATGGCCACACCTATGGCATCGAATATGAAGCTTCTATGTGATGCTTCATCTAAGCTGGTTGATGTCTCTATGTATCATCAGATGATTGGGTCCTTGATGTACCTGACGAACACGAGACCAGATATTTGCTTTGCCGTGAACACATTGAGTCAGTTCTTGACAGATTCGAGGAGTGTTCACCTGGTTGCTGTAAAGCATGTTCTGAGGTACCTGAAGGGTACAATGGATTATGGGCTCAAGTATGAGGCAAATTAAAAGTTTAACCTGCAGGGTTATTTTGACTCAGATTGGGTTGGCAGTGCTACAGATAGGAAGAGCACATCTGGGTGTTGCTTCAGTATGGGATCAGGTGTGATCTCTTGGTTTAGCAGGAAGGAGTCCAGCGTAGCACTAAGTACAGCTCAGGTAGAGTATGTTGCAACCTGTTTAGTTAGTTGTGAGGCAGTATGGCTACGGAAGCTACTGTCTGAGTTATTTGATCTCCCGTTGGATGCTATTGGTATCTTTTGTGATAACCAAAGTTGTGTGAAGCTGTCCGAGAACCCAATGTTTCATGACAGGTTGAAACACATAGAGATCAAATATCACGATATCAGGGATATGGTGCAGAGAGGAGCTGTGAAGCTCATGTACGTTGCGACGGATGAGCATATTGGAGATGTGCTGACGAAGCCACTAGCCAGGGTGAAGTTCGAACACTTCAAGGAGAGGCTTGGCGTTCTTCAGATTGATGACACTTCGAGGAAGATGTGATGGACACATTTGCTGAAGCCATTCCAAGCATGTTGGAAGGAGGATCCTTCACATGGTTGTGGATGTAAGCACTGGATGATGAACATTAGGATGATGTTCTGGTTTCTGCTTTGTATGATCAGTCGGATCATTTATATATGTATGTACGCATCATGTTGGATGCTGGAATGATCAATAGGATCATTTGTATGTATTTTGTATATGCATCATGTTGGATGCTTGGACCATGTATCTGTATATTTATCAAGTGGATACATTGTATGATCAGGTGGATCATGTATGGTGATATGTATCATGCATTTGTATTTGTATCAGGTGGATACATTGTATGATCAGGTGGATCATGTATGATGATATGTATCAGGTAGATACTTGGTATGAATCAGGTAGATGCATTGTATGATCAGGATGATCATGGATGACGAGCTTTAGGATGTTGCTCCAGATGACATGAGAAGGATGTTGCAGTGATGATGATCAGGATGATCATGTGTACATCACGATGATGTATGGTGAGTATCAGGTTGTGCAGATGACAATATAATTTGGCCCTAGGATATTTGCAGATAGTCTTTTGAGGTTTTGCCTATGGCATGTAATCTGGCCCTGGGATATCTGGCAAATGCTCTTTCGAGGTTTTGCTCTGTGACGACATATAATTTGGCCCTGGGAGATTTGTAGATAGTCTTTCGAGGTTTTTCCTATGGCATATAATCTGGCCTTGGGATATCTGGCAGATGCTCTTTCGAGGTTTTGTCCTATGGCATATAATATGTCCCTGGGAGATCCGATAGGTTGGGTTGTGTGCTCGTAGTAAGTCCTGGGATGCTCCTGCGAGGTTTTGCCATGACCACATATAATATGTCCCTGGGAGATCCTATAGGTAGAGTTGTGTGCTCGTAACAGCCTGGGATGCTCTTGCGAGGTTTTGTGGTGACCACATATAATCTGTCCCTGAGAGATCCTATAGGTAGAGCTGTGTGCTCGTAAGAGCCTGGGATTCTCTTGCGAGGTTTTGTGGTGAGGTCACATATAATATGGCCCTGGGAGATCCTATAGGTAGAGCCATGTGCTCGTAACAGCCTGGGATGCTCTTTCAAGGTTTTGTGACGCACGTAATAAGTCTTGAGGATTCCACAGTATGGCCAATGATGACGAAGACCTACAAGTGGTGGGCCTACATCCAGTATGAAAAAGTACTGGCTCTGTAGAACTTCCTATGACGAGTAGAGTCAGAGATTGGTTGAGATAGCAGCAGCAGTGATGATGATGATCCCAAGAAGAAGACTTGTCTAGTAGATCTGTGTTGAGAAATACCTTCCTAGTTAAGAGGGAGTGTTGATGTATATGTAACTTCGGAATGTATTTCATCTATGTATTTCATATATATTTATTGTACCCTTATTAGAGATGTGTTATTCCTCTATAATGAAGTATCGTCATGTGGATTGACAAGTGTCGAAAGTGTGTGTACTTGCCGATGGGTTATTAGACCACCATGCGTGGGGTCGGCCCTGAAATATATATATTATATTATGGATGTATCTAGATAGACAAGTCGGCCCCATAGTGTAACTGGGCAAACAGGTTAAGTATAAATAGAGATCGGGAGATCTCTATTTCGATCATTCGAAAAGTCATACTTTTCTCACTCAGAAAGTGGTGCACTAGTGAGGAGGAGGATCATCTGCTACTAGGAGACTATCTAAGTGTATTTTGGTTGTACTTTGGTTGAGCCATTGCTCTCTCTATCTCTGAGGAAGTTGTGGGGTTTTTCACCTTACGGTTTTCCCCACAGAAACTCTATCTCTTGTCTCTCATGCTTTTGATTCTTGTGATGCTTGTCATGCTTATTGTGATTTTTATGCATTGATATACTGTATATGTTATTATCTTAGTGAAGATCCTAGAGTATTGTGAATTAATGCTCAAAATTTAACAATATTTATACGAAGAATATTACATAATGGGTCTAGAAAGCCTTACTTACACCTGTAACCTCATTATTTTTATGATTTGAATATGTCAAGATTGACGATGGGGGCAATATGCCCTAAAACGAGAGACATGAAGGAACTATGATCATGACAAGAAAACAAGAAAATACTTGCAATAAACAAATATAGAATACAATGGAGGATAAAGAATCTTGACTATGGACAAGAAAAAATGAAAGAATCCAATGTAGGAGAAAGACTCTAGACTATGGACAAGAAAAAACAAAAGAAGCCAATGTAAGAGAAAGACTCTTGATCAAATAAATAGCTCTGAAAAGACAAGAAGGATATAAGCAGTATAAAGTAGGCCCTCGCATTCAGAAAATTGAAAGAGAAAGACGAGCATGGAAGACACTAGAGAACAGATAAACCTCTAGGAACACAGTGGTGCAGTGGATTAGGAGGAGTCAACTGCAGAGTAATCAAGTGAAAACTAAGTACATGACCATCATTTGTGTCAAGAAATCTTGATGAGAGAGGAAATTTCACCGATTGTTATCGTTTCCCAACAAGATAAATGATGATCTTCCATAGGATAGTTTACCTTGGAAAATTATAAGATTGTTGCATGTAAGGAACAATGAAATCTTAGCTCTTGGCTTAGAGGAGCTTCACATCAATGAAGAAGAGAACCCCAAGAGAGATATTGCTGATATAGATTCATTGGTAGTTTGCATGGGATTATAGGAAGCTTTAGCTGAATCTTAACAAATTATTCCATTTGATACCCTATCATAAAGTTTGAATACAGAATTTGGTATGAAGTTGGAGCAAATTATATAGTATTTTGCTTAGCTCGATAATCAAATCAAAATATGGTTACCTTTAGATAACCCCTAGTTAAGAGAACATACATGAGATGGAAATGAAGTGATAGTACACTAACTTGGTACATGACATCAAGAAAGAAAGTAATTGATGTTTAACTATGAAATGATCTCAAGCAAAATGGGAGAATATAGGGAGTTTTATTTTCTATTCAATCTAAAGGAGGTTTTAGTACAAATTTTAGATCTTGAGAGGATTGGCCACAAAATATGAGCTTTCCACAATCATTGACTGCCTCCTTTGCATCATTGGGAGTTGTGAACTAAAGAAAGGCATAGGGAGGTACCTTAGAGATGTCATTGTTCGATCTGCATGGGCCTCTGCAAAGTCCTCCTCCCTCCACTAGTATGGAATATATTGCAACCTAGGAACCTAACCCAAGACGAGGTTGCATCCATCTACCAACAGTATATAAATGACATAAAACCTATTTTCATTCATATTTGTACAAAATTCCACAAACATAAATTAAAAATTAAAGATAATAATGCAATAACTACTTACCTTTTCCTCGTTGATCTTGGTGATTATCATGATCATAAAAACCTCATGGATGCCTCCTCCCACTACAAGATAGTCTAAACAAAGGAATATGGTTTCAAACCCTTGATTTGTCAAGGATATTCTAAAAATATAAACATAATATTTTGCGTAGATTTGGCTAGCCACATTTAGCCACCTCCTCCTACTACAAGGTAGTATAAACACTTGAAGCAAGAGGGTTTCAAACCCTTGATTTGTTGAGGATATTCTACAAACATAAACATAAGATTTTTCTTCAATTTGGCTACCCACATTTAAACTAGAGTTTCAAAACCCTAATCCTAAAAGGAGCAAAAACACTTCTTTCCAATGCTTGTGAGAGAGGTGGTACAAAGAAGCTCTGAATTAAGTTTGCAATTGTAAAAAGGCTGCCATGGACATAAGTTCAATCCCAAGAAGATCATGACGCCAACATAGTATATGAAAAATACAAATATACAGTATATGAAGCAAATGAATGGGATCTATCACAAATCATAGAAGACATGACAAATTATGGACTGCATTCTATATTTTAAAAAATGCATGGTATTTTATACTGATTCGTAATTGAGATACTTAAAGCCCACTGAACTAACCAACACAAATACTTATAGAAAATTAATCTTGTTCACTATTTTGAGTCTTCAATAGAGATCTTGGATCTCTACCCGAGGCTGCAAGGCCTCAAGTTTCACAGCTGAAGAAACATTCCAATGCTATGTTGTAATGCCAAGACTGGGGATGAGCCATAGCCACTCCACGATCATAAAGTTTGTTCTGCACAACTATCAATAGAGAGAGAGTGTTTTGCAGCCAAAACTCTTGATCAAAATCCTATCTGGTCTCATGCTTTAATTATTTATTGATCCATTTGTATGGTTACGTACAAGTGGTAATTCTCATGAGAATTCAACCATAAGTAGCCTCCTCTCATAGCATATGGTCTCTAGGGAAAAGATAAATAGCCAATGCAGAGAAGAAGCAATTCAGTGTGCATGTCCTGACCTTCCCACAACAATGTATGGACTTGTACAATTACGTAAGGATGCGTGGAAAATTATGGAGATTGGAATTCAGTTTAAGGGGGGCGTCTAGAGTCTCAAATCTTGGATAGCTGAGGTTCAACTGGAAATTTCCCAGCAAGTAATTTATTTCGAGGAGGTGGGATACCATCGAGCAAACATGTAATTTGGCGTTTTCTTAATATGCTAGCACTAGTTGAGCTCTATGAGTAAAATATTGCTTAGTACAAACTATAATTACTCTAACCTGGTGTTAACAAGTAGCTTATTATTCATGGGCCTAAGAGAAGAATTTATAAATATAGTTTCCTGTTGTGGCTCAGCAAGCACTCCAACGAGCTTCCACTCCAACCTTAGTGAGGGAGATTATAAACTCCTTATATAATTAGAAATATAGTCTAGGATATAATAAGTATCCCTCCTGTATTAATCCATTTTACCATAGTGAGGGATATTATAAATAATGAAGGAGTAATTCCCCAACATAACGAATAAGAAGGAGACAACTACTTAGTAGGGCAGTGTAGAGGAAATAAGAGAGAAGCTAGCCTTTCTTGAAGCTAAGCTCAAAGCCTGTACTTTCGTGAGCCAAATACATATCCAAGGTTAAATTCTACTTATCCAATGTGAACTTTTACTTAATCGATTCATAATCTATCAATTCTCGTTAGGAAAAGAGAGACAATAACAAATGATTGACACTAAGGGTTTGGATACATTGTATTTTATTTCTTCCATTAGAGCCCTTCTGAGGGGCAAACCCTGCATGGCAATAATAAGTCATGTTCATTTACCAACCATAACCTGAAGCCTGAGCCCAAATCCTATACTTAATACTTTAGCCTGAGCCAATCCTTTACTTAAGCTAGAGTTAGAACCTGCCCGAAGCCAAACCTACCGGCAACCTTCGATTCATACTATAGAACATTAAGGAGAACTACTCATAGAAAAGGAAATCAGAGATAAAAGACAATCATATTATTTCAAGGAGAAGGTAGTCAAGGGCGAGGGAGAATTCGACTAACATGGTATGATAAAGTCTCAAAAATACAAACTTCCTCAATAGTTTCTCTTCTACAATACCTAAAACCCATCAAAATTTACTAATTTTTTTAATAGAACTGTGCCCTCTATTCTTAGAACATAAATCACTCCACCAATACCCAAAACCCTAAATGAGGGGTAGTCTAAGAAACCCTATTTTGAACATTATTTGGGTTTTGTCATAATAATTTGGTGAGGTAATAACCAATTATAGTGCAAAATATTTATCCAAAACCCAAATACAAAAAACCCATAGAAAGCAAGGTGTACCTAGATAGAGTAGTTGTTGGACGAGTTTCCCTGTTATTTCCTTTATATATTGAATGATTCCCACTATGCCACTGGTTCCCATAGTACCCCTTCCTCTTCCAAGGAAAACCACCCTCATAAGGGTATTTTTCAAACCCAAAACACTGGTTCTGGTCAAAATCAAAACCACCCCAATATTCTCACCACGCCCTGGGATCCATACTATTGCAAATCTTTAATATTGCATATATATCCTCATTGCAGTGATTCCATGTTATTTTTTTTTTAATTTTTGGAACATTGCTGGAATCAAAACCACGCCAGAGCGCCTCTTCTCATCCAAGTCAAACCACCCTTTAGAAGGGGTTTTTTCAGAACCAAAATGTTAGCCAGAATCAAAACCTTGCCACCGATCCTCACAATATCGCCTCTCTTCCAATAAAATCCACCCTTCAGAAGTGCTTTCTTCAAACCCAAAATGCTCAGAAGATAGTTCAAAACCCAAAATGCTGGCCTGAATCAAAACCATGCCATTGGTTCTCATAATGCCCCCTTCTCTTCCAATGAAAGCCACCCTTCAAAAGGGTTTTCTTAAAACCAAAAATGTTGCAGATGATAGTTCAACAGAATATTTGTTTCAAACTAGGAAGCAACACCATGAGTTAATGTGCAGGATTTCAAGGTTTTAACCCTCTCTCCCTTTTACTGCACCGACAGAAGCACAAGTTTATCCCACCGTGAAGGGCACAAAACTGAGCCGAAAATCAATGGGCTCTCGTGTACTCTGTGTTGTGTATGACAGCTACGCACTTGACACAAGAAACATGGGATGGGCGTTAACTTAGTTAAAAAATATCAAAAAAATATTAAATAAAAGAATTGGCGGCTAAGTTTAAGACAATATAAGTATTTGTCTTAAATAATTGTCTTAAAATGCCCCTCTGTGTAGTAGTGTCCTAGAGGCTAGGTAGGTTTCAAAGGCCATTAAAATATATTTATTACAACATTTTTTTAATTTATCAACAAACAAGATCTTGATCAAACAAGATATACAGAGGCTTTTACAGAGTCTCTGTTTTACACAACATCATCACTAGTAAAAGGGGAACATTAGAAGCACCTATCTCTTGATCAAACAAGATACAAAGAGGCTTTTACAGGGTCCCCAATTCTCTCTATGAGTGGAGATACTTGGCCCTTTTGACTTGTTAACAAATGTCAAATTTAATGTGAAGTATGAGAAGTTGAAATACAGGGGAGTAACCATCGATGGTTTATAAAGGGGTTTCAAATGGTTCCTCCGCCCTTCACTTCCATTTCGCTTTTTGTATCCAAAACCTGGGTTCACTTATCTGAAGATTTCATTGGCCAATTATTCGTCCTAATGTTGCTTTGGATGAGAATTAATCTACTTGGTAACGAAGTTTGGTAGTCCAGTCAAAGGCCCATGCCTTACCATACCAATTTGGCTCGATGTTTTGAGAGACTTGGACGAAAAGAGTTCTGGGCATTGATCTACATAAAAGAGTGGAAACCACATGTTTCCAAATTATTCAACTTGTGCTCTCCCTTTAAAATTTTAACACAGTCCTGCAAATAATTAGATATCATCTTCAATCAATTGCCAAGGGAAAAAGAAGAGATATTTTTGGAAATGAAGAAAACAGGTTGATATCATTTTAGATGTTCTTTAAAACCCATATCGCCAATATTTTTGTTATATTCTTGTGAAAGTCATCCACTCCCCTAAAAAACAGTGTCATTAATCTTCATGCTGTTGTAATTAGCATAATACTTTGAGAAATCAAATACCTAGATATTCTCTTTATGATTAATACAAACACAATAGATAGATGCTATGTGACCTTCAAATGCATACTGTTTGTGGCATTTTTCAACATCCCATACCTACACAATAGACAACAAGTCTATTTAGAAAATAATCAAATTGTTGAACATGCACGATAGTAAAATAAGTTCAAGTTGACTATTTTTTATAGCACTAAATGATAAGTGGGAACGTATATATATTAATGAAGTCAAGAAGCATGCACTGAATTTACCTTGATGGTCATATCATCCCACAAGTTACGACACGTGGTTGTTTGTCAGGGTGCACAAAGGAAATCTCATTGACACCAACAATATGTGCATCAATCTACAAAGTTGTATTAGCATTGTCACTACAACCATGTATCACAAAAAGAAATTGCAACAAAATGCAAGCCATACTTGAGTTTTAATATGGATTTGAAGTTGTTGCCTCAAATGCAAGCCATCTTTGAGCCGTTGTTCCTAATGAAAAATCAATGTGAATAAGAACTGTTAGTATAATATGAAATTGCTCTCACATTGTTTCAATTTTCCAAAGATCAAACCTTGAAGTACCTATAAGTCATGAAGGGTCCTTGCATCGTTTTATAAGTGGGGTGCATCAACAAAATCCATATTGTATGTAGTTGAAATGGATTACTTGGAAATCAAAAGGATTAGATATGTAGCCCAGTGTTGATTATTCCTTATTGTTTCCTCGACAAAGGAATTAACATGAAATGAGATAATACATTGTAGGTTGGGTCATGGGCATGTGATTCCCTCTACTCTTCACTTTGATTTCAATCATTACAGATGCTATATTACTATAAGTTGAAGGATTTCACGCAATTATTCATATCTATCATATTCCAAATCAATGTCGTGTTGGAAGGATGTGAATGCCTTATTTTATGTTGATTGTTTTGGATGCTTCAATCCATTGGATAAGATGCAAGGATCTCAAATTTTAGCGTGTCTATGCAATTTTTACCACATTTGGCAGCTATGTTTCTTTGCTTATTAAAATGGTAACCTTGGGACTTTATGAACCACTGTAGGCAACCTAGGTGAAAAATAGTTCCTCAATATGATACCACCATAAATATAGCAACCTTGCCATGAGTGAATGACTTACTAGGGATTCTTGGAATCATCATTTTGCAAAAAAATATAGAAGAGATTGGATCGGAATTTGAAAATTCAGTCTAAAAGAAAATATAAAAAATAACAACCCAAAGACCCTATCTCTTTAGCTCATGAAATATGGACCACAATTTTTTTTTAATTAAACCAAACATTCAAAGCACGCAATATAGGATTACCTCATCCCTAAGCTCCCAACCCACCAAAAGATGGTCTTATGCAATAGAGACCACAACAAGGGATAATAACCCAACTATAATTCACCCCTTTTAAACTTTGTCCCAATATTTTCCAGAACAAGAAAAGGTTTGCATGGTAAAGCATGGAAAAGTTTCATCATAACAAACTTAATACAATTGTTAGTCAAGAGATGCATATGGAATAATAGGGTGGATTTAGATACATTTTAAGAATATTTTGAAAATCACATCAATTTGAGCAAATCATTGAAAGAACGGGGGACCTGACAGTAATGTTCGAGAGATGGCGAGTTAAAATTTTGAATGGCCATGGAGACGCTACATCAAACATTGCAGCTATGCAACATCAACATTCATTAAATTTTGCGATCCACACCATCAAATCAATCTTATATTGCAGAGAGAAGAGGTTAGACACTTGTACATGCTAACAGAGGTATGGCATTGAAAACATCTATTTAATGGAGGTTGTGAGAGGATGGATGACCAAAATCAAGGGAGGAGAGGGACAAATTTTCACTGCATCAAATCAATGTTGATTGGTTAAGGTAATATTATGTAATGGAGTATCTAATTCAATGTATAGACATCCTTGTATCCTATATGCTTCTTCCATAAAAAATCTAACCAAAACTAATTGTCATCTCCCAAGAGCACACTTGAGCCCTAAATTTTCAACCAAACATTGACTTGAAATACAATCCTAGCTATTGATACACAGATAAATTTTTTTTTTTATGTTTGTTGTTTATATATTCCTAAATCTAAATGGAAATGCCACTCTCTTCATACATGCATTTATGTCTCGCAAACCTACTGCAACTAATTTGGCGATTTGCAGTCCACTGCATTGCCACCAGAGAATGCCACATCTTCTAACAATATAGTTAATAAAAGTTAGATAACGACACCTAGAGAATAGATGAAATGAAGGAAAATGATGCCAATGTAAACAAGTCCTTGGGAACTTGCTTGCATGAATACTGAAGAGGTTTCAAGGGTACCTTCCCAATCAAGGAAAGAACTCCATATGTTTGCATCCCATATCCAAGAAAGAAGGCATGATAATGATAGAGGTAGGAAGTCACTTAGAAAGTAGAAGTATATATCTAAGAACAATGATAAAGTCTCAATTTAATAATAGGATCCAAATGTACTATTGTAGAAGGCCATACTATTCCATTACCAATTTCTCCTTTACAATGTCAATCATGTCAACTAAAGTTTCTTCGGTATTTGTTGGAAAAGCATTGCTCTCATTCTGCAATTCCCTTTCTACATACACAAACTGTGTGGGAAAGCATTGCTCTCATTCTGCAATTCCAAGGAAAAGAGACTCACAACTTTATTATTATACAAAGAGATGATAACATTTATCAAAGACCCCATGGACATTAACTGATTCGGTATATTCCTAAACAAATTATTCTCAAAAAACTGAAGAGAAACCAATATTTTCAAGCTAACAAGCTTGGACATTGTTCTAGATATCATATCATTGTTGCGTAAAAGAAACTCAAGGACCTAAATTTTAGGAAACCTTACGGGTTTGGCTAGAGAGATTACTATATTAAGTTATTAAGATTGGCTTATTCCATAGGCATCCTAGTTGAAAAATAATTGACGGACAACTCTAGATCAATCAAGTTGGGGAGGTTACCCACGATATCTAGGATGATTCCTCCCAAATTGCTCATTGATAAGTATAGCCATGTAATCCCAGATAAATTCCTTGTATCTTAGGGAATATCCTCAACATTGAATGGATTGCCATTGATGCTTAACAATATTAGATCAGTTAAATTCATGATAGAACCAATGGATTTGATAGAGAAGTTTGTGTAAGCCTGTAAGATATATCCAGGAGGTTTAGCGATTTAATGCTACTGAGAATTAATAGTGTGGTTGAGATGTTGTAAGTGAGTGTAGTTGAGTACCTTGATAGGGAATCTCCAATGCAAATAATTGTGCCCATGTGGGATAGAATTATTCTTTGTCAAAAGCATAAAGCTACACGCTAAGAATACCAAACTAGAAATGTAAATAGAAAACATAATGATTTCTAAAATTAGAGGAATGTATAAATATTACTACAATAATAACAAAAAGTGATTAAAAATCTATTTCTAAACCCAAATTTAATTTTAAATCTAAAACTGGAATAAGCAAATCATAGTGGTATTGCAAGGTACCTCTTTCATGTAGTGAGATATCATCTGTCCTATGCAGTAGACAATGTGTCTTCCCTGAAAGATTGTGCCTATTTTTAAATCCCTGCTGCAAAAGGGGGGCATTTTAGAAAACCCATCTATATGTTAAAGCTCGTATGCACAACCTTTCAACTCATTCAATACATTTATTGCAAATTTCACTGACCAAAAAAATGAGAATGATGAGAAATGAACGAATGATATGACAATGCCAAATAAATTCCAAAACATAATATTTCTAGGAAGGAACTTGGTTTTAAAAAAGTATGCAATCATCCCAAACTGAATCCAAAATACATTGTAGCATACTTCTATCAGCTGAAAATATGTTCATGTCATTGAATTGATCGAATATCTCATTGTCAACAATAGAAATCAACTCAATTTCAGTCACAATAACCTACATATAATAGCTTGGATCTACAGCCAAATCCTATGATGAGAAATGAACGAATGATATGGCAATGACAAAAAGATTCCAAAACATAATTTTTTGGAAAGGAACTTGGTTTAAAAATAGTATGCAAGCATCCCAATATGAATCCAAAATTCCAGGCAACATACTTCTATTTGCTAAAAAATACAGTCTTGTCATTGAGCTTATTGAAAATATCTCATTGTCAACAATAGGAATCAACTCAAGTTCAGCTACAATAACCAACATATAATAGCTTGGATCTATAGCCAAATCCTATTAGCTACATGTTGGGAATTTAACATAAGAACTATTCACAAATGCAATCAAGTCAGAGGATACAATAATTGTCTCTTAGTAGGAATTGTCATTGCCAGTAAAGAGGGTATCTCACCATTAAGAGTTATATCTAAAGTGTTCTCATTGAGGAGCATAGTATGGGTATGTAGATCGCCATCTTTTGCGATCAAGTGATATCCCAATCTAGAATTTGTGTCTCTTGAAGTTCTTGAACCTATATGGACCTGATGTTCCACTCTAGAATTTGTGTCTATGGATGTTCCTGACATTATAGAGACCTGCACAGGGATACCACTATCGTTTCTCAAGGTGATAAAGAGCAAAGTGACTCTGCTCTGCCTAAATAACAACACTTAGAAAAGTTAGATAGAGATATAGAGTTTCAAGATAAATATAGAATATAACATGTCCATTATTTGAGTTCACCATATATGCTTTGTTGAAATTGAATGATGCTTCATACATTCTTGGTACAATGTGCATTAACACATAATTATTATGTTCTCGTTGAATTTGGAGCAACATCATGTGTCCCCATTAATCAATGCCAAAGAAGTGCATTGCATTATAGTTCGAGGAATGAAAATTATCAAACTATGAAAAGTTGGCAAACATTTTGAAAGAAACATAGATATATCTTAGTCTGGAGCAATGAGATATACAAAATACAAAATTCTCAGCAAATTTCAATGTTTTTTCATATTTATATAACATTCACTCATTAGTTGGATCAGTTCATAGTTCTATTTTTTTACATATTTAAATAACATTGATCTGTTTGGTGGATCAATTCATATTTCTAGCAATTGAATTTCTTTTAGATAAATACAAAGAGTTTAGATATTCTATATAATAATATATAAATCTTAAAAGTTTTACCTATAATAATGAGGATTTGGCACAAAATTCATTATGTTTAAAAGGTCATAGTTACCACCCGTCAAGCTCTCTATAGATAGACTTGATATTGAATGTTGAATGCCCAAGATTCTTAGCCAACTCTGAATTACCATATGAAAATAAAAGATCAAATTATGTAAGTGTGCTTAGCTTCATGATTTATTTATTTCGATTTTAGATATGATTTTCTCCATAATATAAAAAAATTTCACCCATCATTGAATTGCCATCATTGAAAAACCTTTAAAAAACATATACAATGTCATATAAAAATTTAGCCAATATAAAATGACTAAAAATATATATACATTCACCAAAAAGTCACCTAATTTGTTTTATTTCTGCTAACTAATTTTGTTATTATGTTTGAAGTGAAAATTGAAGCTTCTCTAATGCAACTGAACTCACCATCAACCAACAATTACAATGTGAAGCATTACTGAAAATTAATGACAGATAAACTTACCAAGAAACTCATTACAAAAGCATTGGTTATGAGATTGTCCCCACTGTTATAAGCTTCCTCCATTTCACTTACCTAGGCTTTTGACCAAGTCCCACAATTCTGCAAGGCAATTTGGAGGCCTTTGAATGAAGATGCTTCTTGGCTCAGATTAAGGGATCATATATCTTTCCCACAACGTCATTATCCACGCCTAATCTAGGAGAAAATTATTAATAAGTTTAATATTCTAGCTAGATGAAAGATAAAATCATTTATGTTAAAAGTATAGCCTTTTAATTTGATGTACCTACCCCAAGGTTGTAGAAATGTTGTGTAATAACATTCCAAATATTCAATCCCATTAGTTGAAGAAGCTCCCTTAACCATCTAGCATCAAAGAATCCATCAGGCACAACAAGGAGTGGTTTCTCTTCATAATCCTTGAAAATATTTTTCATAATCCCATGAAGCTCAATAATGTTAGTTGCATACTTTGCATACTTATTAGTTAAATCCCATGAAGCAGGTAATCTCTTGACAGGAGATGAAGAAGATAAGAGAAATGCTTTAGGAGATGATAAATTAAAGCTAACCCCTAAAGCTTAAGGTAAAGCTAACCCCAAAGCTAAAATATTAAAGCCCCATATTGGTTTATTAAGCTAACAATAAAGCTATGATTAAGATCACGGTAAATAGGGTAAAGCTAGGATTGTCAGTAAAAAATAAGATAAACTCCCCGCTAAATCCAGCAGAGACACAGCCCGCACTGACATAGCAGCAGACAACAACATCGCAGCAAAATAAAGGAGCCTCGAATAAAGCCCAAACTATGCATACTTCTTACCACTAATGTTGGCTCTACCACCACTTCCACTTAGCTCGTTTCCTGTTCAAAAGACCTTAAATTCTTAAATGCTCATCAGTAAGACTGAACATCCTTCATAGATAAATCATGAACATATCATCAATTGCTCTAGTAGCATCTCTAAAACCACTGATAAAGCATCAAATAGATTGAGAATAATAAAATCAAATCTATTGTCGCGACTCTCTATGTTATCATTTATAGAAATGATAGTATCCTTTTGTACAGAAAAGGATAGAACAACATTCCATTATTGATACATTAAAGATGATGGAGTGCAGTTCAGTGCACATCAAGTAGGCCGATATTCAGGTTGAAAATGCATGTTGAGAGCTTTACTACCTTAAGCACGGTATCCACGTAAATTATATCAAATCTTGCTATTCATCCATTTTCATGTTGAAATATGGCATTGCATATAATGTTACATATTATAATTTGTATTTGAATTCTGCAACCTAAAGGGAGAATGCCAACTTGCAAAAAACATGGGAGGGGGAGATGATGCATTCAACACATTCTTCAACAATAAAGGAGCAAGATAGCATGTCCCTCGCTCCATATTTCTTAATTTAGATCCCATTTTGATTGACGAGGTTAGAACCATAACCTACAGGCAACTCTTCCAACCTGAGTAGCTTATCAGTGGATAAGAAGATGCTACTAACAATTTCCCCTGAGAACATTATAGCAATACAGTTAAGCTTTCTACTTGCACTATTCTAATCAGTTGACCTGATGCATATTTTTTCATTTTCTATAGTTGGAAAAAGATTGTGGATCTCTGCGTGGACCGCATCCGGAAGCTGGCTGATAACTGCACCATAATGCAAGGTTTCCTGGTATTCAATGACGTTAGTGGAGGGACTCGGTCTTGGATGGAGCCCCATATAATATGCCTCTATTTGTTTTCCAAAATTACTGCCTCTTCTTCTGCCCTCGCAAGAATACCCTATGCTTGGGATTGCTGAAATGAAAAGGAAAAATATAAAATGGGAGAGATCCCCTGTTTTGGATCCCAAGAAATAGAAAACAGAATAAGATCCAGGAAATGAAAAGAAAAGCAATGAATCAGAAAATAGAAAACTGAGCATGAAAATTGACAAAACAGTTGAATCACCATAGAGGTTTTTCCTTCTTACTAGTTTTGTTCCTGTATAGGTTGTCCAATAAAAAACCCTAGTCACAATTCAACCACTCTTCCAAAAAATAGAAATTCAAGTTGCTACAATGTATGTTCTGATTAAACTTACCTAAGTGTTGTAACTGGATCCCTCGTTTGCATTGACAACCAAGTTTACTCCAGACCTCCTGAAACAGTTGTATGTCCGCATGTTTAGAACACAAAATCTCAACAAAAAAATCATAAAACAAGGGATTCATTTAGAATATATAAAATAAAAATAAAAATAAAAAATGAGAGAGAGATAGAGATGGAGGTATGTGCTAGAACACTCCAGTGTGATGCCCAATTCAAACAGTATAAACCCCTCCCACGGTCCACCATACAACCATGGAATCCCTATCCCTGGGCGAGAAAACTGAAGGACAATGAGAATGCATATAATCGAGCATCACATGGAGTTTGCAGAACCCTAATGAAATTCACCCTCTTGAATTCCAAACCCATGGATAACACACGGCAGAGGAACATGTGACCAGGCACACCAACTTTCCTTATTGTAAAGAACCTCTACTCGGATTTCTAAGAATGAATCCAAGGACAAATTGAAGAAACCCTATGAAAACCCTCAATGCAGACATCCCTGAATGCAAATGACAAGCTCTACGTATATTGCCTTAATGCACATGTAGAAGTTGCGTTTCACTAAATTTGAAGTCGCAATCCTCTCTGTAAATGTTTGAATCATTATGTAAATGTTTGCGTAACCAGGAAGCAGGCTTCAAATTTGAAGGCTGCAGTGCCCGTCAAAGGCACTTTTACCCGTCATAGAAGTATGCCTCAAATTTTACCCTGCAAATAAAACTCAACGCCATGCAGAGCCCGTCAAGAATGAAATTGGGCTGAGTTGTGAAAATCTGCAATAGAAGGGCAACTGCAAATTCTGCCCGTCCAGGGGTTTTTAGTGATTTGGACGTCGGCAGTGCCACATCTGTTTCCCGTGGGCCGTGACCCCGTCCCAGCTGGAACTGGAAAATTGAAATTTGAGACTTTGACGCTCACGCAATGACGAGTTATGGTGCCTGGCGCCTGCCTGCCTGGTAGTCGGTGCCGGACGTCCGTGCCAGTGGAGTAGCTGAAGCTGACTTACGGATTATGAGCTCATTGAACTGTGAAAGCAAGCAAAGCAATTAATGTTACTGGGTAGTGGGTAGATAGTAGATACGTGTCGGTGTAACGTGTTTACTTCATGGGCATTGATAAATTCTACCGTGAAACTAGCGGGCTATTTTACAGAAAGTAGCATTTGTAAATGGCTTTATGATAATTCATATTGCTTGGATTTTAGGCTCAGTCGCAGACTCGCATGATCCGTCACTCCGTGTTTTTGCAAATGAAGGCTTCGCCAATCCCAGGATAAGTGACCATCGTCCCAGCCGAGGAACAACAGAAGGACAAGAACCCAAGTTCTACATAATCCAGGGAGAGTCGCAGGGTTCGAACACGCGACCCATAACACGCTGGGAAGTGGGAACGATTCAGCTTGTCGATCTCCTGCCAGTACATCAATCAGAAGATATCCTTTTCCAGGCAAGTTTAAATCGTCTGAAACTAGTCCTTTTTGCTTTACCCACAAAAAAATATGCTTCGATTTCCAGTATTTGTATTATATTTGTTTCGTCTGAATTTCAATATGTGGGGAATTATTTCTTATTGGAACCAAAAAACAGCCAGGGCCAGTGTTAGGGTCTCTCTTTTATATTTTAGAAACCAATCTGAAATCCTCTATAGCCTTTTGCCTGTATGGATGAATTACAGAATGAATTCATTTTCTCTTTTGGTAACGAATACCCCACCAGGTTCAAGTCTCCTTAGCTTGACATATTTGCTCTTGTGGGTTGTCCTTCTTGGGCTAATGTTAGTGCTCGTGCTTGGATACAGTAATTGCAATGCTCCCAGATTGGGGATGTGGGAAATGGAATTGCCCCTAAGCCCCTTCTCTTTGTGAATTTGGGATCGTGTAAGGATCATTTCTGGAATTGCCCCTATGACATTGATAAGAATTGAAATTTTGTTTTCAAGTTTTCAAGATAATAAACTTAAGTTTTCAAGTTTTCTTTGAAGGGACATTTTTACTTTACACGTTCAAATTTTCTTTCAAGAGACATTTTTATTTAACACTAATATCGACCAAAACTCTTCATAAAAATTATGGCTAATTTGATCACAGTTTCTAAAGACTGTCAAGACTCTCGTACACTTTGATAATGACAAGGTTTTGTTTTTTTCAAACTAAGTTTGTGCTAAGACAGGAATGCTTTGGACGCCCCTCAGGTCAACCTTGTTCATAATGGCTCCCCAGTCCCCACCTCAATTTCTCACCCACAGGGTTTGAACTGGTGACCTATGAAAACTTAACCTCTCACCTACAACTTTGATATTGATGAGTTGAAGAGTGAAGAGTACTGCGTGGCTGGCATGGCACTGCTTTGTGCATGTGTATTACATTTAGCCGCCTGGAGCTGCCATTGTTAATCCGCGGAGGAGCATGACCCAAAGCATTTTTGCCTACCCATGTCCTGCTGGAGATTCTGTTTTTATTTTCCACACTTTTATGCTTTTCCAATCCTTTCGCCGTCTTTATTCCATAAGTTAAAAAAAACAAATATGGAGAAATATGATACGCAGGGTCGATAATAAGTCTGTCTAGAATCTATATCCCAAACGAAGTAGGCAAATATGCTATCTACTGAAGCAATGCTGCAAAAGGTAAAAGTTCAAATCCTGATTATGATAATTAAAAATGTTCTCCAACTCCATACATAGGGGAATTGCCCCTATGACATTTTTATTTTTAAATTTCAATTTTATTACAAATAATCATATATTTAATATTTTAATGTGTTTCCATGAAAAATGAAATTGGTTTTTATTATTTAAATATTTTTTACACATTATTATTAATCAAAACTAATGTAACTTTATTAATCATAGAGAATGAGTCAAACCCAGTTATGGCACAAAGAAGCTCTCCCAAATCATTGAACATTTCCTGCAACAGAATATGCAAGCTTAAGCCTTTCTGAAGAAGTATTTCTTATTATATTAAAAAAAAAATCATGTATATCTCACCAAAGAAAATGACTGCCTTACCTGATAACCAGCAGCTTGATCTTGAGGTGCAAAAGGGTGAATGTTAGAAAAACTTGGCCACGTAACAGGCATCATCTCCACAATTTCATTCAATTTCATAGTGCAGGATCCTAAGGGAATCATACTGTGGCACAAAGAAAGATCTTTTTCTTGTAACCTATGAAGGTAGCGTAGCAGCTCATGCTCTGTGTGGTACCTACAAACATCCACGTAATTCAACATGTTTAAAATAGACTATTCTACCTGTTTATAAAACCTAAAAAATACTGAATATAGCATCTAGTCAAATTCAGTACTAGTTCTTACATGTTGAAAATTGGATGTGTCAAATAAGCACTCTCCCGGATAAAAGCTTTTGGAATTGCATATTGGACTTCCGGGGCAAGGGAGTCTGCTGTGAAGTTTACCTACGTAATTGAGAGAACTATTCAGCAAGGTGAATTCTAATATCCGAGCAAGAAGACTGATGCAAGTTATACTTACAGGTTTATTTCCAGCAAAAACTTTAAGTAGCTTATCTACATCGTCCAATGTAGTGGTCTCATCAAAGGAAACAGTAACCTGCAACATTGTGAGCATGCACCAGGATTCGTTATTTGCTAAAATATAATGCATTGGAGTTTGGATCTACCAGATTCAATCTCAGCCTGTATTGAGAGGCAGCCAAAGGAAACACAAATCCTATCCAAATGATTGGAAACACCAGTCAGATTCAAGATACAGATGTTATTCTGGAGTTTGGATGTGTTTGTGACAGATGCAATAATATTTTTCCTTACATGTTTTCCATTTTTAGTGTTTCATATGTTTGGCTAGTTATGCAAAATAAAAATCCATTTGATATTTATTTTAGTATTTTTTTGTTGAAAATGGTTTCAGGTTATAGACTTGTAGAGAAATCATACATATTCAAAGACTTATATTTCTCAGCTACATTCAAAACTTACAATATTTTGATGGGGTTCTTTGGGGCTCATGAATGAATTTTCTGGTACATAATTTATTGAGAAACAATGTCTAGAATTGGTCGACCTAAAAAGCATGGGAGACAAACAACACTTGATAATGCGTTTAACTTGAGTCGACATGATGCAAATGTTGAAGAAGATGTTGATTTTGAAATTGATAAGAATATTGAAGAAGAAGGCCGTCAAGAAAAGAAAGGAAAAGGAGTAGCTACCAAAAAATCATTCAAACATGGATGGAAGTTAATGCACAAATGGGCTTATCCGATAATAGGTCCAAATGGTGAAGAGCGCATCAAATGTTTATGGTGTGTTAAATTCAAAGGAGATACACCATTTGCAAAGGAAGGTAGCAGCACAATCCAATTAAGTGCATTAAATGTTCATGCATCATCAGAGGCTCATAAACGTTCAATTCATCTATTGGAATATGAATCAAGCCAACCCTGTTTACCCATCTCAAAGCATGTTGAACTAATGCTGAATGTTGAAAAATCTAGAATAGTTAGTGCTATGGAAACTATGTATTTTGTGGCTATAAGGGATTTACCTTTAGAAATGTACAAAGACTTATGTGACCTGCACAGGTATAAGAGAACTCCTAATATGCCATTAACCAATGAATATTCTTCATATATTAATATCACTTTTGGTAAAGAGTTTTTACTTGCAGCAAAAGAGGTTTATTGGGAAAAGTTGAAGGCAGAAATTTGTTCTAGCCCTTTTTATTCCATTTTGGTTGATGAAAGCACAGATAAAACAATGCAGCAACACTTGATTGTATATATTACCTATCTAATGGATGGAGGGAGAGGGTCATGCATGGCAAAATTTATTCGACTTTTGAAAATCAAAGATAGCACTGCACAATCCATGTATGAATCACTTTCAGGGCTATTATCTGAGATGAAGCTGTCAAAACATCAAATGGTGGGTTTTGGGTCAGATGGAGCCTCATCTATGAGAGGTATCCATGAAGGTTTGGCAGCTAAGTTGCTCCGGGAGGTGCCTCATTTGTTATGTATTCACTGTATAGCACATCGCGAGGCCTTAGCTATAACAGATGCTACAAACTATTTTCTTGAATTTAAGTATATTGATAAACTAGCCAATAAAGTATATTCATGGCTAGGAAAATCTGCAAAGAGGCATGGAGAATTTAAGAGTTTGTTGGACCTATTTCAAATTGACAAGCTGCAAATACTTCAAATTCATCACATCCGATGGCTTTCTAGGGGGCAGGTTATGAACAGGCTTGTTAAAGTCATGCCAGCATTGTTACACGAATGGAAAAATGATGATGCAAAGATGTATGAAATGGGAACACTATTTCAAGTTCAATTTTGCATCCATTTGCTTGCTGATGTTCTTACTGAACTAAATAAATTGAGCCAACGATTTCAAGAGGAACATATTGATATAACATCCATTGGCATGCAATTAGATGTGCTCATTGATCTTCTTCGGAGGAGATTCTTGCGAAACATATTTGGGGTTGGTTCTCAACATGTTGCATCTTTCTTGAAGAAATATGAAAATGGAAATTTGGAGTTTATTGATAATACAGGTGTTTCACATGTCCATTCATTAAGATTTGAACCAATACCAAATTCACTTGGGTCTGGTAGTATGGAAGATTGTATTCACTTAGGAAAAGCATTTATCCAAAAGCTGATTAATTGTCTCAATGATAGGTTTACAGATTTACCTGTGTTCAATGCAGCAAAGTTTTTTAGTCCCCGTTGTTACTTTGAAGAAGAAGATGAAAGAGATTCTAAAACAAAACGATGGTTGTTACGTCTATGTGAAAAATTTGATGTTGGAAACTCACCAATAATTGATACTGAAAAATGTGAAGGTGAAATGGAAAGTTTTGTTGTCACTCTACATCGAGCCTATCCAAAGAAAAACTTGTTTGGAACATGGGAGCAATGCAAAGGTGAACCAGAGTGGTGGGATTCTTTTCCAAATTTGATGAAATTATGGCAGATTGTTCTTATTCTTCCAGCAAGTACTGCTAGTTGTGAAAGAGGATTCTCTAAGTTGAACCGTATAAAAAATGATGATAGATCTAGACTTTGTTTATAAACCTTAGATACTTTAATGTTTTTATCTCTATCAGCACCTCAGGAGTTGCATGAGGTAGATTGGAATGCAGTTTATGAAACTTGGACAAAAATGAAGTTGCGGCGACCTCTTCCATTAGGTTGAGTAAGTTGATGATGATACAATATTTTAATCAATACTGTAATGTCTATTTTTTTGTAGTTCGATATAAGAATGTTATTACTATGTAGCAGAAACTATTTTCAATGTGGCTCCATCAAGTTACCATATGTTTAGTAGGACTTGTATCACAGTTATAACAGTCTTTGCAAACATATAACCATCTTAAGATAGTGGTTTGATATGGATAGAGTAATTTTGAAATACTGATTTATATTTTTCAAAAATATTATTAGTTTTCAACTGATTTTGTCCATTTCATCCAATTGATAAAGGTCCCTCTCTGTTCATGTCCATGCTACCTTGGCTTATTTAGCATATATTTTTATTTTTAATGAAAAATCTGTGTCTGACCTCTTTCATATTTAAGGCACGCCCATGATGCATTTTTATTCAGATTTGTTATCATATTCAGATTTGTTATTATATTTAGATTTGTTATCATATTCAGATTTGTTATTATAAGATGGCTTCTCATTTATTGTATCACTATTGGTGCTTGATGTTGGCACTTTTATGGCCTGTAAATGACATGCTGGGAATATTCGTTGATGATTAGTTGAATCTCATCACAATCCTTGTTTGATTACTACACTGTTCATTCTTTGGAGGAGTGAATAATATAAGCAGCGTCGTTGTAGTTTTTTTTGCAAGACTGATAAGCATACATGCATACAATGCCCATTTTGAATTCAGTGGCTCTTTCTTGAATGCACAGATGATTGAACTTCCAAGAAAAGATGGGATACTTCAATCCATTGTGCCTTTTATAATAATTATAATACTTATTATCTGATTACAGGAGATGAATCAGACCAGTCTGATGTAACCCTGGAACCTGCTGCTAGAGTTTCTGTTACTTTCTCAGCAATTATGTATTTCAAAAATGCTTCTGAGCCAAAATTGGGGTGCTATGATCAATGTTCACCAATACATGAATTTATTTCCACAATGTCCCATCAATAGTGAAATTTTGTCTTGTGAATGGATTGAAATTCTCTGCGTAGTATAGGCTAGTGCTGTCATGGATTCTTGTATTTTGGACCTAAAACAGTTTTATTTTACTGAAGTGTATAATAGCATACTCTTGTGTGTGGGAGGTTACAGTAGTTGAAGCCTAAATGGTGAATCTGCAATGCTCTGATTAATGCAACTCTGTCTACGAAAGATATTAAAGTTTCAATTCATGTTAGGAACTTGTTCTGTCTCTTTTCATATAATGTCACATGTTTATTAAATATGGATCTAGTTATCTTACCGAAGTAATACTTTTGTAAGCCTCAAATGGGATTTAGATAGCACAATCAATACTGGGACCAATGTTATGCATGAATATTGAGAAGGAACTACAATAGTCCAATTCTGAACCAGTAAATAATAAAGGTCGAGATGATGCAGGGGCAATAGAAATGTCACCCATCAAGTTTAAATTACATGCTCCTTTACCAACATCTATTGAGAGATTTTCTCGAGCTATTGGGTGTGTTCTTTGTGAAGAACAAGGATCAGATTTTTGATGCCAAGTGGCATGAAGATAAATAATAATGAGGCCATGAAGCCGAGGCACAGTGTTATGGGTCTCCAAAACCCAAAAATGTGGCAAAATTGATGTTCGTGTTGTCATTCCTCTAGCATGAAATTTAGCGGTTTAATGCATTTCTGTCAAGGAATTTAGGATGATAACTAATGGTGATATATTGTGTATAAAGAGTTCTGCTGTCAAGGAATTTAGGGTGATAACTAATGGTGATATTTGTGTATAAAGAGTTCCGCTTGTCTCTGTGTAATAGGGAGAAAGAGAATATGCTCTGAGGAGCCTTAGTATGCCTGGGGCATTGATCATTGGGTGACAACCATGGTTTTGGGCTTTATCCCAATTTAGGGATTATAGATAAGCAAGTGTAGCGCTGGTTTGTATTTCCTGTGAGGGACTTGCCTTCGCTACTGTTACGTGGTTTCTGTTGTGTTTTGAGAAGGAGCTAATAAATAAAGAGATTGTGTTTGATGGTCAACAGGTTGTGTATTCTTGTTGACTTTCTGATCTGCTAACATTATGTGTAAAATCTTCTCTTGATCCTTGTTATGATGTTGTATTGCACAGTCTATATCTATGTTAGTTACCATCCCCTTCCCAGATCTTGTGAGGCATTCTTGGATTGTCCAGTAAGGCAAGAAACAGTGTGTACAACTGTGTTGAGCAGTTCTGAGAAAATAGAGCACTTAAGACTGGTGTTGTCTGTGACTCTGCATCAGTATTGGTATTACAACAACCTATGAGATGGCTCAGAGGGGAGTCCATTTGAACTGCAGTAGCAGATCTAGGAGCAATACCAGAGTCCGGGGAAATGATGGAGACGATTTTTTCAAGGGAATAGCAGCAATTGAAGCCAAAGTCTGTTGAGATGAATCAGTAGATGAACAAGAGAGTGTGACTTCCCACACAGATGTCGACTTCTGAGTAAACAGTTAGGGGACTCACGAGAGGTCCGTCCAACTTCCAAGTGTTTCAGAGGATGAGCAAAGAGCATTACGTCGAAATGTTTGGCAGGAGGGTTGGTAGGCAGGCTATATACATTAATGTTTTCATTCCCAACTAAATTTAAATTGGACACGGGTGGGAAGAAGTGAAACAGGCTAGATCACGCCGTGGGTTCCACTTCTGAGTCCTGACCAAGAAATCGAGGGCTATATATTTATGTATGGATTTCATTCAATCACAACAACCTAATCGATCATGTCATTCTGGTAAGTATATGTTGCTGAATTCGCACTTTTGGATGGCTTTGTCTGAATTCATTTCGATAATAGTGACTCCAGATTATACCCTTGCTTTGAAGTTTTCCTTTTCTGCAGTTGTTTTCATGGAGTTTCTGATTTCTTGTGTCCAAATTCTTATTTGTAGGAGCTTTCGTGATTCAAAATAATAAAGAACAACTCGTCTGAACAAGCAACTTTCAGGGAAGAAAGAATGGATTCTGACGGTACCTGTAAAGCTCTCAGCGCTGCCATTGAATGGTACAGGTTTCTAAGCGTTTTCTTGTGCCATTTTCATTTACATTTACTGTATCTCATAGTCTATTGGTACTCAATAATGAAATTTTGATGAACTATAACATTTTCAATTGAAAAGAATGATTTATTTTTGCATGTCATCACTGAAGGGTTTGATATCTCATAGCCCTTCAAAGTGAAATGCGACCCTACCCTTCAAATTTGATCCCTGCCAGGAAGGTTTTCCTAACCAAAAAAATCGTTTATGGTGTTTCCATATGGCAGGAGCTATAACAAATAAGTAGTAAAACAAATAAATCAAGGAAAACCTGAAATGATAAAGACATGGTTAGGGCTTGGCATCAGAAATTTTACAGGAGACGGAGGCAGAGGCGGCTCTTTGGGCATAGCACCGGAGATTGTATAGGAGGCGGATGCGAATTTTACAAGAGATAGAGGAAGCTCTTTGGGCAGGTCACCATATTGTACAAGAGGAGAAGGAAGAGGCGGCTCTTAGGGGCGTCACCAGAGATTTTACAAGAGGCAAAGGCTGAGGCAACTCTTCCAATATTTCTGTGTTCAAAGGAGAAAGCAGAGGCGGCTCTTCGGGGGTGGCACCAGATATTTTACAAGAGGCAGAGGCAGAGGTAGAGGCTACTCTTCCAATCTTTCTGCGTGCAAATGATAGCTGGTTGCTTCCAAGCAAATGATATGTTGTACTAAATTTGACAGATGTGCATTGGCATGTCAAAGAGCATCAAGTGACGGGAGAGAGCGACCTACCAACTGCGTCGTGTGCTTCTGGCGAGCCTTATTAAACAGACACACTCGCCATTAAGGCGAGTCTGTCTAGTGTCAGAGATGCACGAGCCTCCATGGCATAACGTATAGTGAGAACTTATGTACATGATACATCCATGGCTTTTTCTATGGTAGATCCTTTTCCGGCATCTTCCAATTCCGGCATCCTTCACGCCATGTCGCCATCCATTCAGGCTTCAAATTTGAAGGCTGCAGTGCCCGTCAAAGGCACTTTTACCCGTCATAGAAGTATGCCTCAAATTTTACCCTGCAAATAAAACTCAACGCCATGCGGAGCCCGTCAAGAATGAAATTGGGCTGAGTTGTGAAAATCTGCAATAGAAGGGCAACTGCAAATTCTGCCCGTCCAGGGGTTTTTAGTGATTTGGACGTCGGCAGTGCCACATCTGTTTCCCGTGGGCTGTGACCCCGTCCCAGCTGGAACTGGAAAATTGAAATTTGAGACTTTGACGCTCACGCAATGACGAGTTATGGTGCCTGGCGCCTGCCTGCCTGGTAGTCGGTGCCGGACGTCCATGCCAGTGGAGTAGCTGAAGCTGACTTACGGATTATGAGCTCATTGAACTGTGAAAGCAAGCAAAACAATTAATGTTACTGGGTAGTGGGTAGATAGTAGATACGTGTCGGTGTAACGTGTTTACTTCATGGGCATTGATAAATTCTACCGTGAAACTAGCGGGCTATTTTACAGAAAGTAGCATTTGTAAATGGCTTTATGATAATTCATATTGCTTGGATTTTAGGCTCAGTCGCAGACTCGCATGATCCGTCACTCCGTGTTTTTGCAAATGAAGGCTTCGCCAATCCCAGGATAAGTGACCATCGTCCCAGCCGAGGAACAACAGAAGGACAAGAACCCAAGTTCTACATAATCCAGGGAGAGTCGCAGGGTTCGAACACGCGACCCATAACACGCTGGGAAGTGGGAACGATTCAGCTTGTCGATCTCCTGCCAGTACATCAATCAAAAGATATCCTTTTCCAGGCAAGTTTAAATCGTCTGAAACTAGTCCTTTTTGCTTTACCCACAAAAAAATATGCTTCGATTTCCAGTATTTGTATTATATTTGTTTCGTCTGAATTTCAATATGTGGGGAATTATTTCTTATTGGAACCAAAAAACAGCCAGGGCCAGTGTTAGGGTCTCTCTTTTATATTTTAGAAACCAATCTGAAATCCTCTATAGCCTTTTGCCTGTATGGATGAATTACAGAATGAATTCATTTTCTCTTTTGGTAACGAATACCCCACCAGGTTCAAGTCTCCTTAGCTTGACATATTTGCTCTTGTGGGTTGTCCTTCTTGGGCTAATGTTAGTGCTCGTGCTTGGATACAGTAATTGCAATGCTCCCAGATTGGGGATGTGGGAAATGGAATTGCCCCTAAGCCCCTTCTCTTTGTGAATTTGGGATCGTGTAAGGATCATTTCTGGAATTGCCCCTATGACATTGATAAGAATTGAAATTTTGTTTTCAAGTTTTCAAGATAATAAACTTAAGTTTTCAAGTTTTCTTTGAAGGGACATTTTTACTTTACACGTTCAAATTTTCTTTCAAGAGACATTTTTATTTAACACTAATATCGACCAAAACTCTTCATAAAAATTATGGCCAATTTGATCACAGTTTCTAAAGACTGTCAAGACTCTCGTACACTTTGATAATGATAAGGTTTTGTTTTTTTCAAACTAAGTTTGTGCTAAGACAGGAATGCTTTGGACGCCCCTCAGGTCAACCTTGTTCATAATGGCTCCCCAGTCCCCACCTCAATTTCTCACCCACAGGGTTTGAACTGGTGACCTATGAAAACTTAACCTCTCACCTACAACTTTGATATTGATGAGTTGAAGAGTGAAGAGTACTGCGTGGCTGGCATGGCACTGCTTTGTGCATGTGTATTACATTTAGCTGCCTGGAGCTGCCATTGTTAATCCGCGGAGGAGCATGACCCAAAGCATTTTTGCCTACCCATGTCCTGCTGGAGATTCTGTTTTTATTTTCCACACTTTTATGCTTTTTCAATCCTTTCGCCATCTTTATTCCATAAGTTAAAAAAAACAAATATGGAGAAATATGATACGCAGGGTCGATAATAAGTCTGTCTAGAATCTATATCCCAAACGAAGTAGGCAAATATGCTATCTACTGAAGCAATGCTGCAAAAGGTAAAAGTTCAAATCCTGATTATGATAATTAAAAATGTTCTCCAACTCCATACATAGGGGAATTGCCCCTATGACATTTTTATTTTTAAATTTCAATTTTATTACAAATAATCATATATTTAATATTTTAATGTGTTTCCATGAAAAATGAAATTGGTTTTTATTATTTAAATATTTTTTACACATTATTATTAATCAAAACTAATGTAACTTTATTAATCATAGAGAATGAGTCAAACCCAATTATGGCACAAAGAAGCTCTCCCAAATCTTTGAACATTTCCTGCAACAGAATATGCAAGCTTAAGCCTTTCTGAAGAAGTATTTCTTATTATATTAAAAAAAAATTCATGTATATCTCACCAAAGAAAATGACTGCCTTACCTGATAACCAGCAGCTTGATCTTGAGGTGCAAAAGGGTGAATGTTAGAAAAACTTGGCCACGTAACAGGCATCATCTCCACAGTTTCATTCAATTTCATAGTGCAGGATCCTAAGGGAATCATACTGTGGCACAAAGAAAGATCTTTTGCTTGTAACCTATGAAGGTAGCGTAGCAGCTCATGCTCTGTGTGGTACCTACAAACATCCACGTAATTCAACATGTTTAAAATGGACTAGTCTACCTGTTTATAAAACCTAAAAAATACTGAATATAGCATCTAGTCAAATTCAGTACTAGTTCTTACATGTTGAAAATTGGATGTGTCAAATAAGCACTCTCCCGGATAAAAGCTTTTGGAATTGCATATTGGACTTCCGGGGCAAGGGAGTCTGCTGTGAAGTTTACCTACATAATTGAGAGAACTATTCAGCAAGGTGAATTCTAATATCCGGGCAAGAAGACTGATGCAAGTTATACTTACAGGTTTATTTCCAGCAAAAACTTTAAGTAGCTTATCTACATCGTCCAATGTAGTGGTCTCATCAAAGGAAACAGTAACCTGCAACATTGTGAGCATGCACCAGGATTTGTTATTTGCTAAAATATAATGCATTGGAGTTTGGATCTACCAGATTCAATCTCAGCCTGTATTGAGAGGCAGCCAAAGGAAACACAAATCCTATCCAAATGATTGGAAACACCAGTCAGATTCAAGATACAGATGTTATTCTGGATTTTGGATGTGTTTGTGACAGATGCAATAATATTTTTCCTTACATGTTTTCCATTTTTAGTGTTTCATATGTTTGGCTAGTTATGCAAAATAAAAATCCATTTGATATTTATTTTAGTATTTTTTTGTTGAAAATGGTTTCAGGTTATAGACTTGTAGAGAAATCATACATATTCAAAGACTTATATTTCTCAACTACATTCAAAACTTACAATATTTTGATGGGGTTCTTTGGGGCTCATGAATGAATTTTCTGGTACATAATTTATTGAGAAACAATGTCTAGAATTGGTCGACCTAAAAAGCATGGGAGACAAACAACACTTGATAATGCGTTTAACTTGAGTCGACATGATGCAAATGTTGAAGAAGATGTTGATTTTGAAATTGATAAGAATATTGAAGAGGAAGGTTGTCAAGAAAAGAAAGGAAAAGGAGTAGCTACCAAAAGATCATTCAAACATGGATGGAAGTTAATGCACAAATGGGCTTATCCGATAATAGGTCCAAATGGTGAAGAGCGCATCAAATGTTTATGGTGTGTTAAATTCAAAGGAGATACACCATTTGCAAAGGAAGGTAGCAGCACAATCCAATTAAGTGCATTAAATGTTCATGCATCATCAGAGGCTCATAAACGTTCAATTCATCTATTGGAATATGAATCAAGCCAACCCTGTTTACCCATCTCAAAGCATGTTGAACTAATGCTGAATGTTGAAAAATCTAGAATAGTTAGTGCTATGGAAACTATGTATTTTGTGGCTATAAGGGATTTACCTTTAGAAATGTACAAAGACTTATGTGACCTGCACAGGTATAAGAGAACTCCTAATATACCATTAACCAATGAATATTCTTCATATATTAATATCACTTCTGGTAAAGAGTTTTTACTTGCAGCAAAAGAGGTTTATTGGGAAAAGTTGAAGGCAGAAATTTGTTCTAGCCCTTTTTATTCCATTTTGGTTGATGAAAGCACAGATAAAACAATGCAGCAACACTTGATTGTATATATTACCTATCTAATGGATGGAGGGAGAGGGTCATGCATGACAAAATTTATTCGACTTTTGAAAATCAAAGATAGCACTGCACAATCCATGTATGAATCACTTTCAGGGCTATTATCTGAGATGAAGCTGTCAAAACATCAAATGGTGGGTTTTGGGTCAGATGGAGCCTCATCTATGAGAGGTATCCATGAAGGTTTGGCAGCTAAGTTGCTCCGGGAGGTGCCTCATTTGTTATGTATTCACTGTATAGCACATCGCGAGGCCTTAGCTATAACAGATGCTACAAACTATTTTCCTGAATTTAAGTATATTGATAAACTAGCCAATAAAGTATATTCATGGCTAGGAAAATCTGCAAAGAGGCATGGAGAATTTAAGAGTTTGTTGGACCTATTTCAAATTGACAAGCTGCAAATACTTCAAATTCATCACATTCGATGGCTTTCTAGGGGGCAGGTTATGAACAGGCTTGTTAAAGTCATGCCAGCATTGTTACACGAATGGAAAAATGATGATGCAAAGATGTATGAAATGGGAACACTATTTCAAGTTCAATTTTGCATGCATTTGCTTGCTGATGTTCTTACTGAACTAAATAAATTGAGCCAACGATTTCAAGAGGAACATATTGATATAACATCCATTGGCATGCAATTAGATGTGCTCATTGATCTTCTTTGGAGGAGATTCTTGCGAAACATATTTGGGGTTGGTTCTCAACATGTTGCATCTTTCTTGAAGAAATCTGAAAATGGAAATTTGGAGTTTATTGATAATACAGGTGTTTCACATGTCCATTCATTAAGATTTGAACCAATACCAAATTCACTTGGGTCTGGTAGTATGGAAGATTGTATTCACTTAGGAAAAGCATTTATCCAAAAGCTGATTGATTGTCTCAATGATAGGTTTATAGATTTACCTGTGTTCAATGCAGCAAAGTTTATTAGTCCCCGTTGTTACTTTGAAGAAGAAGATGAAAGAGATTCTGAAACAAAACGATGGTTGTTACGTCTATGTGAACAATTTGATGTTGGAAACTCACCAATAATTGATACTGAAAAATGTGAAGGTGAAATGGAAAGTTTTGTTGTCACTCTACATCGAGCCTATCCAAAGAAAAACTTGTTTGGAACATGGGAGCAATGCAAAGGTGAACCAGAGTGGTGGGATTCTTTTCCAAATTTGATGAAATTATGGCAGATTGTTCTTATTCTTCCAGCAAGTACTGCTAGTTGTGAAAGAGGATTCTCTAAGTTGAACCGTATAAAAAATGATGATAGATCTAGACTTTGTTTATAAACCTTAGATACTTTAATGTTTTTATCTCTATCAGCACCTCAGGAGTTGCATGAGGTAGATTGGAATGCAGTTTATGAAACTTGGACAAAAATGAAGTTGCGGCGACCTCTTCCATTAGGTTGAGTAAGTTGATGATGATACAATATTTTAATCAATACTGTAATGTCTATTTTTTTGTAGTTCGATATAAGAATGTTATTACTATGTAGCAGAAACTATTTTCAATGTGGCTCCATCAAGTTACCATATGTTTAGTAGGACTTGTATCACAGTTATAACAGTCTTTGCAAACATATAACCATCTTAAGATAGTGGTTTGATATGGATAGAGTAATTTTGAAATACTGATTTATATTTTTCAAAAATATTATTAGTTTTCAACTGATTTTGTCCATTTCATCCAATTGATAAAGGTCCCTCTCTGTTCATGTCCATGCTACGTTGGCTTATTTAGCATATATTTTTATTTTTAATGAAAAATCTGTGTCTGACCTCTTTCATATTTAAGGCACGCCCATGATGCATTTTTATTCAGATTTGTTATCATATTCAGATTTGTTATTATATTCAGATTTGTTATCATATTCAGATTTGTTATTATAAGATGGCTTCTCATTTATTGTATCACTATTGGTGCTTGATGTTGGCACTCTTATGGCCTGTAAATGACATGCTGGGAATATTCGTTGATGATTAGTTGAATCTCATCACAATCCTTGTTTGATTACTACACTGTTCATTCTTTGGAGGAGTGAATAATATAAGCAGCGTCGTTGTAGTTTTTTTTGCAAGACTGATAAGCATACATGCATACAATGCCCATTTTGAATTCAGTGGCTCTTTCTTGAATGCACAGATGATTGAACTTCCAAGAAAAGATGGGATACTTCAATCCATTGTGCCTTTTATAATAATTATAATACTTATTATCTGATTACAGGAGATGAATCAGACCAGTCTGATGTAACCCTGGCACCTGCTGCTAGAGTTTCTGTTACTTTCTCAGCAATTCTGTATTTCAAAAATGCTTCTGAGCCAAAATTGGGGTGCTATGATCAATGTTCACCAATACATGAATTTATTTCCACAATGTCCCATCAATAGTGAAATTTTGTCTTGTGAATGGATTGAAATTCTCTGCGTAGTATAGGCTAGTGCTGTCATGGATTCTTGTATTTTGGACCTAAAACAGTTTTATTTTACTGAAGTGTATAATAGCATACTCTTGTGTGTGGGAGGTTACAGTAGTTGAAGCCTAAATGGTGAATCTGCAATGCTCTGATTAATGCAACTCTGTCTACGAAAGATATTAAAGTTTCAATTCATGTTAGGAACTTGTTCTGTCTCTTTTCATATAATGTCACATGTTTATTAAATATGGATCTAGTTATCTTACCGAAGTAATACTTTTGTAAGCCTCAAATGGGATTTAGATAGCACAATCAATACTGGGACCAGTGTTATGCATGAATATTGAGAAGGAACTACAATAGTCCAATTCTGAACCAGTAAATAATAAAGGTCGAGATGATGCAGGGGCAATAGAAATGTCACCCATCAAGTTTAAATTACATGCTCCTTTACCAACATCTATTGAGAGATTTTCTCGAGCTATTGGGTGTGTTCTTTGTGAAGAACAAGGATCAGATTTTTGATGCCAAGTGGCATGAAGATAAATAATAATGAGGCCATGAAGCCGAGGCACAGTGTTATGGGTCTCCAAAACCCAAAAATGTGGCAAAATTGATGTTCGTGTTGTCATTCCTCTAGCATGAAATTTAGGGGTTTAATGCATTTCTGTCAAGGAATTTAGGATGATAACTAATGGTGATATATTGTGTATAAAGAGTTCTGCTGTCAAGGAATTTAGGGTGATAACTAATGGTGATATTTGTGTATAAAGAGTTCCGCTTGTCTCTGTGTAATAGGGAGAAAGAGAATATGCTCTGAGGAGCCTTAGTATGCCTGGGGCATTGATCATTGGGTGACAACCATGGTTTTGGGCTTTATCCCAATTTAGGGATTATAGATAAGCAAGTGTAGCGCTGGTTTGTATTTCCTGTGAGGGACTTGCCTTCGCTACTGTTACTTGGTTTCTGTTGTGTTTTGAGAAGGAGCTAATAAATAAAGAGATTGTGTTTGATGGTCAACAGGTTGTGTATTCTTGTTGACTTTCTGATCTGCTAACATTATGTGTAAAATCTTCTCTTGATCCTTGTTATGATGTTGTATTGCACAGTCTATATCTATGTTAGTTACCATCCCCTTCCCAGATCTTGTGAGGCATTCTTGGATTGTCCAGTAAGGCAAGAAACAGTGTGTACAACTGTGTTGAGCAGTTCTGAGAAAATAGAGCACTTAAGACTGGTGTTGTCTGTGACTCTGCATCAGTATTGGTATTACAACAACCTATGAGATGGCTCAGAGGGGAGTCCATTTGAACTGCAGTAGCAGAGCTAGGAGCAATACCAGAGTCCGGGGAAATGATGGAGACGATTTTTTCAAGGGAATAGCAGCAATTGAAGCCAAAGTCTGTTGAGATGAATCAGTAGATGAACAAGAGAGTGTGACTTCCCACATAGATGTCGACTTCTGAGTAAACAGTTAGGGGACTCACGAGAGGTCCGTCCAACTTCCAAGTGTTTCAGAGGATGAGCAAAGAGCATTACGTCGAAATGTCTGGCAGGAGGGTTGGTAGGCAGGCTATATACATTAATGTTTTCATTCCCAACTAAATTTAAATTGGACACGGGTGGGAAGAAGTGAAACAGGCTAGATCACGCCGTGGGTTCCACTTCTGAGTCCTGACCAAGAAATCGAGGGCTATATATTTATGTATGGATTTCATTCAATCACAACAACCTAATCGATCATGTCATTCTGGTAAGTATATGTTGCTGAATTCGCACTTTTGGATGGCTTTGTCTGAATTCATTTCGATAATAGTGACTCCAGATTATACCCTTGCTTTGAAGTTTTCCTTTTCTGCAGTTGTTTTCATGGAGTTTCTGATTTCTTGTGTCCAAATTCTTATTTGTAGGAGCTTTCGTGATTCAAAATAATAAAGAACAACTCGTCTGAACAAGCAACTTTCAGGGAAGAAAGAATGGATTCTGACGGTACCTGTAAAGCTCTCAGCGCTGCCATTGAATGGTACAGGTTTCTAAGCGTTTTCTTGTGCCATTTTCATTTACATTTACTGTATCTCATAGTCTATTGATACTCAATAATGAAATTTTGATGAACTATAACATTTTCAAATGAAAAGAATGATTTATTTTTGCATGTCAGCACTGAAGGGTTTGATATCTCATAGCCCTTCAAAGTGAAATGCGACCCTACCCTTCAAATTTGATCCCTGCATCCATTAAAATGCCTCTGTGGTTGGACTGATTTCGAGGATCGTTGAGTTGGCATCCTTGCATCATTATATGGATGGGACAGCATTGTCGCTCAGTTTCAAATTCAAATTCAAACATTTCAACATGACATTTACCGCCAACTTTATCTCAAAAACTTTGCATATGGTGTGGTTCCAGTGAATGTTTCTTTGTGTGTGCGGCCGGTTGTGCTGTATGGTTGCCCTCGAGTCCCTGCGAATGCATCCACCTGATCCACTTTTATCACGGGTTCGTCTCTCCACAGAAGATGTCAACCTAGCCTGTGGAATCTGTGTTGGAGAAGGCACGCCTGCATTGGTGAATATGTGGTCGCCTCATGAGTTCCGTCCGGAGAGGTTTGTGTTGTCGGAGGGCAAGGAAGATGTGGATGTAAGGGGAAATCAGTCTGCTCCGGAAAGGCATTGGGCCTTGCCACTGTTCTGGGTGGCTAAGTTCCTCCATCATTTTAGATGGCTTCCCCATGCTGAATATTCGGTTGATCTGTCCCACGTACTTCAGCTGTCATGCGAAATGGCTCATTCTCTTCACTGTGTTCCGGTCATCCGAGTGCCTTTCAAAATATTTGGGTCTAGCTAATGCCTAATTTCATCAAAATCGTTTTGTTCTTTTTGGTAACATCAGGCAATGGGCAGTGCAGTTCGGTTTTTTCATGCCATTTTGTATTTCGATTTTCTGAACCCTATTATAGGTCTCATATCGATCTCATTTGCTTTGTTATATGTAGGGTTGCCTACTGGAATCAATATGCATTTGGATGTTCTGAACCCTATTATTGGTCTCATTTGCTTTGTTATATGTAAGGTTAACTACTGGAATCAATAGAAGGCATGTCTTTTTAGTTTTGAAACAATGTGTACTGCGTATATGTGACTAATTAAGTTTGAGCAGATAATTTTGTGGGTATTCAATTAGCTTTTGAACAATTTTGGCTCGATGAAGCTGATAACTAAATTACTAATTTGTTAGATGTACTACAACATGCATTTTCCAAACACACCCCATGCATTTTATAGCTATTTCCATAAGCATTTGAAATACTCGCTAAAGACCTATAATTGCATACTATATTTTTTAATCATAACTGGTTGCCAATGGGTCGGACGTATGCGTTAAAATCTCAGGTCATGTATAAGCTTGGATTTTGATTATGGTTTCAATCCATCTAATATTTCTTGCGACCGCCCATGAGCGGGCCAATATCGGATAGGGGATTCCCGTTATTTTTTTCTATTTTTCACATCCTTCCCTAATTAATTATTTAAGTGGTTAATTAATTGAGGATTAATATTTTATGTTCAAGAAAAAATTTGAATTTTTTCTGTTGATTTCAAATGTAGGCTATGATTAATGGCGTTTTCCATCAACTGCTTGGAAGGGATCCATTCTGCACATTTTCGAAATCCCTAAATTTCCAAATTGTTAAATTTTTATTTCTTTTGAATTTATAGCTTTTAATTTTCTGCCATCATTCTATATATTGTATGTAGGACGATCAAAGGCCTGCTATTTGACTGCATGAAATTAGGAAAATGTAACATAAACAGGATCTTCTCTACCTTCCATAAGGCTTACATATTAAATTCATTTTTAACTTTTTTGAAAATACGCTCAGGCATCTTCTTTCCATGCCACGCCACCTTTTTTATGGTTATTACGATTACCAATTTATTTTCTTCTCAGGTTCTTCTATTGTTTCCTTCGTAAATTTATGGCCACAACTTAATAATTTAAAAATACTTATAAAAAGAGAAAGACAGAAAACTGTACTTTGTATCCAATGAAACTCATCCAATAGAACAATGTTCATCATCTAATTCTCTATTATAATTTTGAGCAAATGATGAAATAATAAAACACGTTGTGAGATATAATGGCATACCATGTTTGGTTTAGGGCTTCACTTGTTTCAACTTTTTCTTCCAGGAATTTGAGCGCAGTATTTGTTTCGAGAGTGAAATGGCTTTCCATTCTTCTCATCTTCAAGAAGGAATTTTGGTCTTCAATAAAAGATTTCATGGCTTAGGATTTCATGGTTTAGTAAGAGAAGTTTAGGGAATAATCTATTCATAATCAATATTAAGTTTATGTTGAGATTTAGGTAATTATATATAGGATTAATATTAAGACAATACATGGTTTAGAAAAAAAGGGAAATTTTTAGTTTAAATATTGTTTTCTATCTCTTATTATCATGAATTTAAAATAGAAAATTATAAGACAATACACATGGTTTTAGAGTTATCTCTAATTCTAGTAAACAAATACAAAATGAACAAAAATAAAGAGTGTTTAAATGAAAAAGAAAATTACATAATAAATAAAAATAAAATGTCTTAAATAAAAATACACAATAAATAAAAATAAAATGTCTTTAAATAAAAAGAAAATGTGTGCAATGGAATATGTTTCAATTAATTATTTTATGAGATAGAATTTATAGATATTGTATTGTGAATTAACACTTTTTACCAAAAACCTTATCCTATTTTTATTAGAGAATCTCTCTTATATAATAATGAATAAATATCCAATTATATAATCAAAAGAAGTCATCATAATAAGAAGTAATATTTTTACAAAGAAATATATAATAATGTTAAAATATCCAATTATATCATCATTAAAAGCAATTATTGTATGAAGCAATATGAAATAGTATTTTTAACAAAAAAAGACATCTTATTTTTATTAACTAATCTTATTATATAATAATGATTAAATATCCAATTATATCGTCAATAAAATTCACCATAACATGAAGTAAGGTGTAAGCTTGAATATTCTAAGTTTTCAAATTTTTCTGATTATATTTTAAGTCTTGTTTTGTTGGGAATTCCAACTAAAACCCACTGAAAAGTCTAAAACTTAGAATAAATAGACTCATCCATGAAGTAACATGAAATAATATTTTTAGATTTTCTTAAAATTTAAATTGTATTTTAAAAAATAATATTGAATAATATTATTTAATTTAATAGCATAAATGTCTTAAAATAGCATGGCTTGTGTAGTAGTGAATTAGCACTTGAGCAGAGGAAGGAGTTGTGTTATATAATAATAATATATCAATAACATGAGATAAATTGAGAGCCAACAAGTCTAATGACGAATCTACTCATAAATCATAACACAAATTTGTTTTGTTTTATTTTATTTTATGAAATATGGTATAAAAATGAACCCTAAAAAACTAATACCCTAACCCACTAATTACAAATATAGGAGTTTATATATTATATGGGAGATTAACCCAAGAGTAACAAGTGTACATCCAGGGTCGTCGATATGCTTAAATGCATCTTAAGCTTCACTTAAGTGGTGGTTAAAAAATGGGATATGTTTAAATGCATCTTAAGCTTCACTTAAGTGGTGGTTAAAAAGGGGGTATGTGCCTATCACGTTCACCGACCACTTTACTTGTAGTTGTGCTTCTAACACACTAAAACACTAAGCTTAACTATTACAATATCTTAAAACCACTTACTAATAACCAAGCACTAATGTCCCCTACCTCACATAGCTATGAAACCACCAACCCTTAACTACTAACCAATTCTCTTATCATAGATAATGATAATAAGCATGACATAGTATTACAATGTTCACATTATATAATCTTTATCATTTCCTACTCTTTCAAAACTTCATTCATATTTAATCTTAGTTAATCAAATTATGAAAATATTTCCACTCTTATTGATTAATGTTATTATCTTATCCTATTATTATTGATCAATGTTAATGTTATTATCTTATTAAAGTAATCAATTTAGCCTATGGATTACTTCAACATGATGATTGACACTATGCACCGACATGACCGTGTACAATCACCAAAAAATATGTTAAAGATACACCACATATAATAATGTATATACTCCAAATTCTTCTTTTTCATCCATTGTGCTTTTACGTGATCAATGTTGAGTAGAATAATTTGTATGATTATGTGGCTTATTATATCTCCTTAGTGAGGGACACAAACAACTAATCATTATGCATAAACAACTAATCATTATGCATGTTGTTGAAATATGAAAAAATATTTCAACAAATTAAAGGGTGCATCTAACATCTAATAATGTACGATTTGGAGTTATTCTTAAATGCATACGACATCGAATAACATACGATTTTGAGTCATTATTAAATGTGTAGGAGATATAATAACATATGATATGTAGGCTCTTTCAAATATCTAATAATGTACGATTTGGAGTCATTCTTAAATGTATATGACATCAAATAACATATGATTTTGAGTCATTATTAAATGTGTAGGAGATATAATAACATATGATATGTAGGCTCTTTCAAATATCTAATAATGTACGATTTGGAGTCATTCTTAAATGCATACGGCATCAAATAACATACGATTTTGGGTCATTATTAAATGTGTAGGAGATATAATAACATATGATATGTAGGCTCTTTCAAAAGTAAACATTAATTACAACATATTTCCAACAAATTTGTTCATGGTTCCACCAATTTTGTCATGGTTCCGCAAAATTATGTTCATAGTTCCACTAACTTTGATCATGGTTCCTTAAAAACTCATGGTTGTGTTGACATTTCTCGTGGTTCCACCACCAAATATTCACAATTCCACCAACTTTGTTCATGGTTCCACAACTAGTATTCATGGTTCTAAATGTATTACTCATTATTTATAGTTCCACCTTTAGGCCTCCAAATGATATGCATCGTTCATTGTTCCACTAGCATTGTTCATGTTTCCATATGCATTGCTACATTTTTCATTGTTCTAGCACCAAGTGTTCATGGTTCCAACAACATTTTTCATGGTTATGTAAACATTACAAGAAAATCACCTTCTAATGAAGGTTTCTATAGAACCTTCCACAAAAATGTTTCCCTTTTATGTTTATAAAGGAGGTTGCTAGCATAGGTGGGTGTGCAAATATTTTTTTTGTGCTCCCAAGTTATACACATAAACCAATGTAATTCCACATTTGGAACACCACTAAACCAAATAATCACGTACGAGTTCCCAAACATGAAATTTGGGTAAACTGGTAAGGAGATATGTCAAAAATACAATAAGAAACAATTAGTTTTTATTTTTTCCTCCAAAATTCAAAACTCTTATTTTATTATTTTAAATCTTATTTTATTAATTCCCTTAGGAGGCCCATTTTAGGCCTCAAAACTCCCCTAATGACAAATTGATGACTATGGTTTAGATCATATGTGCAGAGATATAGAATTAGCATAGGGAGAGTATAAGCACATTTAAAGGCATAAATGAGAAGTGAGTTGATACATAAGCAAGGCTAAGAATTATCTTATGAACATAGTAGATTGGTGTCTCCTATAGGTTGTTTCCTCTAAATTACAGGTGATAGGTGTCTCCTACAGGTTGGTGCCTATGAACTTCAAGATATTGGTAGAGGAAGTACGTGAGTTCTTTTATTTTTCTAAGATTTGAGTTTCTTCCCCACATTCAAGTTGCTCATTAGAAATTACTTGATGTGTAAATATGCAAAGTGAATATAATTTTTTTTTCAATATTTCATTTTTTATTAAGTGTTTGAAGATTGCAATTACTTATTTAGTGAATATAATAATTTTTCAATATTTCATTTTCTATTTAAGTTTTTTTAGATTACAATTACTTACATAAATAAATTATGATAGATCCAAATAATTATCAAGAATCACAACAATAATAATACCTCATGAATGATTTTGTAGGATTATGACCTTTATAATTCAAAGTTTCTTAATTTCAATATAGTTTTAATTAAATTTTAGATAACATAATTTAGAAATTCTAACAATAATTTAATATAGTTTTAATTAAATTTTAAATAACATAATTTCTAAATTATAACAATAATTTAATTTTGTCAACTCTCACTAGCTCATTCAGTTAAGGTGTGGGTCTCGCTAGCAAGGCGACCTGAGTTCAATTCCCCTTAGGGGTGAGCTAGTTGGGAAGAGACACCTAAAAATCAAGCCATCACAAGGGTTGGAGTGGCCCAGGACAAATACGATCCCGGAGTGACTTTGACGGCTTAGATCCCCCTGGGTTGCGGTTCTTAACCAATGGTTCATTACTACTGGCCCCTAGTGACGGGCAACCGAACAAACAAAAAAAAAAATAATTTAATTTTAAAATGATAAGATTTAAAATTTTAGAATTCATATCTTGTAAAAGGATATGAACTTGCATACTCCATTTCAATAAGATTTTATATGGAAAAATATATCTTTTATTTAAAATAATTATTAAATTTTCATAAATTAAATATATTTAAAATTTTAGAAAAATGAATTGAGTATTGAAAAAAAGAGAAACATTTTAAACTAGCTCAAAGAAATGTATGTCAATATGTATATAAGTACACCACATGGATGCATGTCAATGTGTACATAAACACACTACATTGATTCACAAAGCACATGCAAACGAGATAATGGGTATCAAAGAAATCGTGTCACTTTCATTTAAAACTACCGGGATTCAAAACCCTTCACTCAAACATGAAAATATCAATATTTGTTCAAAATAAACATAACACGATTAATTCAAATAAAATCTTAAATTAAACAAATGGCAAACAACGATAAGAGAGGGAATGAAATCCTTGCTCTAAATATAGAGAAATGACAATACATAATGTGTATACAAAAATGTTAAACATAGAGAACCCTATGCAAATCCATGAACCATGATATAAACAAATAATAACTCTGGAAGCCAAAATGGGGTATGAAAAGGTTCCGCATATGAATTTTATTAACAATGATAACAAGGATTACAAGGCCCGAGAGCCAAAGCTCTTGCTGAGCTATGTTACAATAATAATTTGACTCGAATAAGGTTGGTCTTCCATTGTTTTAGACTGAGGAAGGGAGGCTTAACCTGTTCACTCCCTTTGTAACCCATTGATTTTGCTAAATCCCACGCCATGAAGAATCATCACCTGCAAAAATTAAGGGAAAGAATGTGTTAATACAAAATATAAGACCTAAAATATACTTTGAATAAATATTGTGGCAAGAAATATTTGTAACGCATTACCTTGCACAGGACAGGAAAAGAGTTCCATAGCATGAAGAGAGCTTGCAGCCAAATAACTAACTAATAATACCTTCCATTAAGAGAAAGGTAGACTCGTGAATAGTTTGCCGCATTAAACAACTCTTAGAACGAGGGTTAGCCTAAAGGAGGCTTGAACCCTGTGTGTTATCTCCAATCAATTGTAGAGCAAAACCCTCAAACATTCAACAAGAAAATGACAAGTTTGAGAGGCTTCGTGAGGGAGAAACTCCTCCATGGCATTCCCTGAAGAGGAAGTACAAGTTATTAACAAGGGCGAGACTTTCAACTACCAAGTTACACCTATGCCTTGAGATGGACAACCAATTAGATGGCATAATTAATAGCAATCACAATTATGCTTCCACGTTGGAGGCTCAAAGAGAATGATTGGTTGCAGATCGTTATGGTTCCATAACTTATGGTTAAACGAAGATTTACCATGATCCCATGGTTAATTTTAGAGCACCTGCAATTAAATACAATGTATTAGCTTATGCTAAGTAAGATCCCATTGCGGTGCTTCAACAATGGAGACACCAACTCATAAAATCAAAGCTATGGTTTATAAAGGACACATAATATAAGCTTGATGGGGTGAGTTCGGTCCCCATCGTGGGTCAAGCTAGCATAGGGGTTAAACTTTGAAAATGGATCAAACAAGTCTAAGTCATGATAAATCCATATTCTTGTTATAGTGTCCTCTAAAACATGAATTGTTAAGCAAACATGCTAATTAATGGTTAAGAATAACTATGCAAAGTAACCTTGAATAGGTGAAGGCAACATGACTAATATAATACAAATTTCTATACTAGTATAATAAGACTTGCGTGAGCACAAGATGAGAAAATAACAAGTGAAGACAGTTATAAATAAATGTTTAAATGAATACAATGTTGTGCATGCCCTTTTACGGGCAGGTAAACAAATATATTGCTGTTGAGTTAGATAAGCATTACATTATAATGAAAAATTAATCTATTTGATAATGAATGTTTTTCACACCAAAGACGACCTATAGGGCCTCAAACATGGTCGAGTAAGGAATTAATACAAAAAAACCCTCTCGTAAGTCCAACTTTCAAAAAAAATTGTAAGGGGCCCTTGGATTTGCCCTCGGGGGTGTTATGAAACCATGATCATTATTGGTGGAACCATGAGCATTGTTGGTGGAACCATGAGCTCTATTTATGGAACCATGAGAATTGTTGGGAGAACCATGAGCTTTAGTTATGGAACCATGAGCCCTGTCCGTGGAACCATGAGCTTTATTTATGGAACCATGAGCTCTAGTTATGGAACCATGAGCATTGTTGGTGGAACCATGAGCTTTAATTATGGAACCATGTACATTGTTAGTGTAACCATGAGTACTATCTATCCGTGGAACCATGAGCATTGTTGGTGGAACCATGAGCACTATTCGTGGAACCACGAGCACTATTCGTGGAACCATGAGCTCTAGTTATGGAACCATGAGCATTGTTGGTGGAACCATGAGCAATATCAGTGGAACCATGAGCATTGTTGGTGGAACCATGAGCTCTAATTATGGAACCATGAGCATTGTTGGTGGAACCATGAGCTCTAGTTATGGAACCATGAGCATTGTTGGTGGAACCATGAGCATTATTGGTGGAACCATGAGCTCTAGCTATGGAACCATGAGCCCTGTCCGTGGAACCATGAGCTTTATTTATGGAACCATGAGCTCTAGTTATGGAACCATGAGCATTGTTGGTGGAACCATGAGCTTTAATTATGGAACCATGTGCATTGTTAGTGTAACCATGAGTACTATCTATCCGTGGAACCATGAGCACTATTCGTGGAACCATGAGCACTATCCATGGAACCATGAGCTCTAGTTATGGAACCCAGAGCATTGTTGGTGGAACCATGAGCAATATCAGTGGAACGATGAGCATTGTTGGTGGAACCATGAGCTCTAATTATGGAACCATGAGCATTGTTGGTGGAACCATGAGCATTGTTGGTGGAACCATGAGCTCTAGCTATGGAACCATGAGTGTTGGTGGTGGAACCGTGAGCGTTGTTGGTGTAACCATGAGAGTTGTTGGCGGAACCATGAGCATTGTTGGTGGAACCATGAGCTCTAGTTATGGAACCATGATCATTATTGGTGGAACCATGAGCATTGTTGGTGGAACCATGAGTTCTAGTAATGGAACCATGAGCATTATTGGTGGAACCATGAGCTCTAGCTATGAAACCATGAGCGTTTTTGGTGGAACCGCGAACGTTGTTGGCGGAACCATGAGCATTGTTGGTGGAACCATGAGCTCTAGTTATGGAACCATGATCATTATTGGTGGAACCATGAGCATTGTTGGTGGAACCATGAGTTCTAGTAATGGAACCATGAGCTCTAGCTATGAAACCATGAGCGTTGTTGGTGGAACCGCGAACGTTGTTGGCGGAACCATGAGCATTGTTGGTGGAACCATGAGCTCTATTTGTGGTTCCATGGTCATTGCTGGTGGAACCATGAACACTATCCATGGAACCATGAGCTCTAGTTATGGAACCATGAGCATTGTTGGTGGATTTTATTTTCTCATGACCATCACAACATAGTTCCAACAAATTGTTATTGATCTAGTTGGTTCTTCAATTTGCTTTTAACATTGTTGTTAAGAGAATGAAAAAGCCACTTATAGTTGATTTCAATTTCTCCAAAAGTAATTAAAGCATAATTTTCATAAGGTGGTAAAGGAGAAAAGAAAGTCATGTTTTTAAAAAAAAATTCAAATGAAAACTTGGAATATGGGGTAGACAGAAGGTATTAAAGCTTTTGAATTGTTTTGAGTGTGTGGGCAGAGAATGAGTTTAAAAATTATGACGTAAGAGTCGTGGAGAGGCAAGACTGAAAAAATTGCATGTTTGGATGTTAGTTGGATCTTCAGTTGTACATTTTTAGCCAGATTGATTGTTATTTGTGGATTTTAGTTTCTCATGACCATCACAACATAGTTTCAACAAATTGTTATCGATCTAATTGGTTCTTCAAGTTGATTTTATGAGAATTGAAAGAGAAATTTGAACCTCAATCTCATTGCTTGTATTTTTAAAAGTGGTGATAAAAATAACCCTTTCAATTACAAAATCATCATAATTTTTCAAGGTTGGATGAAATTATTCTGGAGAGTAAGAAAAAATTACATGGAAAATGAGCTAAAAGACAAGTTGGTTTTTAGGAATTATCATTCAATTGTGGACCACTTAATTACTCTTAGGGTTGTTGAAAATAAATGTTAATATAATCAAAGTGACCCCATTTATTGCTTCATTTACTTTGATAATTTTTTTGATGTTATTATTCATAATCAATTTTATGATACACTTTGGAAACAATTTATAATGAATATTGTTTAATAATTTAGTATTTAAACTACAACAAAAATATTTAATAATACAAATCTTTCATTTATATATGAAAAATTCTAATTATCTTAATTCTATTCAATGTATTTTTTAATAATAGAATTATTCAAAATAAGCTAATCATTTATTATTAACTTGTGACGTATACATGTTTAAAATGTACTAGTTAATATTATTTAATACATTATATGTGTGTGTGTGTTGTATTTTAGTTACAATAAGTAGAACATTTTATACCATATTTAAGAAATAAAATGTCATATTGTTATAATAATCTGAAAAAGCAGATAAAATCCTACAAAATATTCTTTAAGAATGCTTTGAATAGGAAGGCTCCTCTAGTTAATCTTAAAATAAATTAACAGGAATTTTGTAATTTATAGATTAATATTAAAATAAATAACATCAATGACTTACTTAAAATGCTGGAACTTATAAAGTAATCTTAAAATAAATCAATATCAATAACTATAAAAAAAAAAATTATTGATTCATATATTTACCAATTACTGATTTTAGTATGTTTGTTTTATTTACTTTGTTTCTAGTGGGTAAATGACAAAACATCTAAATATGCAAAAAATATAAGTGTATAAACATTGAAATATATCTAAACTCGAGTTGTTGATCGTTATTTATAGAAACATTTTGTACAATATGAGTGATAATAGATTCAAAATAAGTTTGAGCAATGAAAAACATATTTTTTTTCACATCAATAAAGTGATCACAAGATTTATTCTCTCTCATATCGAAGTCTTCAGTTGTGTTTCTTTTGGAAGTGGGCATCCAAGCTAACATAGAAACTAATACAACCCTGTCACAAGAAACAAATAAATGAAATCAAAGATAAAATCCATAACTAGAAAAGTTGATCTTTTCCAATTTAACTATGATTTAACAAACAGCTACACAATGACATTAGAAGTGAAAACCCTACTTTAAATTTTTCCTAAAAGTAACATAGCACTGACAAACTGTAAAAATATATGAGCTATTGCAAATTAAAATAACTCATTAACAAGACTAAATTGTGACATACCCAAATAGACGAGTTAGTATTTTGGTGAAAAGTAAGAAAAATTTTCATATCGACCACCTAACTCCTATCATATCACTTCAAATTGAAAGATACTAGATAATATTATTTCATTAGCTACAGTTCTCTATATAAAAAGAGATTAAGCATGCTGATATCCATTCACTGCAATGAATATTCATGTAACTAAAGATCAAGAATGTGAACATCATACGTCCATACCAAATCCATAATCAGATTCATTTGTATTATACAACATGGAATACTATTTTGACAATTACATAATGATGATTAACTATCAATAGAGTATTCTTCACTACTAACACATTCCTTCATAGAGATTATTATTACAGCATTATCTTTATAATCAGTCAAGCTCACAACACAAAAATTCTATGTAAAACCCTCCATTATCCATAAATTATTCAAAATCTTCATCATTCTTGCATAATAATAAAGCAACTCTCCTTTATAATCCATTGGGAGAAAGTCTTCATGATTCAATAACCTACTTGGGTTAAGACACAAAAGTTGCTATGATTCTTCGTGCAAACATTACCTCATAAACATTGTTACCAACAATTGAATTTATCCATTTAATAAATATTATCATTTGCTTGACTGAAGAACGGATACATCTAGTTTGACGATAATCACCATGAGCTCATACACATAAATCTAACTAAGATTCACATAACAAACCTACTCTTATAATACTTTTGCATGAACGCCATGGTAATTATTCATGATATTTTGACAAGGCCAACAATACTCATAAACACACCATTATGCACCATACATGAAGAGATCATATGCACGTGGTTCACCCAACACCGAGGGCTATGTCCACCAAGAAGGTCATCTTTATTATTCATAAATCCAAGATAATTCTGCGCAGCAGCTGTTACAATAATTTCATTTACACTTTCAGCATACATTCCATCAATAGGATTTAAAAGCAACTTGAATTACAGAAAACCTCATTGTAGTAAATACACCTTGCTGTAACTTGATATAGTGGCATTGTGTTTTCTGTCCACTTTCTATTACACTAATGAAGAGTTTTAGATCATATTGGCTCAAGTGACTACACTTCATAATACACCTACTAACCAACAAACAATCAATCAAAATAGTAAGGAGATGGATCGGATTTTCTTACGCCTATCCCCAAAACCTGCATATCCCAAAGGTCTACTCCGAAATCACAGAGATCCAATAAGTGATCCATATCATAGTTGAGGGATCTCCCCACTCTATAATGCAGGTTTAAACAGAAGACCACCTATCACACATTTTTATTTTGATACAGGGATGGCAGAGGTATCATATATCCCAGAAATATTCCCAAACCCTGCGAAATTCTTCGAGGCGTTTACCATTTAATATATAGCATATATATATTAAAAAAAAAACTATAAAGGCGTTTTTAGCAGTCTTAGAATTATCCCATATACAACGAAACTTGTAATGGCGTTTTTCAGAAAACAATGTATATAATAATAATAATAAGATAACGGCCTCTGATAACATATCTTTCTCATGATAAACCATGCGAGGCACACCGGAGTCAACATACCCTCGCAGAATAACAAAATTTTGCATAGCCACAGAAGAATGAGATTTGACTTGTCACTGAAATAATTTCCTATGATAACTGTGAACCTTGAGATTAAATCAAGTTTCTACAAGTAAGAATATACCTTGTCTCTAGCTACTACAAGGCTTACGAAATCACTTTCGATAGAATCTTAGTTATTGAATTGGTTCAAACTTCAAAGCATGAGAAATAAGACCATAGAACCCTGGTTCATGAAAATGCTACAGTACAAGCTGAAAGAATTGAACATGGAATATGGGGCACAATGGTTGCATGTGGGTTTGCTAGGTTATATCATAGTAGGATGTAAGTGTGCATACAAGATCCGCATAAGGCCAAACATAGTATAAGTGGTAGCTGTGAGGCTTGAAAGCTACCTTCAAAGCAAGATTAACTACTAGCTGGATCTTAGCATAGGTCTGTTCAACATGTTTTAAAAACCATCACACTTCTTGTGTTTTCCCAATTCCTGCTGGACCGACAACCTCTGTCACTGCACCAGAAGGGATGCCGCCACATAAAGCCTCGTCTAGACCAATTAAACGTATTCGAAAATGACCATGTAATTGTTCCTTAACAATTCGCTTCCTCATGAGTGAAATGCCGTATGGCAAGGTGGAGATGCATGTTCACTAATGTGCGCTACAACTGTAGATACTGCATCTAGTGACACATCTAATAGCTCCATTAATTCCAACTCTGTTCTACACAGGGCATCCTTGGCAGTTAAGATATTGCGAGCTGAAAAGATGTGAGAGATGTGTTGGTCCAGGCCCATTGTGCTAATAAACTTCCCTGCCTTATCTTTGAAGCAAGGAGTTCTATAACTAATCCCTAGACCTCTCACGCGTATAGGGATCGAGCTAACTCATAGTAGAGTTATATGAGGAAACGGAGGTAATTAAATCTGGGGTCTACTCTTTTTATGGCAGCATATGAAATACCGAGACTACCTATCAGAAACGTGGGTAGCACTATTTTGTCCCAACTCGTATTTGATGCGGAAACTTCATCTAGCAAAATAGATAAGGAAAGAAATGCAGAAAGGTGTTTCGGTACATATAGTAGTTACGGGACTCACCCTTCCTACCAAGGTCTGGTTTTATGAAAGATTAAAAATGTTTAAAAGGAGATCTATTACGCTCCTGCTATTTTCTTCGCAGAGATCACATTAGACGTTTTCTAAGGATTTTTCCAAAATGCTTAAACAGAGATAAAAAAGAATTCTAAGTCAAATCTACAGGAATCGTTGCAACGATCTTTCTTTGCCATGTTTCTTCGCACCGATAAATTACAGAGATATAAAGTTAGGATTTAACTTACAGGAAATCGTAAATAGTCTCCCTCCCTGCACTTTCCTTCCACTAGTAATATGCCGAGAGTAACTTACAGGGATATTGTAGCAGAAATCTTCCTTTCAAAATGAAATGAGATCTTCCTTCCCTTCGCAGTAGATCACATGATTCGGGAAGCTAAGATTTTTACATAGACGCCATGAAATGCAGGATCCGATCTTATCCGAGGATCATACAACCAAACTCGATGGTGGCCAATACTTCCACCCCCACTCTACTACCCAAAAGCATCCCCCATTTTTATCCACCGTTCCTCCCTAAAAACAAAACGCCGTCCATCCTACTGAGCGGGGATCTCTGAAATAGAAATCTTTTCTTTTCTCTTTGGAGGATCCGCCTCGGTTTAGAGGAATCCTCCAGCCAGTTGTCGCAACGAGAGAGAGAGATGTTTAAGTGGTAGCGCCAGGGAATTTATCACGCTAGTAAATTCATCTATTGGCCCACGGTAGTGGTGAGTTACTTCTAAACGGTGGTGGAGATATGCTTCCTAAGTTTTCTCGGCCTCTTCCCACTAAGGCGACCATCCTCCTTAAATTTCTCGATCAAGACTTCTAGTTCTTGAAATTCTCCTATCTTTCATCGATATGCATTATTCTTAGTAGTTAACTCTTGTTTAACTTTTATGCAAATATATTGTATTCACCTTTGTCTCTAATTAATTTTATTTTATTTTATTTAATGCTATACATTTATATATGAAGACATATATAATAAGCTTTAAGTATTAAAGTGTCATTCTTTACTAGGCATGTCATGTATGCCAGTTCGTTCTAACAACTTTAATACTTTTAATATATATATATACACATCCGCATGCATACGTAGGAAAGTAGTATTCCTTCCTTTAAAATACAAGGAAACATGTCCTTTAGGTTACTTGCATCCTTGCCTAGGATATAATAATACACATAGAAAGATATGTGATAATGTATATAGCAAGATGGCTAGGATTATTTAGGGATGATTTTTATCTTAGAAATATAGTTCTTCCTACTTATTATAATAATTCGGTGGGGTAGTATCCCGTTCGACAAATCCAGTAGGATGGATCATTAACTTAGGTTGGTGTAACCTAAATGTTATCTTGCTTAAGGTTCCTATTGGCAAAAACAAACAGCCGTCATAAAAATTATTTGGCCTTTACGACTTCATAACCCATTGTCTCTCTTTCTCTCTCAGTTACTTATCAATTTAGTTGTGCCACTGTTTTTAGTCTCCTATGCTTAGGAGTTTAAACCACATAGTTAAAAGGTTTATTGCTGGGGCCTTCGCTTTGAGCTCCTCACTAGAAACCAATAATCAAGTACAATTACAAAAGTGAGGGCATAAAGGAGGGATATTACATCCTCCTCCCCTTAAGAATAACACCGTCCTCGGTGTTCATACTTTTCAGCAATTTGCCTTTCTTTATGGAATCATCCTTTGCTTGCTTTGTCACTTTTATTTTGACCTTCTTCGAACTTTCACCGATTTTTCTGTAAGTCGTTATGGATCACACCTGAGTTTTCAACTACAAAACCGGGTTTCAAGGAAAACGAAAAATAAAAACTTTATCATCAACTTCATAATCAAACTCAGAAACATAAACCATGAGTTCTTTATTGCACATATCACTTGCAATATTTAGAATAGATCTAGCGCTCCATGATTGTATACTGTTTGACAAAATCCACAAACAACATTCACTTGATCCAGGAAATTCTTGCCTAACACCTTAGTGCTCACACAGCAATCCTTTTCCTCATGCCTTGCCTAACACCTTAGTGCTCACGCAGCAAAAATTTCTCTCATGTTTTGCCTAGCACCTTAGTGCTCACACAGCAATTTTTTTTTTTTTTTTTTTTTTAATGTCTTGCCTAACACCTTAGTGCTCACGCAGCAAACATTTCTTTCATGCATACTAAGCAGCGTCCTGCCTCCCACATATACATTTTCTTATAGCTTGCCTAGGTCTTACAGCCAGCCGATTCTCCGAGAATCCTAGTGGCTGTTCAATCCCTGATTTTTGGGAGTATTTCAATGCCATTACAACACTCTTTACACCATTCCCCTCAAGCCTTCTCGCTTGAGTCCCAGAATTTATTTTCCCCAAGTCGCCTTGCTTGAGTCTAGAAGAATCTCTTTCAATTTAATCAATTTATTTCGTCACATTACATTCTGTACCCATACGATTACTCTGACCAATCTGGGTCGAGTTTCCTGATTAAAATATATCAAAAATTTAAAAGAATCTGTAACAGTGGTGATGTGGATCTTAAATCCTCACCCCTTTATTTTACCATGCATATATTTATGCTCTTGCATTTTCACAAGCTTCACATAAATTTCACCATCTGCCAAATTCCACTTGTTAGTATCACTTTATATACAAATTCAAATGTTGTAAGAAGATCCCTTCCTTAAACAAAAAAAATCTTCTTTCTTAATAAAATATCCATATGTAATCATCTAAAATGTCATTTTTCCTTGTTTCATAAAAGCTTATACCTCGATTACGGTCTCAAAGATTACTTCCGATCTACCCTGCAAATTTCATGTCATCAATGTTTTCCTTAACACATAATAAATAAAGATAGTCATTCCTTGTGTCAATATAAGGACGTCAAAAGATTACAGCATCCTACTAACCTGTATTTATTTCATGTTGGTTCTAGTTTTCCAATAATCTATCCCTCAACAAAATAATCAATTTGAGAAAACATATAGTTGTACATTGATAGCAAGTCATCATAAATATTGAGCAAATAAAAGTATCACTATTACTCATTGTTTCCCACGTCTATCTTAGTAGAATTTACTGAAATAAGAAGTATATATATAAGGTACTCATGCATTCTCATATTAACGGATTAATATTCACATGTATATGTAATTATAACCATTTTACTTTTGTTGCACTTATATGTAAGGGTACGAGCATGCTTCAATGTCACAAAATCGTATTATAATTACTTATCCTATACCATTATATACTAGAATGAAATTGATTAGCAAGGTGACTATTAATAATTTTTCTCCTTTGTAATCTCACAATTTCCTAGTCATAGAAACTTCACACCAATTAAAGTTAATTTCTTTGTTTAAAAGAAACCAGACATCCTAGTCTAGCCAAACTATACTTCTTATGGAATAAAACAACAACTTAACATCACATAATTATGCTTCCCTAGAAATATTAAATTCATAATGACTCCTCCTGCAACATGCACCTTTACATATTTTACTACTAAGGTCAACCTCATTATAAATTTATAAACTTTCTTATTTAAGGTAACTCATATGTAAGCGGAATTTGATCGTTTCTTACGTAGTTCAAAACCCAAGATTGGCCCAAACTATCAAATCTTTAATGGACCTTTTAACATATAGACTTACTTTTGATCTGAACTTAATGGATCTTTTAACAGATCTAAGTTGCTTACATTTCCCATCTAAATTTCATATTTAGAAATCTAGACTATTGGTCAATCAAGTTTACTTAGTTATATAAGGTCAACCAAATTAGGAGACTTCCTTAGCCTATAAACTTCACTGTAACATAGCTAGGATAACTTCCAATATGTGCTTTTACTCTACTTACAAGTACCCATTTCATAAGGACTCAACTCCAATAATCTAACTAATTAAAAGAGTACTTTCTTGTCATTCAATGAAACTAATTGTAAAGGGTGAGGAGACATTCATCGTCTAGTGTTATCCATAGGAGATCATTCAATGAACTTATGTAATGTTCAGCAATAGATATTCTAATTATAACTTTTCAGTAAACTCATACGTACTTACTTGCAATTTTTGTCACTTACCTCTTGACGGTTCCTTGGAAGTGAACATTTTGTTCTTGGCTTATAGAATGCAGCTCCATTTTAGTCCGACCAACTTGTATTTGTTCTTCCCCAATTGAGCTCAATAAGCCCAAGTGTTTGCAACTTGTGCTTGGGTGGAAGAAACTTGAAGTCGAGCTTGGGGATTCATTTTCCCCTCCTCCAGTACAATCCATGCATCCAAAATGAAACACAAATAATTGATTAGTCAACTTAACAACCTTCATACTTACTTATCGCATGTTGAGCTCATTAGGCCCTAGTGTTGTAACCTAATGCTCTGATACCATATGTGACATACCCAAATAGCCGAGTTAGTATTTTGGTGAAAAGTAAGAAAAATTTTCATATCGACCACCTAACTCCTATCATATCACTTCAAATTGAAAGATACTAGATAATATTATTTCATTAGCTACAGTTCTCTATATAAAAAGAGATTAAGCATGCTGATATCCATTCACTGCAATGAATATTCATGTAACTAAAGATCAAGAATGTGAACATCATACGTCCATACCAAATCCATAATCAGATTCATTTGTATTATACAACATGGAATACTATTCTCACAATTACATAATGATGATTAACTATCAATAGAGTATTCTTCACTACTAACACATTCCTTCATAGAGATTATTATTACAGCATTATCTTTATAATCAGTCAAGCTCACAACACAAAAATTCTATGTAAAACCCTCCATTATCCATAAATTATTCAAAATCTTCATCATTCTTGCATAATAATAAAGCAACTCTCCTTTATAATCCATTGGGAGAAAGTCTTCATGATTCAATAACCTACTTGGGTTACGACACAAAAGTTGCTATGATTCTTCGTGCAAACATTACCTCATAAACATTGTTACCAACAATTGAATTTATCCATTTAATAAATATTATCATTTGCTTGACTGAAGAACGGATACATCTAGTTTGACGATAATCACCATGAGCTCATACACATAAATCTAACTAAGATTCACATAACAAACCTACTCTTATAATACTTTTGCATGAATGCCATGGTAATTATTCATGATATTTTGACAAGGCCAACAATACTCATAAACACACCATTATGCACCATACATGAAGAGATCATATGCACGTTCACAGTTATCATAGGAAATTATTTCAGTGACAAGTCAAATCTCATTCTTCTGTGGCTATGCAAAATTTTGTTATTCCGCGAGGGTATGTTGACTCCGGTGTGGCTCGCATGGTTTATCATGAGAAAGATATGTTATCAGAGGCCGTTATCTTATTATTATTATTATATACATTGTTTTCTGAAAAAACGCCATTACAAGTTTCGTTGTATATGGGATAATTCTAAGACTGCTAAAAACGCCTTTATAGTTTTTTTTTTTTTATATATATGCTATACATTTATATATGAAGACATATATAATAAGCTTTAAGTATTAAAGTGTCATTCTTTACTAGGCATGTCATGTATGCCAGTTCGTTCTAACAACTTTAATACTTTTAATATATATATATACACATCCGCATGCATACGTAGGAAAGTAGTATTCCTTCCTTTAAAATACAAGGAAACATGTCCTTTAGGTTACTTGCATCCTTGCCTAGGATATAATAATACACATAGAAAGATATGTGATAATGTATATAGCAAGAATGGCTAGGATTATTTAGGGATGATTTTTAGCTTAGAAATATAGTTCTTCCTACTTATTATAATAATTCGGTGGGGTAGTATCCCGTTCGACAAATCCAGTAGGATGGATCATTAACTTAGGTTGGTGTAACCTAAATGTTATCTTGCTTAAGGTTCCTATTGGCAAAAACAAACAGTCATCATAAAAATTATTTGGCCTTTACGACTTCATAACCCATTGTCTCTCTTTCTCTCTCAGTTACTTATCAATTTAGTTGTGCCACTGTTTTTAGTCTCCTATGCTTAGGAGTTTAAACCACATAGTTAAAAGGTTTACTGCTGGGGCCTTCGCTTTGAGCTCCTCACTAGAAACCAATAATCAAGTACAATTACAAAAGTGAGGGCATAAAGGAGGGATATTACATAAATGATTTGAACTTTATAACTTAATCCACAATTCAACATACCTCATAAGTTCAAATCCGGAATCAATGATCTTGTTGGCATGTTTTAGTCCACCTCTTTCACTAGATCATTTCCTTGAAGTAACATCATACACCATTTAATAACCTTTAGCAATGTTTTGGTTCTATAACATGTTACATAAACAACAATTAATTCTATAACTCGCATGCGTTTACAATATTTCTAATATAAATACCTGTGTTTTCTTGAACAATATCGTCAGAAAATAATTGAAGTCGACAATGTCGAACATCAAGAGGTCTCATGTGAAATGTCGACTTCTCGACTATGAAAACAATGAATAAAATACTATTATTGTTACATTCAAGTCAACAATATAATGTATGTCATGAACATTTCATAATGGGGTCAATAATATAACTTGCAATCTCACGAAAAATAAATTAAAATATCAAATTGAAATACCTGTATTACATGGCACATGATGTTTGACTGGACCTACTGTTTCATGCACATTTATTTGTTCTTTCCTAGAAAAATTTGTTATCTTGTCCATGTTTTTATTTTTTGCACGAGCTCGTCCAACCCTTTGGAATTGTTGCATATCCTTGGTTGAATGTGACTCACTAATGCATCTTTTCTTTTTACTAACTGGGCTCAAAAAACTATGTTGCCTCTTTGTATTGATCTTAGATGGAGATACAGTATTTATAAACTCTGTTTTGAAATCTTGGCTCAAAGTGTTGAATAAGCTCTTAAGGCCATTGTTAAGTGCACGTGCTCGCTCCAAACTTGTGCCTGGGTTATCTAATATAGCTCTCCCATATTTTTTATTTTCTAACACAAGAACTTCCAATTCGTTATCCTCGGACATTAAATGCTCCAACCCTGTAGTGGCAAAATGAACCGGATCTGACAAATTCTCTAAATCGTTAGAAGAATGTACGCATGGAGAAAGCATTATATCTTCAGAATCTTTTTGGCTATGGAGATCTGATAAAGAGTTCAATGGAATAGTGTCATTTAAGTCAACTAATGATCTAGGTGACTCGAGAATTGGATTTGAAACATTTGGTAATACTTCAATTCCTTCAACATCTTTGCTTACCAACATCTCAACTTTTAAGATGTGTTTACAGACATTTCCATTCAGTGCCCAATCACAACTACAGAAATTAAACTCGGACCCTGTATATATGACATGATACCATGTATCAAGGGTATCCTTGTTTTGGCTACGAACGAGAAAATGATCTGTTTTATTTTGGTAATGCAGACAATCTTCATCTGGTATTTGAGATGCTCTGGACTTTGATAGAATTAATTGTTTCTCAGATTTTCTGGGCCTTATAACTTCAGCTTCTTTCAATCGTTGATTATGAATATAATATAGTTCGAATTTCATCAACAATAAATGGATGAGCCAGTCAACTCGACGATTGCATGCATTGGTTTCCTCATTTATGAACCTCCTCTTTATGTACCCATGGTAGGATTCTATGGCATTGTTGGTGTCTTGGTTCGAATGAGGAAATTTGCGATAAGCCTTTGCCCACATATCTAAAGAAATAAAAAATAAACGTCAACCATAAAAAAATTAACTAAATGCATGCCATCATAGAATATATACATACATGGACACTACAAATCACTTACAGATTTTATTATTTGCTAACCAAGTGTTCTGGAAATATTTTATAAATTTCTTTTGATCTTGGAATTTTTCGAGCATCCTTTTAACTGCTTCTTGCACAGATTCATCATCATGGCAAGAGTGCATAATTTCTCCAAGAGAATGATAAATTTGCGCTTGATTTTCTTTTCCACGAACTTTGTTCTGGATGTTCTTTAACCATGCTCGATGCACATGCCAAACACACAACAATATGGTGGAATTGGTTACCCTCCTAAAATGCAATTACAACAAAGGGGTATAAGTTATATATTTTAATGTAACATTGTTTTTTCATGACTCTTAAAAATAATGTCACCTTAATGCTTGAATTTCAGCTGCGGCATCATCTGTGATAAAGTCTTGAACATTCCAATCTGGACATTCTTTCAATCCAGCAGTAAATAGTGCTGACAACCATTTACTAATATCCCCTGTGGTGTTTCGTGATGAAATCACCCACACTATAGGGACACCGTTACGATGTTTGTCGAATACCATCAATGTATATAGTTGGTACTACATTCAAAGAACTCAATTGGAATTATATATTCAATAAAATAATTAAATTTAAAAAGTGAAAAGAAGTGAGAGCTATAATAAATATTAACGCACCCCATACATATTTGTGCTAAAAGTAGAATCCATTGATATGACATCACTGTGTGAATGTCTCACCATCATGGAACGCATCCAACTTGTCTGTATACCTATAATGAATGGAATTCCGTGCACTATATCTTGCTTTTGGTAGTAGAAAAATTTATCGGGAAATTGGTTGTACCAACATTCAACACTAACTGGATCTCTATCATCCTTCACATATTCTTTCCTCTTTATATTGTGGTAAATGTTTAAAATGTCTTGCATTGTCATAAAGGTATCTCGAGTCACCCCTGTAAACAACTCACCATATTTGTGCCCTACATCAGATATGAATTTATCCCAAACCATTGTAACATTGAAACCATCTTTAATCATTTGTTCGACACCAGCTCTTATATTTGATGACAAACGCGGTGCATAGTTAAATGTTTGAGGCTTCCCGATCGCATCCTTTCCATGACACATAATGCCAGAGTTATCAACATGCCTACAGTGAGTGTATGTTATAATGGCATCCTCTGGCCTTTGGAAAAGTCGACGCATGATGAAATGGCATTTGCAACCGACTTTAATGCTCTCGCGTGGAATTATTTTTTTCTTGGTAGAGATTTTTCCACTCATTGTCTCGTTATCATTCCTAACTTTACGCTTGGAATCTGTCGGACCATATGCACACTAATAACTGAACACAAATAATCAAAACATTTTAGGCATAATATTGTTGCATGTTTTTCAAATTGAACTTGATTTATAGGTTTATAAACATATTGAACGGATTTTGACTCACACAGCATATTCCAAATATGTATCCACGCAGGAATGGGTGATATCCTCCACATCTCTTACTCGTTCTTGATTAACAACAAAATGAGTGGGGGCATTGGGATTTGATTCCTCTCCTCTTATAAAATCCCGAAATCGTGAATATGGAATAACAACAACTTGGTCTCCAAAAACTTGTGTCCACGTCAAATCTTCAGCTGAAAATTCCATCATATCCTCTGGGTCTTCAACCTCCAACTCTAAAATTTCTTCCCACTTTCCCTTTCTTCCCATATCTATACAAGTTGCATAAAAATGAAATATCTTTTACACAAATATGTTTAAAACTAATCAAATGCATTCAAAATACTATACTTCATCAGTAGAAATGTGAATATATTTAACAAATATACTATTTTCATCATATGAGTAACATATCATGAATTTTAAGTAAGCAAATATAGCGACTTCTCAATCATTTTTTAGAATTTATTGAAAAAATATTTAATATACAAATATAATGAATACACATGATACACAAACAATCTTACATTTTTTGAAAAAACAAATAATTGCTCACATAAATTAATGGCTTTTAAAAGAATCACACCACTAATAATAATTGAAATTTATTCATAAAATCCATGTTTCAATAATTTTTAGAAGAAATTTTAAAACCATATTATTAAATGGAAAGTTTAAAAATAATAAAACAATCAACTAATGCAATTAATTTGGAATTGATTTCTAAAATTGATCTACTTACAATATTTAAAAGAAATCTTAGGTTGTATTGATAAATGCTATGTTTAAAACTAATGAAACAATAAAAATAAATGCAAGGTTCAACCATAACAAAACAAAAGTTAAAATGAGCAACGCTTGTAAGGTAATGATTTGGAAAAGTCACACCACTAATATTTTGAAATTGTTAAGTAAAAACCATGTAATATACAATAATACGATAGTTTTGTCGTTTTCAAAATGTCAATATTATATTGGACATTACATTTTGTACAAAATTTTAATGTCGCATTGAACGCCTTGAACATTAGCTTTTGTTCATAAAAAAAGTGTGTAGTTTCTAGGCATGTGCAATAAGATCATTTTTTGTTGATGGCACAAGTGCGTGGCTTCTTTGTGCGTGCAATAGATTGTGAGTAGAAAGAGGGGTGTAAGTATTTTGATCCTCATTTTTTTGCTTCCTCTGGAGTAAGAAATGTCCTTTTGCGCCCCTTTTGATGACATTTTGGATCTATGTCAGTGGAAGGATGAAAACCAGCTCCTTCAATGGTTGTGGTTTTGTTCACAAAATTTTTTACTTCTTCTCTGAGTTCTATTGCCCATGGTATTATCTGCGAGAACATCTTTTGGGGTTATTTCCTCTTCTGTCATATCAAATTCTGCATGAGCATCCTCTGGTGTCATATCAAATACTGGCATAGAACTCCGCATAGAAGAGAGCTGGAAAGGCATCCCAGCTAGAGGTTCAAATTGAACATGTGTTCATTGGTAGAGTTAGTTGGTGTCTTATCATACACAGGAATCGAAGAATCCCCACCACATGAATGAGACATGTCCTCTACTGCATTCTCTATAGAGTAACTAGTATATTTTCTAGAGGATCCCATTTGATCAACAACATGGATTGACTCCTCGTGGACGGGACTATGTACTTCGTCAACAAATGGTTCATAAACCCTCATTTCTTCTCCTCGACTGTTGTTATGTGCTCCCATTTCTGACAAATTATCTAAAAATGTGGCTATGATTTTTTCATTTGAATTCATTGAGGATGTTCCCTCCACACTAATG